>CAIGQQ010039955.1:1818155-1879388 GCA_903798035.1 Danio albolineatus
TGAAACTATTTGTTGGCTTACAATAGTCCATGAAGTGTTAATTATTATTGAATATTTGTTGTTATGATGAAGAATATAGCAATACGCTGTTGTACAAAAGCAGTGATTTGTTTTCAATATGTTCTGGCATTGGGCTGCTGTCATGTAAAGGACGTGACGTGGTGACGGGACGTGGTAGCGTCACCGAAAGGAGGTGCTTGGGGAAAAAGACTCGCTCAGACGATTCATATGGGAGTCGGTGGGAAAATGAGATAGATATTATAAGAAATAGATATTATAAGACATCAAAAGTGTTTTTTAACCTTGCATACATATCATCCTGTTGTTTGGGACTTCAAAAAGTGAAATTTAACTGTTCTCAACCCACCATATGGGCTCTTTAAATTAGCTTAAAATGCTCACAGAGTCACAAGTCTTAGAAACACACGCAAATTAAAACTTTCAATCTCTTAGGGTTAAACTTTGCAATAACTTCACAATATTACGAACCGTAGCGTGTGGTCAACTGTAATACCATAGCAGATCCTGAAACATATTACAGATTCACATATTGTCCTCATTCATTCATTCATTCATTTTCTTTTCGACTAAGTCCCTTTATTAATCCGGGGTCGCCACAGCGGAATGAACCGCCAACTTATCCAGCATTTGTTTTACACAGCGGATGCCCTTCCAGCCACAACCCATCTCTGGGAAACACATCCATACATTCTCATTCACACACATACACTATGGACAATTTAGCCTACCCAATTCACCTGTGCCGCATATCTTTGGACTGTTGGTGAAACCGGAGCACCCGGAGGAAACCCACGCAACCACGGGGAGAACATATTGTCCTTTCAATGCTAAAATAATAAACTGTATTGTGCAGTCCTAAACAGAAATCAAAATGTAACACTAATACACACTAAGCAGTAAGAATGATTAATAAATCCATATGAAATATGTCAGACAATCTAATAATCCATATTTATTCATTCATTTTCTTTTCGGCTTAATCTCTTTATTAATCTGGGGTCACCACAGCGGAATGAACCGCCAATATTTATTACCGCCAACCGCCCTTCCAACTGCAACCCATCTCTGGGAAACATCCATACACACTCATTCACACTCATACACTACGGACAATTTAGCTTACCCAATTCACCTGTACCACATGTCTTTGGACTTGGGGAAACCGGAGCAGCCTGAGGAAACCCACACGACCACGGGGAGAACATGCAAACTCCACACAGAAATGCCAGCTGACCCAGCCGGGGCTCGAACCAGTGACCTTCTTGCTTTGAGGCGAACGTGCTACCCACTACGGCACCGTGGTGCCTAATAATCTATATCTTTTGTGAAAGTTTAAGAAGTGAGACAAAATGACAGTCAACTTCTTTGCATTCCTTCTTGGCATTCTCCTTCTTGGCTTGCTTTGTTTGCTCAGTTTCATCACTGCAGTTTTTGCTCTCACACTCGTATTTTATAGCTGAACAGTCGATCAGAGCATTCTCTTTCATTGACAGCACTGATGCAGATTCCTCATGCCGAAAAGGGGGAATAATGTGAGCTCAAAGAGAGGTGACGTGGCAAACAAACAAACTAGACTGACAGATGCTCACTGATGGCTCAACGTTACCCAGTGTCTAACCTTCTACTTAGCGTGCAAAAACGTATAAACAGTATTTACTTTCATTGCTGGTTTATTGGTTTTCATGTAAACAGGTACAACAGGTTGCTTAAATTAGTTGATTTTATTATCAGTGCCAGTGGTGGATTTAGGCATGAGCAATATGGGCGATCACCCAAGGCGGCTTTTTGGGGGTGAGGTGTTGGGGGGTGCGGCACGGAGAGATGGTGCAAAACAAAAACAAAAATGTGCCCTGGTAAAAAACATATGTGGCCCAGTAAGCTTTGTAATATGTTTTACTTGTGTGCACGTGTATAAAGGATAGTAAATTACCAAGAGTGGCAATGGCAGAATAAAGATGTTAGTGGCCATTCACATTTGGCATCTTTTGCACGCACAAGTTTGTTACTCTCTGTGTGCAACTGAAACAACGCTGGTGAGAACAAATGAATACATCCACACAGAGAACCATTCCAGCGTGCCTCCTGGTGTGAATCCCGGTTGTTTACATGCATACCGATAAAATACATGCTGTTTATGCACTGTGAAACCAGAGCAAAGGCCATTTATGTTAATTATGACACAAGGTGTTGGCTCGCAGCGAGTTTTGCTAGTTTAAAAAAACTGAAGTTGATATAATATGATGATCTGACTAAGTATGGCTATAGAAGCAGAAATGATAGATAATGAGGCAGGGAGGTAAGACTTCATAACATTAATTCTCAGCCTTGAGTCAAGTCTAAGATGAACAGATAATTCTGTAAAACAGATATAATTGTTTTCTAGTTACATTTAGGATTGATTTTTTTTATTATTCTATAATAAGTCACAACAACTTGGAGCTGAACAAGCTCAAAACAGTGGAGATGATAGTGGACTTTAGGAGAAACCCCCCTGCTCTCCCCCCACTGAGCATCATGGACAGCACTGTGGCTGCAGTGGAGTCATTCAGATTCCTGGGCACCACCATCTCTCAGGACCTGAAGTGGGACACTCACATTGACTCCATTGTCAAAAAAGCTCAACAAAGGCTGTTCTTTCTTCGTCAGCTGAGGAAGTTCAACCTGCCACAGGAGCTTCTGAAACAGTTCTACACCTCCATCATTGAATCAGTCATCTGCACTTTAATAACTGTCTGGTTTAGCTCAGCTACCAAATCTGACCTCAGAAGACTACGTCGAATAGTTCGGACTGCTGAGAGAATCATTGGTGCAACCCTCCCTACTCTCCAAGAACTGTACTTCTCCAGAGCGAGCAGAAGAGCTGCCAAAATCACTCTGGACCCCTCACACCCAGCACACTGCCTCTTTGAACTGTTACCTTCTGGTCGATGCTACAGTCCATCTCATGAACACTTGATGATAACAATCGTGGAACCAACATCACTACTTGCAATACACTTTTTACACAAACTATACTTATTTAACAACACACTTAACATGCCACTTTGCACATAACAAATACACTTTTTACACACACATACACTTATTTAACAACACACTTTACATGCTAATTTGCACGTAACAGCTGCACATATAACGCTGTATATAGTAATACACCTGTACATACACTTGTCCATCTGTATATTTGCATTTAATACTTACTTTTATTTTTTGAATATATTTATTATCTGTTTTTTGTCCTGTCTCTGTAATTCTGTTGCACTGTAGAAGCTCTGTCACGAAAACAAATTCCTCGTATGTGTGAACATACCTGACAATAAAGCTCTCTCTCATTAAGATTATTATTCTTAGTATTATTCTTATTCTTATTCTTAATATTTTTAATGATTCCAATTCTGGTTTTGTCCATATTTTAGCCAAAGTTAGGGTAAAACAACAAACATTTTTTTTAGAATGTTTAATGGTCCTTTTCAATATTAACAAGATGTAACCTTCTAGAACCATACTAGAACTAAACTTGTGGTTTGTGCGTTGACACATGCACTCCGGTGCTTGCGGCAACCTGAGTTCGATTCTGCTTCACGGTCCAATGCCGATCCTTCCCCTCTTTCTGCTCCCCATAATTTCCTGTCAATTATGTCTACTGTCCTATCCAATAAAGGTGAAAACCCAGAAAAAAAAAAGAACTAAACTTCTATAAACCAACTATTTATAAGCTTGAGGGAGGAGGGAGGGTGCCGTTCAAGCTAGCACCGCCACTGATCAGTGCACTCGTGAACATGTAAACAAGTTCAGTGAAAAGATCTGAAAAAATTCTGATGGATGAGAAGATCCATGAGGTTGTATGCTGCTGGTGCTGAATACTGCTGATGGCTGAAGCTTAGCAGCTGTCTGTCAGACTTCCAAGAGCTGTGATTCACATTGTAGGCCTCTGATCACCACTGTTCAACTTTTTCAAACATGTTGAAACTGCATGAAATTTTTCTGGGAAGAGAATTTGTATAAAGTGTCTGAAAAACTACTGCAAGCTGGTCTCTTGGGCGTTTAGTTTTAAAGCTCTGCGCCTCAGCTGCATGATAATTGTATATGTCTTAAGGACATGGACAGTCTTTCACAGCTATAGAAACCAGCACAAAACATTCTAGTCTGACAATCCGTTTCTATCGTTCTCTCTCTCTCTGACTTTCTACCAGCCCTCAGTCCTCCTCCACATATTCTATATCTTCCATTATATTTGTTCCCCGAGTCTTCCTGTCCTTCTTGTACAAAATCCTCAGAAAGGCTGTTTCTCGGAATGCGTCCTTATGCAGTCTTGCATCATTCATCTTTGTATTTGCATTGTTGGTTCCGTAAAGAAACTTTAACCTTTGGAAACTTTTCATTTAGCAAAATGTTGTGGAAATTGTTCTTCAGTATGTGCAAATATTCTTCAAAGATCAACTGCACTCTAATGGTTTCCTCAAAAATATGAAGCAGCACAACTATTTACAGCATTGATAATACTAATAAAAGCTTCATGAGCAGTAAATCGGCATATTAAAATGATTTATGAAGGATTATGTGCGCTGAAGACTTTAATGTTGTAAACTCTGACCTGCCTACTTGAGAAAACGATGTTATTTAACTTATTCTTATTCTTCTATGATTTCTCTAGTTAAAATACATGTAGGGATTATCAGTGGTGTAAACTAAATTGAGTAGTTTTTCTCAGCAATTGTAATTTACTGAGTAATTTTATAAATGTGTACTTTTAGTTTCCCTTGAGTACATGTTTAGTGCTGTATCAGTAATATTACTCCTCTACTTTTCTTTAACCTGCAGTCACTACTTTATTTTTTTCTTGTCTATGGTCTTTGTCTAAAGTAGAAAAATCAGTCCTGTGATTCCTGTCCAATTAAATCACACATAGAAAGTAAATCACATCACACTGAACAACCTCAAGACATGGGCGCTTTATAAATGCAGCAAACCTTTTGGAAACATAAAAAATGTCCAAGAAGATGTCCAAAATCTTTACGCGCAATAATCCAGAGACTTTTTATAGACTGCATGTCACTGAAAATGATGGATGTCGACTGTATAATGACTGAAATCACTAAACCGCCTTAAACAATAACTAAATGGAATGAATGAAGAATGGAAGGAAGGTCCAAATAAAAGAAAGGACCGAACAAGGAATGGAAGGAAGGATCGAAGAACCAAATAAATGAAGTAAGGATTCAAGGAAGGACTGAACAAACTAAGGAAGAAGGAACGAACGAACAAACAAACGACCTGATGAAGGAACAAAAATATGAAAGAAAGAATGAGCGAACAAATGAAGGGAGGAAAGAAGGAAGGACCAAACGAATGAAGGAAGAATTCAAGGAAGGACTAAACAAACTATGGAAGAAAGGAATGATCAAACGAATGAATGAACAAAAGGACCTAATGTAGGAAAGAACAAAAATATGAACGAGTGAACGAAGGAAGGAACAAACGAATGAATGCGGGAAGGAGAGAACAAACAAATAATTGAAGGAAGGTTGGAAGGAACAAACGAAAATAGGAAGATCCCTACACTACATGTTGTTTGTGCAGGGATGTGTAACCATAACATTCTGTAAACGCATCAACTTTTCTACAGCGTAATACTCTCTACTCACTACTCTTGAGTACTTCTAAAAAGGTTTACTTTTTACTCATACTTTGAGTAATATTTACTACAGATACCTTTATTCTACTTGCACTACATTTTTGGCCAAGTAATGGTACTTTTATTTGAGTATGATTCTTCAGTACTCTTTCCACCACTGAAGATTATTATATAATTGACTATATTGTTACACCACATTATATTTTAGTACAGTGTCTTCTGTGAATTGTATAAATTGTATGATTCGAAAATCGACATTTGTTTACTAAACTACTTTTTTTTGGTCCACTGGAATCTTAGACAAATAATATGTGAATCAGTTGTTTAATCAAATAATTCAACCTTGAATATAACTGTTTGTGTGTTTATAGCTATTCACAATGTTTTGGGGAAACATGTCTCAAACTTTTACATTTAGGCAACCAAATTTGGTTCATATTCTTCAGTTTTTTCTGAATGACTCAGAACCTGTACGATAAATGCACTGGGTTGCAGCCCAAATATAAAGCATCTTGCTGTTTGACTTTGATCAAATTACCTTCTTGGGCATTTATACATGCTGTTTTTGCCACACACAACCTGCAGTCCACAGCAAGCTACAACAGTGACATGAGATTCAGTGGTCAACAAACTCACCACATATCACCCAAACTCATTCAACTCAATGGGATTTTAATTGTATTTCACCTTGGTTTGCCCTCACTACATTTATAGACCCCTAGACCTTGTTTACTAAGACTCTGCTTACATACAATAGACTTCTCCATCCCCAGGTACTTCAACCCCATATATGAGACTTAGCTTCCACACAGACTTCAGCCTGACAGCTTTTTGTTTGAAAATGCAGTCTCCACTGAGACTCTGTTCTGTTTCCCCAACAACAAGCTGTGGGTCTAAAAGACCTGCTGAACAGGAAGTAAAAAACTGGAGGAGGAGGATAAACAGATACTAACGATGGAGATTGAGAGCATACAATAGAACGAAACACTACTGCAACAAGTTGGAGTGCAAAACCAACACAAAAATGTGAGATTGGGATCGTTTCTGGCTACAAACTGATTTAAAACCTTGTGGTGTAAGAAAACTTGTTAATGAGAGTGTTAATGAGATGAATCAGTTCCTGCTATCCAACAGCGGTCTTACACCAACATCCTTCTCAGTTTTTAAACACCTAGTCAGACAGGATCAAGCACAGATTGTTAAATAAAAACATCATCAAGCTCAATGGGTTCTTCAGCACATCACATAAACGCCAAGTCAAAATCCAAACTCTGAAAGAAAGCCTGGATCCACAAAACAGATGGTGTTTACACATGATGAAGATCTTTGAAAGGAAATACTGAGCTGTGATCTCAGATTTGGACCTACTGCAGTGCAGTGTGAGTGATGTTGTGATCTGCAAGTTCCACAGGTCACAAATCTATACCCACCTGGATACAGCTGACTTTGCCAATGTCTTTAATGCATTTCTCTGATCCTTCATACTCTGTGCTTAAAAATATGCCTCTCTTGAGGTGAAATTCAAGGGCTTAGCTTTAGGGGCTTTTACATGATTTTTTTTTTTTTTTTTACAAAAACTCAGTCGTATTAGAAGCCAGAAACTCAGTTATAGGAACAGGTTTGGTTCCCCAAAAACAAATTTCTCCAATCAGCAAAGTGATATTAGTCAGCTGACAGAAACAATTCAACATAATCTACTACTGGAAAATGGAGGACACTGTGAACAGTCTGCGTTTAAATTGTGTTGTGTTTCACAATATAGTGGAGATTATGTGGAGTTAGTCAGATGAAAAAATTAAGACTAAATCGGTAAATTTATGCCTTTAACCATTTTAATTTCTGTCAGCTTTGCTTTCAGTTAAAAAATTAATTCAATATTCCAGTTAATAACAATGTCTTTTGTTGTTGTTGTTGCAAAGTAGGCATGTAATAAGTGGGATAAAGTATATACGGTCCACTTAGCGCTGGACTGCCGATAAATCCACCTTATTCAGCAATAACAAACACCTTGATGTACTTTATCCCTTACTTTTAGAAAATGGAGGACAAAGAATTTGCACCAGTTGTGTTGTGACACTGATATAAACTATATGACATATGAGGGTACATATAATTATCTAGATTAGTGATTCCAAAATTTCTCAACCACATGCCCCCAACTCGGAAACTGAGCATAAAGAAAGGTTTAAGTTTTCAACTTGTAATGACAGCTTTGTGATGGCATTCATGTGCAAATTAGTTAACAGAAAGTGTAGAAAGAACCATCAAAATATAGTGATGCCAGTAAACTAGCATCAGTTTTCTGCATATTGAATGGGTATGTTTCTGCTAAATAATAAAAAACATCTGATTCAATATTTCAAAATTCAATAACTCTGTTACCTTCTTCTGAGAAGAGGAAAGAAGTATCCTTAATGTCCATATGATATGATTATGATAATATCCAATTACAATGATATGATAATATCTAATGAACTGGAAGTTTGCTGCAAACATTTATTTGTATTTCCACTCTCATCTTTCACAGTAAACCAACAAGATTTGTGTTACACAGATAACCAAAACTAACTGTTTTTTGTGAATTCACTTGCACCAATTAATTAATCACCTTAGAACAATATATGTATTAGCAAAAAGAAAAAAAATATTGTACATTTTGATTTTAACAGAACACAGCTGTTCCAGTCTGACCTCATGAGGAAATGTAACTATTTTAAGTTTTATCAGTTTAGTGGCTAATCTGTACGAATTTGTTGAGTTGAGTTGTTTGAGTTCAGTCGTACAATTTAAAAAAAGGAAGCATGGCACCAAACACCAACTCTAAACCCAACCATCATTGGAGATAAGAAAGTCGTCCTGATTGTAAATTGTTGGAAGAAATTTCACATTTGAAACTTGAAATGTATAAACATTTAAAAATAATAATAATAATAAAAAAAATGAAAAAATAAAAATAATGTACCAGTTATAATTTAATAATTTACCATAATAATAATAATTTACTAGTTAAGCTTAATATAGCTGACATCCAGTATTAATCCAAAAGCTAAACTATTTTGATACTTGACCACCGCACGTGTGTAGGAACAGATGACGGTGGCCATAGAAACGGCCAACGGCAGTGGATCGCAAGCTCACAAATGCATTTAAGTCCGTAAAACGTAGTGGCACATGTCGCATTTTCAACGCGGTTTTAGACGCGATGTGAGAATATAAAGTGTTAACCACAGTACAAGCCTTGTGGAGTGGTTACAAGTAACAAAACACAATTAAATACATAATTTGCAAGCTAGAGAAAACAAGGAGGCAACAATTTTAATCGCATTTGCTTACACTTGTGAAATAGAGAAAGAAACTGGTTCATGAACTGTGTGCTGTAAAGTTGACTGTAAAGATAATACGGAAGTAAATGAAACTGCAATTCATCAAAATTCTGCAAGCCAATTTCTATTGAGCCCACTGTTAAAAATGCCCAACTTTACAGCAGAAAAAAAAGATGTTTACAGCCTGGTACAACGAGTGATTTTATAGCTCACCGGTTTCGTTTATATTAAGTTATATTAAGTCTGCATAATTAAGGGCGTGGCCACTTAAGTGTAAGCTAGTCTCGCTGGTCACAGTCACGTCACCTCAGCTGATTCCAGCTGATTAGCCGAAGAACTCGGCATACATTGTATTTTTGTCTTGTTTTATGTGGCTTTGCAGTCAATTGCCTTTTGAAATTATTTCCTACAATTATCAGATAATATGACATGCTGTGTGCACTATTTGTGCTAACAAACCATTCCCGTGGTCTCCATTTCCCAGGTGAGTGTAATTATATACCATATCTATCAATCTATTTGCTTTATTTAAGACAAATTTATCATTTATAATTTTCTTTAGACCTGTAATGCACTCCAGAATTGGTCAGACTGATTAGCTGTAGGCTATAGTAGTCATCTAAAGCATTGCCATATAGTGTTATGCCTGGATTTCATCAATACCCTTGCATTTACTAACAGACTATATCTGAAGTATTTGGAAGTAATTCACATTTTCCTCCTGTTGAAAAACATCATAAGAACAATGTTTAGTGGCTTAGTATATTAGAACAGTGTTTTTAAAAGGCTAAACACTGTATTAATATAGTATACAACCAAGCACATGTGGTCAGAACACAAACGAGTCGCGGCTAATGAAGTATTATGCTTTTCTCCCAAAGTAAGCAAAACACTGGCAGGCGTCTGTAATTCTGCTCATGCTCCGCCTCTTTGCCCTTATTTAGATACCCCCAGCTGGAGCAGTGACGTGCAAACAAAACAGTGCCAGTTGGCCACGCCCACTTGTGGCCTCTTTTGCGCTCTTCAGAAACCTATGGGTGACGTCAGGGATACTACGTCCATATCTTTTACAGTCGATGGTTCTGATCCTTCCTTTAACAAACAGTCGAGGAATCCCCGGTGATGTAAGCCTGTAGACTGCTGAAGCACTCGTCAGAAAAACAATGGGAACACAGCACAAGGCTGGGGCTATAATGCTGAGGTATTTTTGCAAAAATAAACTTCAACCACTGACTCTTCACAGCCTCATCTGTGGGTAGGGAAAGTAACACTAACTTTCCCACACACTTTAGAGCACAGTGTCTTCACGACTTGATTCAACTGGGATCTGCTAAAGTTTTTTTTCTTCTTTTGTCTTCTTTTTCTTCCTACAGGCGAGGCCGGGGCCAGTGTGCACACACAATAAATGGGTGAGGCTTTAGTTCCGTATCAACATTACTCCGACACGGCTAAAGATTCGTTACTGTGGCAATTCATTCGAACTACTATGAGTCGACTCCTATATAGATGAATCAATAGTTTTAAACACTTTGCACTTTCAGATTTAAGCCTTACCTGGACACTTCACTTAGAGCTGTGTTACACACTGCATATAAGGTCATTTTCAAAAACCCAAAATAGGAGCTCTTTAAATAAAGACAAAACCGTAACACTTTACAATAACAGTATTTGAATAATGATGAGTTAAAATTTAAACTAAATATAAATTATTATGAACTAATGATGAGTTAGGCATGCTCTAATCATGAACTAACTTTAACTACAACATGATACTACAACGGCTACCTTAATTACTTGTTAGTACATGATTGTTTGTTAAATAATGTATTATTTATCACGTTATGTTATGCTTAATTTAACCATCATGAACTCATGATATGTTAATGTATAATTATGTTGTGACTTTACTTGTAGGGGCACATCATCATTAATCCATCATGAACTCTTTATGCACAGCCATCTAGTGCATTTACACTGAAAACAAATAGAAAAGTTTTCTGTCAACATCAACATGAACAGTTTAAACACAAGAGTTCATAGTTAAGGGTGAGTTAATGGTGATGTGCCATTAATTCAGTAAAGGCATGACATAATTATACATTAACATATACGATTTCATGTTGGTTACATTTAGCTTACATTAATTAACAACATGTACTAACAAGTAATTAAAGTGGCCATTATTTACACATGAACACTCGTGTATCATGTTGTATTTGAAGTTAGTTCATGATTACTGCATGCCCTAACTCATCATTAATTTATAATAATGTTTAGTTTACATATCAATACATCGTTATTCATGTACTGCTATTGTAAAGTGTTACCGACTAAACGTTAACAAATTTTAAAGGGATAGTTCATAAATACAAATTCTCTTCTCATTTAGTCATTCACTTCTTGTTTTAAACCTATTTAAAACATTTCTTTGTACTGTAAACACAAAAGCTGTTATTTAGACTTGTTAAATCAATAAACTATATTAGAGTTGCAGGAGCTTTCAGATGCATGTTGTGATGATATCCTGGTATTATTTTCTATAAAAAGGTATTTGAATTAATTACAGTTCATAATGCATTTGTTCAAGATCTGACAAAACATCTGAGTCAATGTTTGTACGACTTTCTTTGTTATTTCCCGCTCCATGCAGTTATTCCACATATACAGAATAGACTCATTTCTGAAGTGCGTTTTACATCTCACTAATGATTAAGTTTGCTTTCATATAATTTTTACGTTATTCCTTGCATTCATTCCATGATACGTTGGTATGTACAGGGGCATAATATTTCATAATTTAACTTAATACTATAAACTAATAAAAATATCAGCTCACACTTTATTTTGATGGTCCATTTGTTAAAAATAATTTACATTGCATCTACGTGCCAACTCTCATTAGATTAAGTAGACTGTTAGGTTGGGGTTAGGGTTAGTGTAAGTTGGCATGTACTTGCAAAGTTTCTAATAGTCAGTTAAATGTCTGTTTAATGTCATTATCAACAGATATTAAGTAGACAGTCTAATGATACTCAAACGGACCATTAAAATAAAGTGTTACCAAATATCAATAAAAGTAACTTTGGGCATCACGGTAGCACAATGGGTAGCACAATCACCTCACAGTAAGAAGGATGCTGGTTCGAGTTCCAGTTGGGCATTTCTGTGTGGAGTTTGCATGTTCTCCACGTGTTAGCGTGGGTTTCCCCCACAAATCCAAAGACATGCAGTACAGGTGAATTGGGTAAGCTAAATTGTCTGTAGTGTATGCGTGATGGATTGCGGTAGGAAAGGCATCAACTGCGTAAAACATAAGCTAGATAAGTTGGTTCATTCCGCTTTGGCCACCCCAGATTAAAAAAAAAAAAGACTAAGCTGAAAATAAAATAAAATAAATGAAATTAACTTTAAAAGTCACATTTTCTTAAACCACTTTTTGTAAAAGAGTTCAGTTTTCTGCATCAAAAGTTGTCAGAGCAGAGATTGGGGTCCCATAATGCAATTTGGAAGTCTAAATAAATGGAAAACACCACTGAATCTGGGGCTACAGGCAACTGTTCATATAAACAGATTTATTTTACTCCTCAAAATTAAAGTTTATTTGAAATTAAAAGCTTTTTAGCATTATTAGTGTCTTTGCTGTTACTTCAGATTAATGTTCCCTTACTGAAGTCTTGAATCACCAAAGGCATGAGTTTTAAGATTAACTATATCACCATAAGTCCTTCAAATTAATATATGAATCAAATTAATATATTCAACATATAGATAAAAAAGCCCTACCCCTGACCTGCAATCAATCACTAAAAAAAAAAAAAAAAAAAAAAAGATTGCTACCCAATAATCTTCCAAAAAAATAATCAGGGTTATAGGTTAACACAGTAATCAGATATCTGCAATAAAGAGTTATGTCTCACTCTCACATGAATATAAAATCATACAAAATCAAGAAAATTGCTGGTCTGCTTTGAAAATTGCAAGTTCCTGACACATTTATGTTGAGAAATAAAGTTTTTTGCTGATATAATTCAACATACCTTTGTACAACACTGACCTTCATGAGAGCTCAAGAAGTGCTTCATTAAACTGAATGCTACTACAGTATATAACAGTATAGGAATTTAGACGCAGCTCAATATTGCGCTCCTGATATCCAGCCATCAGTGCTCCAGGACTGTTGATGGCGACTACAATGGGGAACAGGGGACCTGTGCTGGCTGTTCTTGAGACTGCGGTTAGATCAAAAATAAAAACCCAGCTGTGGCCAACAAGAAAGGTACATGTCTTAATGTGTGCAGCCAACTGTTACAGATGATCGATTATTCTGTAGTGACCAGTGCGCTTTTCAGCCGTGAGTCACAAAGTCTCATGGCGAGGATGCCGAGGCACTGCAGAACAACACCGATCCATCATTCCTTCTCTCCAACTTTAATTCATAAAGCAGGCACTTTGAACAAAACAAGCCTTTTGTTTTGTTCTGGATTGATAATTATTACCTATGGATGAAATGTGCATTGGCTGGAAAATGCAAGAAGTGTGACACGGGGCTGGATACGCTAACAGGGCACGGCGTAAGCACTGTTGGACGTTAATGAGAGTAATCTTGCCGTAATTATGGAGCGCACTGTGATTGTGAGTGTGCGCCGTGGCAAGGCGGCGAGGAGGGGAGTGTGGTTTAGGAGACCCTTTAACTGCAATAATGGCTCATAATTAAACTAACACGTCTGGGTGAAATATGCAGAGGCATGAATATTAACACCTGCTTTTAGACTGAACGGTATATTTGAATAGTCCGCCATCTGCTGTGCCTACAGCCCATTCACCCCAGAGTAATTAATGGCCGTGTTCATTCTTCATAAACAAGTTCGAGATTTAGTGACATCATCATCATTGTGATCATCATCTGTTTCTCGGTTTTATGGGTGTCTTGGAAAACAATGTGGCACTCCAGTCCAGTCTCATTAACAATGCAGACAGGTGGCGTTTTGGGATTTTGGGATGAATCGATTAAAAGTAGTGCTGAACTTCTAATCAAATTGCAATTTGGATTAGGGTATGTAGATATTTAAGGGGTCATGAACTAAGAAATCTAAATTTCCTTGATCTTTTGACATATAAAAGCTTGTTGCAGCAGTAAAACATCCTGTAAGTTTCAGAACTCATAACTATCATGTCAGTGTAAAAACAACTTATATTGACGCCAATGTGCTGAAACGACAGCTTGTGATTGTGAATGTATCTCTTTATTATTTAAGGCCCAATCCCAATTCTTCCCTTTAGCCCTTCCCCTTACCCCTACCCCAACCCCTCTTTTTGTACGTTCAAGTATTAGCTTGAAGGCATAGGGCTGAGAAGAAGGGCTAGATAGCCCTTGAAACAGAGATTTTTCAGGACCACACTCGAAACCAAGAGGTAAGAAAATTTCCCATAAAACACCATCTACAATGGCAGCATGGCTGTACACGGAAGGAGATGCGCAAATTTGTATTTTTGTAATTATTGCAAAACTTTACAACAAACAAGCATATGTTTTATTACATTCATAATGGCTAAAAATGCTAAATTTCATTATCTATAATCCATAATAATAACTCCTGTATAGTAGTCCCACAACATTCTGTCACTCAATGACAGATCATTATGATAACATGATATGGTCGCCTTCGGTGAATTCCTGAAGTTAAATAACAAAAAAAATAATGCAACTGGAATAACTACAGCAGTCATGATCGTCAATCTCATATGAGGCAAGAGATCGTTATGACATATGATGAAATGTGCAGGTGTTGTAGTGCTGTCCTATTTCTTAGGGGTAAATTTTGAAGCCCTTCCCCTTCACACTATGCTTCAGGGGCAAAGGGGAAGGGGTAGAGGTACAAAAACAAAATTGGGTCTAAGTAATTCAAAGTAGAAGCTTCTTCTGAGGAGGTGTCACATTATTACCGATCAATATTAAAAGGTACTAGCTGCAATTTATTTTTGTATGACCATCAAATTTATTTACATCAACAAATTGATACTATATTATATTAATATGCACTCACCTGTCACTTTATTAGGCATACCTTACTAGTACAAGGTTGGACCGACTTTTACCTTCAGACCTGCCTTAATTCTTCATGGCATAGATTCAACAAAGGTACTGGAAGTATTCCTCAGAGATTTTGGTCCATTTTGACATGATCGCATCACGCAGTTGCTGCAGATTTGTTGGCTGCACATCCATGATGCGAATCTCCTGTTACACCACATCCCAAAGGTGCTCTATTGGATTGAGATCTGGTGACTGTGGAGGTCATTTGAGTACAGTGAACTCACTGTCGTGTTCGACATGCTGTGCGTTCAGAGATGCTCTTCTGTATACCTCAGTTGTAATGAGTGGTTATTTGAATTACTGTTGCCTTTCTATCAGTTCAAACCAGTCTGGCCATTCTCTTTAGACCACTGGCATCAACAGGGGATTTGTGCCCACAGAACTGCCGCTCACTGAATATTTTCTCCATTCTCTGTAAACTTTAAAGATGGTTGTGCATGAAAATCCCAGTAGATCAGCAGTTTCTGAAATACTCAGACCAGCCCGTCTGGCACCAACAACCATGCCACGTTCAAAGTGACTAACCTTTCATCCCCATTCTGATCCTCGGTTTAAACTGCAGCAGATCATCTTGACCATGTCTACATGCCTAAATGCATGAGTTGCTGCCATGTGATTCGCTGATTAAAAATTTATGTTAACGAGCATTTGGACAGGTGAACCTAATAAAGTGGCCGATGAGTTTACATTTGAAGTCAAGATTTTTAACCCTCCTGCATTATAATCCCACCTGTATATTTTCCCCCAATTTGTGCTTAACAAAAAAAGATTGTTTTTCAACACATCTCTAAACAAAAGTTTTATTAACTAATTTCTAAGATTTCTGATGATGTGTATAAAATTTTACTAGATATTCTTCAAAATACTAGCATTCAGCTTAACTAAAATTAATTAGGTAAGTTAGGGTGATTAGGCAAATCATTGTATAACATGATATGCTTAATATGCTTAAGAGGGCTAATAATATTGACCTTAAAACATAAATATTTAATGTATTTATTCTGTAGTGGGTGTCGACTGTCTTGTATGGATATTTCCCCCCTTTTTTTCCTTGTGTTATGTTATTTGATTTTGTATGTAGTGTCCACCCTGAAAATGAGATGTTGCCTCTCATTTCTAAGGAACAAAACTGCTTATCTCCCCCCACCAGTGTACACATATCAAAAAATAAACTGAGATTCAAATGTAGGTCAATGCAGAAGCCATAGGATCAAGATGCTCTGAAGACAAAAAGATGCTGTGCATTTCATTCATTATTTATTCATTTACAAACAAGGTACAATTCAAGCTGGATTTTCAGAAACACTGAAGCTTTCTGTGCTGATGACATTGGATCACGAGTGCTGTTTTTATTAGATGGTCACTATTACTTTCTTTGTTTTTACAAATTGCTTGATGATATGCTTTTATGTATTTGTAACCTAAATTATAGCACTGTCCATCTATAAAGGATGTAGATTGTCAAACATACAAGAAGAAGTTTACATTTAACACACAGCTGTCCTTTTGAAATTTCTCTTTACTATACGAGTCTACAATCCACAGCACTGATGGGAAGACTAAATCAAGACTGAATATATTCCATTATTTATTATATTATTCTATTATTATTTTATTTTTTACATTAAAAAGTCCAGCCCTGACTAATAATGGATTAAACTGGATTATTCAATCGCTTTGACACAAAAATCAAGTCATTTAAATTTATTATCTTTTAAAATGTTCATAATCAGATTACTGTTACATTTTAAAGATTACTTAATTACAGAATTCTATATAAAACTCTTATCATTTCACTTATTTTTACATCAACAACCCCAAACCTATATAATGACCAAATTTAATAAAAATGTTGTTTGTTATGTGTAATCCTAATTAGGTTACTATCTACAATTTTCATGGTCTAATTTGTAAAGGTGATGAAACACAGGGCAATACTACTTGGTCCTTTTCCTATTGAAAATGGGCAACAAAAATGTATCTGGATTTGGTAACCCTGATTAGCTGGCCTGTATCTCACCTTGTTGCTCATTGACAAATTCGTTTTACATCAACGGGCAACAATTTGTAATCAAACAAGATTGCTTATTTCATATAGACATCAAAAAAATTGCATATTTGTTAAACCCTTATAACCCTGTTAAAAATCTGGTGTTAAATTTAGCAAGTTCATTCATTCATTCGTTTTCTTGTCGGCTTAGTCCCTTTATTAATCCGGGGTCGCCACAGCGGAATTAACCGCCAACTTATCCAGCATTTTTTTACGCATCGGATGCCCTTCCAGCCGCAACCCATCTCTGGGAAAAATTTAGCAAGTTTCATGATTTTAATTATTTGGACTTGCTTTTTGAATATTACAATGCATTCATAATGCAATCATAGAACTGGCATGCAAAACATTTTGAAACATAAAACAACACTGCAATCCAGAAAAAACTGAATTTTGAGTGGAATTGGTGAAAAAAAGAACCAAAATAAAACCAATTTTATAAGACCCAATAAAACCCACATCTGCATAGGCCAAACCACAGAAAGAGAATGTTTTTTAGGGATAGGGGGAAACTTGTTTTTCAATACTTTTAATGAACCCAAAAAATTCTATAGCTGCATCCCAAATGACACACTATACACTATGCGCTTATGCACTATGTACTTATGCACTTACACACTCAACAGCATAGTATATGTATGTAGTGTTGTCCCAAATGGAGCACTAATGGTTTTTATACTAAGCGGAATTTCAAACCGTTTCCCTGACGACGTTTGACGGTCGCCAGATTAATGAAATAAATGACCAAAATACCAAATAATACCTGGCATGAGTATAACCGCATTCACCATCTGGAGGTGATGTAATCACTCTCGTAGAAGAATTTTGCTTTCACAGTCCAAAATAAATAAAGTTAATTAACATGTGCGTCTGATAGCTCCGCCCCTTCCGTTACGTGCGCAAAGCTGCGGTCGTTGAGTGCGTGAAGTGTCCATCATTACACACTTAATTTTACCGGCTGAATACGTGCATCATCCGGGTAATTAAAGTGCACTTATTATTTGTAGAGTTTTCAGTGTGAACGTACTACTTACACTATTTATACTACAAAATGGCGTAGATTAGTGCATAAGTATGCAATTTGGGACGCAGCTTATGTAATGACTTACTATTTGAAATAAATTATTGCTTTAAAGGACCTGAAAGACCAACGCTATATCACGGCAATTCGTAACTTTTTGCATTAGTGGCTAATTCGTATCAATTCATACGATCTAATTCGCACAATTCTGTATGATTTGCCCATCACACAATGACAGTTGGGTTTAGGGGTGGGGTTGGGTGCCATGCCCCCTTTTTAAAATCGTACTTTTTCTTATGACTGAACTAGTTCGACTTCAAACGAATTGGCCACTGAACTGACAAAACATAAAATACTTACGTTTTCTCGTGAGATCATGCTGGAAAGACCACAGTAGGGAAGCTTGATCATTCATTCATTTTCTTGTCGGCTTAGTCCCTTTATTAATCCGGGGTCGCCACAGCGGAATCAACCGCCAACTTATCCAGCATATTTTTACGCAGCTGATGCCCTTCCAGCCGCAACCCATCCCTGGGAAACATCCACACACACACATTCACACTCATACACTATACGGACAATTTTAGCCTACCCAATTCACCTATGCCACATGTCTTTGGACTTGTGGGGGAAACCGGAGCACCCGGAGGAAACCCACGCAACCACGGGGAGAACATGCAAACTCCACACAGAAATGCCAACTGACCCAGCCGGGGCTCGAACCAGCGTCCTTCTTGCTGTAAGGCGAACGTGCTAACCACTAGGCCACCGTGGCGCCCAAGCTTGATCACAAGATCAGTAAAATTGCAAAGAAAATTCAGTTACCGAAAAAGACATTTATATTCATATCACAGTATATATTACAGAAAAACAAAATATAGCTATGTCATTCTTTTCCAATATCATGCAGCCCTAGTTGTCGTAAAGGGACTTTCTTTTTGCACCCCATTCGCTTGTAGAAGGGTATGGTTAAGAATATTGACTGAAGACTTTGATTGAAGATAACCAAAACAATTACAATTTTTTTTTTTTTTTAGTGGATTAACTTGCCGGGCGCCACGGTGGCGTAGTGAGTAACACGTTCGCCTCACAGCAAGAAGGTCGCTGGTTCGAGCCTCAGCTGGGTCAGTTGCCATTTCTGTGTGGAGTTTGCATGTTCTCCCCGTGGTTGCGTGGGTTTCCTCTGGGTGCTCCGGTTTCCCCCACAAGTCCAAAGACATGTGGTATAGGTGAATTGGGTAGGCTAAATTGTCCGTAGTGTATGAGTATGAATGTGTGTGTATGGATGTTTCCCAGAGATGGGTTGCGGCTGGAAGGGCATCCGCTGCGTAAAAAATATGCTGGATAAGTTGGCGGTTGATTCCGCTGTGGCGACCCTGAATTAATAAAGGGACTAAGCCGACAAGAAAATGAATGAATTAACTTGCCCAAACTCATAGTTCACTTAAATGATAACTTTGTGTGCAAGCAAAATAAACATTGTATATTATGATTTCAAACAAACTTTAAATTTAGGGGAAACATTACCCAATGTTATAAGTTTGTCCATATTTGACCCAAAGCTGGGTTACAATAACAAGGGCTGCATTATATTGGAAAAGAATGACATAGCTATATTTAGTTTTTCTGTAATATATATTGTAAAAAATTTATCTGATGAATTAAATAGCTCTATTTAGAGAGAATGTATAATTTTAGATTGATTGATATGATTTTGTAAGAAAGAATATCTGCATAAAATATAATAAAACCACGAGCACAGACAAATAGAATAAAGTAAATATACAAATGAAATGCTTTATGATTTCCAGGGAAAACTAATAGTTTTTGGGTAAAGAAATTGAATAATCAAATGTAAATAGAATACATCATACAAAAGTTACAAATCCTTAAACACATCCAGATGATAAACGCTGACTGTGTTATGGTTAAACAGTGGAGCCTGGTCAACCATAAAACTAACTTGACACTGCAAGTGTGACTATTGCAGTTGCACACATTTTGATATTGACGCTAAAATGTTACAACATTTTTAAGAGTGTACGATGTACAAGACGCATGACACAAACTGTTTTATAAGAATAAAGACTCTACTATGTGCATGGCTAAAACAGTTTTGTACTACTTTGTCTACAAGGAGCCAACAAAAAACAACAACAATAAAAGATGGCAGAAATAATAGAGGCATTGATCAGTGCATGTGATTATGGGATTAAATGATATCAACAACCCAACTTTAACATATTTTTAGCAGTCTAAAATAACTAAATCTTCTTATGCTAGACAATGATAAATCTTTATAGTATGTTTCTAGTATGAGTAAAATGTTTGAGTTTGGGCACGCTAACACGTATACTTAAAAAGGCTGCGCAATTGAAAGAGTTTTAGAAACATTTATGACGCAACGAAGCCTCTTTAACTGAAATGACATGACTTTGGTAGTTTGGCACATGCTCCGAATCCCCCGCTTTCAAAGCTTCATGAAGCTGTGTTTCAAAAGCATCCATCGCTACAGTTTGCAAAGGGACTGCTTTCTAAGAAGAGTGTGACTGTCCTGAATTTAAATGAAAAAACCCTGCGATTTCAAAGACGGCAACACAATGTCATGCAAAGTATGAAAGCTAAAGTGGCGCTCGCGATGATCAATTGATTAGTCATCAAGCTCTCGGCTCTTTTAATTACTCTCCAAACACACATTAAGCAAGTTTCAGAAGTGAAAGCATGAGCGTTATATGCTGTACTGAAGAGTGTGGTCAAGTCTGAAATTAAAATGTGCTTGAGGCTAATGAAGAGCTCTCCAGACAACAGCTGTGTTTTAATGCATCCCTGCACTGCACAGGAGCGCTCGCACTATGGAAATGCATCCTCAGAGCAGCCATTTCACAGCCATAAATCAATTACCAACCTTTAACATTAATTATATTTCAAGCTCAACAACACTGGGTGTACTTTGATGAATGCTGCCGAAGCCACGCCCACATATCCCATCAGCCCCTGCCATCTGATATCAGCTCATTCTCACTTAATGGAATCTGAAGGGCCGATATCCTGCAGACACACACCATTACACTCCATTACTGTATTGGCGCTTGTGTGTGTGTGTGTGTGTGTGTGTGTGTGTGTGTGCGTGTGTGTGTGTGTGTAAGGCTTTTTCTGTACTAAAAAGTTTAAAAAAACAACAACAAAACACTTTTTGAACTGCTGAGAGGTTTGAATGGAACGGGATGTACCTTACTTTTCAAGCAAAAGACAGCTATTTCTGTGCAAGGCTTCTGATTCATGGCTGATTTAGATAAAGAACAACTAAGCCAGTTGTATATTCCACAGTTATATTTTTAGTAATGGCCAAAAAAGTACAATCTATGGGTCAAAATAATCAATTTTAGTTTTCAAAAATCATTAGGATATTAAGTACAGATCATTTAAGTTTCCTTCTGTAAATATATCAATCTTGATTTTTGATCATCAAAGTGCATTGCAAAGCACTTCATTTAGACAGATTTAACGTCTTTTTTCAAATTTATTTATTTAATTATTTATTTTAATTGTTTAAATATTGGGTCGCGTGGTGGCACAGTGGGTAGCGCTGTCACCGCACAGCAAGAAAGTTGCTGGTTCGAGCCTTGGCTGGGTCAGTTGGCATTTCTGTGTAGAGTTTGCATGTTCTCCCTGTGCTCGAATGAGTACAAAGGCATGCGCTATTGGTGAATTGGGCAAGCTAAATTCGGTAGTGTCTGTAGTGTATGTGTGTGAATAAGAGTGTATGGGTGTTTCCCAGTGATGGGTTGCAGCTGGAAGGGCATCCGCTGCGTAAAACATATGCTGGAGAAGTTGGCAGTTCATTCCGCTGTGGTGACCCCAGATTAATAAAGGGACTAAGCCGAAAAGAAAATGAATGAATGTTTGAATATTTCAAATAGTTTTATCTGGCCAAATATTGTGCTATCCTATAACAAATTATACATCGATGGAAATCTTAAATATTCAGCTTCCATGTATAAATCTCACTTTCAAAAATAACACTTATGACATTGCAAAAAAATGGCAGTCTGTTTAGGATTTTGATCACAAATTAATTTGACAACAAATGCTATTTCGTGATATCAAACAGATGTTCTGAGAAGGGTATAAACGGAGGTTGAAGCCAGCTCCAATAAGGCTGGTCGGCTCCAAATGTGTGGGGATGAGCTCCTAGTGGGCTGTACAAACCTCCAGGAGTTTTCCAACCTATTGTGTTTCATTAGCATCTACGTTTACAATCGGTGTTGGGGTTAAAGGCATTACAAGTAACACAAATTACATAATATTACTTTTAAGTAAAGTGTAAAGTAAAGCATTACTTTTAAAAAAATAACTAATAATATTCGACTCTCAGATAACATTATCCTAACATCTTTTCATGTGTTTTTTAAAGGTAAATGAAGGTGTAGGTTTTACAGTGTGTTGTTAATTGCAGAGCTCCTCTAATAAGAAAAAGAAAGAAGTTCTGAATAAGATAAAGCCTCAGACAGGCAATAAAAAAGTAAAGCAAAAGTAACGTGATCCAGCTAAAGAGGTGCTTAAAATGTCACTAAAATGCAGTATTTAAATCTTATAATTAAATAGAAAATGAGGCGAATAACTGCAAAAAGGTCCATTTTTTAAGAAAAAAGAACCACCCCTTTCACCAGGCTGGCTACGGACCTGAAGTGATTAATATATTTAAAAAATAACCCCTTCAATGGGAACATTAGAAAACATTGCAGTATTTTTGCTCGCATGGTACTCATGCTGTCTCAAATAGTGCATAAGTATGCAAATTTGCTCGCACATTTTGTATGATCCTCACCACCCTCTTTGAAGGCACTCTTCCAGTTCAGAAATTTGAAAGTTTGTTTGATGACAGCTGAAACTAAATTTTTGCATAAACAAAAAGATCCAGAGCAAGACCTAGCATAAAACACAAGCACACCTCCTCCACTCAGGAGAAGAAGATACAAGCACTTATTCTCCACACAGCTGATTCACACTCTCATTGCTTATTCATGTTTTTTCAAGAACACCCATTTCACTCTCCACAGGAACAAAACCCACACCTTCCACACATGCAGCGAACGACTGGTCCTTTCTTTTAAAATGGCCAATACTTAAGGATCTGAGTAATACACATAATTGAAATCAGCTGTATTCAAATTGAATTCAAAGGAACACTTGGAAACAGTAAACTTCGTAACTAACCACTGGTGTGACCATCTTTATTATACAGACAAGTGGTAGCTTTTCAGAGAGCTCTATTTTATCAATCTAGCCACATGGTTGGAAGCTTGCAGGAGAGGTGCACTTGCATGTCTGAATTAGGGATGTCTAAAGCAGTGTTGTAAAGTGACTAATTACAAATACTCAAACTACTGTAATTGAGTAGTTTTTCTCACTTAGGAATTGTAATTTACTGAGTAGTTTTAAAAATGTGGACTTTTACTTTCCCTTGAGTACATGTTTAGTGCTGTATCGGTACTTTTACTCAACTACTTTCCCTCAACCTGCAGTCACCACTGTATATCTGTCTTGTCTTTGGTCATTGTCTAAAGTAGAAAACTCAGTCCTGTGATTCCTGTCCAATTAAATCACACATAGAAAGTAAATCACATCATACTGAACAACAACCTCAAGACATGGGCGCTTTATAAATGCAAAACCTTTTGGAAACATTAAAAATGTCCAAGAAGATGTCTAAAATCTTTACGCGCAATGATCCAGAGACTGTTTATAGACTGCATGTCACTAAAAATGATGGATGTCGACTGTATGATGACTGAAATCACCAAACAGCATTAAACAATCACTAAATGAAACGAATGAAGAATGGAAGGAGGGGCCAAATAATAGAAAGGACCGAACAAGGAATGGAAGGAAGGATCGAAGAACTAAATAAATGAAGGATTCAAGGAAGGACTGAACAAATTAAGGTAGGAAAGAAGGAATGAATGAACAAAGGACCTAATGAAGGAAGGAACAAAAATATGGAAGAAAGAATGAGCGACCAAATTAAGAAAGGATGGAAAGAAGGAAGGACCAAACGAATGAAGGAAGAATTCAAGGCAAGACTGAACAAACTAAGGAAGGAAGGAACGAGCAAACGAATAAATGAATAAAAGGACCTAATGTAGGAAGGAACAAAAAGATGAACGAACGAGTGAATGAAGGAAGGAGGGAACAAATGTGAATAAAGCAAGGAGAGAACAAGCAAATAATTGAAGCAAGGTTGGAAGGAACGAACAAAAATAGGAAGATCCCTACACTACATATTGTTTGTGCAGGGATGTGTAAACGTAACATTCTGTAATACTCACTACTCTTGAGTACTTTTAAAAGGTCTACTTTTCACTTATACTTTGAGTAATATTTACTACAGATACTTTTACTCTATTTGCACTACATTTTTGGGCAAGTAATGGTACTTTTCCTTGAGTATGATTTTTCAGTACTCTTTCCACCACTGGTCTGAAGTGAAACTGACTTTTCGACACAGTGACAAGATCCGGAACCGCAAGCATTTCGAAGTACGTCTGCATCGAAAGCATCCGAAACACCCAGGTCACTTGACTAAGGTGATTCCAAACACCCAGATCACGTGACTAAATGGTTTCGAAACACATCGGTCATTTCAGACATAGACAGTAAATTATACATGTCTATGATTTCAGAAGTGTTTTGAGACCTGGCGAATCTGTGTTTGACTGACAGTGTCGGAATAAAACCTTTATCTCATGTAGCCTTGAGGGCCATGTGTTTGCACAGAGTAACTGTGCTGCAAGTAGCCCGAGTTAGAATCCTGACTTCTGAAATTATTACTTGATGTATTTTATTTTAATAATGTTACTTTTTTTCTGACCAAAACAAGACATATTTTTTTACAAAGTGTTTATTCGGATGTCAGAACAATGTTAAAACAGAACACACTACAAGAACAGAGCATTTAAAAACTAAATCTAAAATCATTAGAAGCCCCAACTCTACAATGTGCTCATTGTCACATGATGCGATTTCGCAGGTCAGAGTTCACCAAGCTTGAATGAAGTCTATGGGGGAAAAAGTGTAAAGTGACAGTGGCTTAAGTGGGTTGAAGCAGGGTTGGAACTGAACTGTGCAGAGCTGCAGCCCTCCAGGAACTGGATTTGACACCTGTGATCTACACTGTAAAAAATCTTGCTGCCTTAAATTTTTTTAGTTGAATCAAATAAATGTTCTAGTCATGCCAACTTACATCATTCACTTACATCATCACTTTCATCAATCAAACTGACTAAAAATATTTTGTTAAACTTTGTACAACTTAAAAAAGTTGTAGAAACCTGACTGACTTATTAAAATAAGATAAAGCAAAATATTTGTTGTTTTGACTTTTGGTCGTCACATTTTTTTTACAGTTTACAGAACAAGTCAGATTTTACCAAAGCCTCTGAGGTGAAGAAGGCATAAGAGAAGGTAGCAGTTTTATTATTATTATAACTATTATTATTAATAATATTATTAATATTAATGTAGACAATACTAATCTTTTATATTTTAATCCTTTAATTTTTTATATTTAAAAATATTTCTGTGCTGCTGTGCATCCCTGTGCCAGTAATAAGCAACAAATATAATGTGCCTTGAAGTCGCCATGAAATCAAAATTTACTCTTCTTATTTTTATATGTTTTTAGTAGTTCCTGTTATTAATAGTGTGTCTGTGCACTTCATTATTTGTAAAAAGAAATTAAAATAATTTGCCCTAATAACATAATGTAACCTTCCCTCGCCCTCGAAACAACTTTCTTCACTTTCTGGTTCCATCCCAGATAGCAAAGAATTCTGGCCCAGATTTGCCATAAAGCTGGCACAGTAGGCATTCATCCAGCACTTGCATACAGCATGTGGGCCAAACATGGCTCAGGTTTGGCAGAGGTGGCACTGTCTTTAAGGCAGCAGACAAGACATGGGCCAGATGTCAAATGTAGTATTAAGCCCAGATGTTCAAAACTGATTTGTGGGAAATGTAAGTTTGCCCAATCTTGACCCACATTTAAAATGCATTCAAATATTTTTTTTTGATTAAAGAAATATTTCAATACCCAGTAATTTCCATCTTCCTGTTTGCATCCTCTAATGCATTTTAATCCAGAACACAATCAAGATTTAATTATTTGAATTATTATATTATTTTCTGTATGTTGCAACTCAATTTAACCTAACTTCAAAACAAAAACTCTGGCCCACTTAATCAGCTTTTACTTGACCCACATGCCGCAGTGAATTATGGTACAGGACAGGACCAAGTCTGACTTCCAGACAATGGCCATTCATGTGCCATATCTGGTCCAGCTCAGGCCTAATTATGGGTTATTAGCTTGGCTGAGACCTGAGCCAGATATGGTCGATGTTTGACCCTTTCCTGGAAACCAGACTTGGTCCATTTATGTTCCGCAATTCACTGCGGCATGTGGGCCAAGTAAAGCTGATTGTGTGGGCCAGAGCTGGGCCAGAGAAATTTTGCTATGTGGGATGGAAATCCTTCAGGACAGGCGGCTGGGTGGGTGTCTTGTTTCGGCTCTGAATTCACTCATTCGTCAATCTTCCTTCATTTTGTTAGCTCTTCTTGAGCAAAATCAAGCACTGCTCTATATTATTTACTAATTTTAGGACAGTTTCAAGTGGATGTACATCATGACAGTGGAAAAAAGGACAATCTTAACTTTTTAAGTGAACTTTTTTAATCTAAAATGTTTCATAGTGAATTTAATACACCTATTCAAATCAGCACACCAATGGGTGCAAAAATGTATGTAAATGCATTAGCTATTTTAAAAATGTGACATATGATGTAAAAATGGTACATGCATTGTGTCAAGTGTATGATAGGGCCATAGAGGTTGAAGATAATATAAAAATATAAAGGTCTATCATTGACAGAACTGTCCTTGCAAGGTTAAGCTCATTTCTAAGACTGCCACGAGAAGTCAGCATGAGCTGTTCAGCACATCTGTTCTTGCAAAACTGAGCAGGCGAGAGCTTCTTGAGAGAAAGAACTTCTTCCCATCACTCCACCTGTAGAGTGTCCCGAAGAGACACTTACACAGAGAGAGCAGGAATACATGTGTTGAGATGTGTGTTGTGCTCAATGACTAGGATATGTGGAGTCTGCCTTTCTCTCTCCGCCATCATGGCCTCTGTTGACAGTAATGCGACATTGCCGACAGACTGGGTGCTGACACCAATGACAGAATCATGCTAACCAGGCCATATTCCTCGCTGTGTCTGTGTGTGTGTGTGTGTGTGTGTGTGTATGAGAGAGACAGAGAAAGAGAGAACAGGTAGAGTTTCTTTAAGCAACATAAGCTCTCAGCCACGAATAATGAACTGACAGAAGCCCCAAAAATATACCAGGAAACTGTAGTCACACTTTTAAATATCTGAATGCCATTGCACTCCCCTGTAAAAAGTATAAAGCATGCTAATATTTCAAACAGCTAATTGTCCTTTAAAATCTTGCTAGAACTTAAACAGTCTTAATTCTACATAGACTAACATGGATAGTTCACCCAAAAACTTACATTTACTATGTGCCCACCCTCATGTGGTTCCGAACCTTTGTGAGTTTCTTTAATCTGTTGAACATAAAAGAAGATATGTTAAAGAAAGCTTAAAACATGTAACATTGACTTTTAAAGTAAGAAAAACAATTAATATGGATACATAATGATCAATGTTTACTAGTTTCCAGATTTGTTCAAAACTTCTTCTTTGAGATTTTTAATCTCAAACAGATTTAGAACAAGTAAAGGCTGAGTAAACGATAACAGTATTTTCTGTTCAGGGTGAACTTAAATACGTCCCGGGTAGTTCATCTTTTTGCACTTTTTGTTTTCGTGAATCCACGAGAGGCTGCTGTGTACGCTTTTTGAGATCTCAAATGTCTCTCACGAGTGCCGTTCGTGCCCACTGTTCTCGCGTAAACCCACCAGAGGCCGCTGTCGGGTAACTGAATGACTGACTGACTGACTGACTGACTGACTGACCGATCAATCGACTGACCCACCCTCCTCCTTCCCTAAACCCTACAAAAAAAATTTCCACTGACCCACCCACACACTTCCCTAAACCCAACTAACAACTTTTTAAAAAGCAATCCAGAAAAAAGCTCTCGTCTCATTTTTACGTTTTTTTTTAGACTTTACCACGTTCTCACCCTGTTATTTGGTGGTTTATTTTTTTTTTTTGGATTCTGTTTTTGTCTTACCTGCTTTCTGGAACCACTCCTCACCGGACTCGAACCCCGTCAAACTGGTTGCAGTGGGAAAGTAGCCCACATGGGCGCAATCGGTCGGCTGGAACGGCGAACGGCGGGAACGGCGTCACACAGTCATATGTACCTCTGACCACGCAATGTACGGTCTCCAGAAATGTTCGTGGGACTACGTTTTCACAATGAGCCTGTGTTGGAGAAAATGTGTTTAAATTGTTCTCTGAAGGTATGTGGCTTAGGTAAGTGCAAAAATTCTTCAGAAAAATGTTTTACATGTTTGTTTACAACCCTTGGTAATGGCCCTAGAATGATAAGCTCTGTTTTTACCTTATTTGGAAGGGTGAGTGAATATTAACTAAGATCCTACTGCTCACATCTGAAAACAAAGCAAAAAACACTTGTGTTGAACCTGGCACTGTATTGCACGGAGTCTATGATAGGACCTGTTGTGTGTTCAGAGGTGCTCTTCTGCAGACCTCAGTTGTATCAAATGGTTATTAGAATGAAAGTAATTTTTTGATCAGTTCAAAGTCAGATCATCTTGACCACACTCATATGCCCAAACAGCTGCAATGTGATTAATTGACTGATATTTCTGTTAACAAGGTGTTGAAGAGGTACAATACAAAACAAAGTGGCCAAACAGATATATATATATATATTTGATACAAACTTTAAATCAAGCTTTGATATTTTTAATGAATTAACAAAGTTTATCAAAAATGCTTGTCAGAATGTTCAGCTGGCATTACATATAAATATGTCCCTCTAATTATGTTCTACCTTAAGTTAAAGGTTTAACTTAATGCATTAAATAAACATTTAAACTATAACAAATTATCAGTTACAATTAGTATTTGGATTAACAGTCCAAGACATTAAATTCAGTTCCTACAGTTAAATCTGCACCCTGGGTGCATGTTGGGTTTTTGTTTGGACTCATTTTCTAGATTCACGTCCGTCTTATTAGCTTAGGCCTGTCACAATAATCAATATATCGACTTATCGCACAAGCCTTGGACATGACCTCAATCATTTTTCGTGATGCAATAAATATCGCCTATACTTAAAAACCAATGTTTTTTGTCCTGTGCCTCTGTGTTTAAAAGTCTAAATTGACTTTGTTAAACATGTTACTTTTTTCCTAGTTACTAGCACTTTTGTTAACATTTTGATTCATTTTTTTAGGATCTATACATTTTCACATTCTGATTCCAATGAATAATTCTAATTATTAAAGTTGCTATAATTATATGAAATATTCTAAAGATTAAAATAACATCTGTTCTTTGAAAGAGTGTACTTCCATTATGATGCTTTTATGCTCGTATTTGCATTATATAATGACTGGTATACATTGATTTGAAAAGGACAATAATATCGTTTATCGGAATAAATTATGGTGCGATATATCATACAACATAAATCTGATATGGTGACAGGCCTACTCAGGCCCAATCCCAATTCTATTTTTGTACCCCTACCCCTTTTCCTTGGTCTTTGAAACAGAATTTGAAGGGGAAGGGCTTCATATTTTACCCCTAAGAAATGGAACAGCACTACAGCACCTGCACACGTCATCAAATGTCATCATGATCTTATGCTTCATATGAGATCGATGTGATGTAGGACTTATCTTCAGGAAATCACCAAAGGCAATGATATCATGTTATCATGATGATATAATGTGGCAATAAGCTCTATTGTGCATCTACACTGTGGCCATATTCATCTATGTAAACACAAGAAAACAACCACTATTACTTAACAATTACACCAGACACTGTAAAAAGCTCATTCCCAGCCGTTACACTTTTCCAACAGGGAATTCGAGTGTCATCATTTGACAGACATGAAACTATGTTGTGGGACTACTACACAGGAGTTGTTATTATGGGTTATAAATAACAAAAGTTAGCGTTTTTTATTGTTTTTTTTTAAGCATGACGGTAAAACACAAACGCCATTATGAATGTATTAAAACATATGCTTGTTTGTTGTAAAAAAAAAAATCGTATTAATGACAAAAAATGCTAATTTGTGCATCTCCTTACTTCCATGTGCAGCCATGTTGCCGTTGTAGATGTATTAGGGGATATTTTCTTACCCCTTGGTTTAGAATGTGGTCCTAAAAAAATCTCCATTTCAAGGGCTATCTATCCCTTGCCCCGGGCCCTATGCCTTCAAGCTAAAGAGAATTGGGGCACCTCTACCCCTTCATGTGAACATCCAACGCGAGGGGGAAAAGTAAAAGGCTAAGGGAAATAAGGGAAAGAAATGGGATTGGGCCTTATTAGTTGTCTACTTAGTAGGGCCAGACGGAATCTGCGGACATTTTTTGCTATTTCTGCACAGATTTTTGTTAATATTCGGAATGATTTTGGGAGTATCACAACTAAAACCCTAATATATGAAATATAAAGTAAAACCTTTTTAACTTTTATTTAATGTTTACAATGCGAATCCAATTAGATCCACTTTATTCAAAGCAACGCTCTCATGAAATCTCTACTAAAAGACAGAAAATAGTACTTTACAAACTGTATTGTAAATAAATCGTATGAATATTTTCATATTAGCCAATATTATTACTGAAATTATTTTAAAAACTGAACAAATATAAATGTACAGACATTTACACAAGAAAATAAACAGAATCAATGATGGGCTAAAAATCTGCGGAATTTTGAGCACGCAGATTCTGTGTGGGCCAACATATTAGTGTCTCAGCCCTTTGTCACCTGTTCCCCATTTGTTTTTGTGTTATTAAGCTCTTTTGTTTCAGTTCTTTTTGTCATTCAGTGATCATATTAAGGGGGCTAATATTCATTTGTTTATTTCTGTTCAATAAATACATGTTAAATGTTGCATTTGGATCCACTTCTTCCCTGTCCTTTTCCAACACCACACAATGCCTACATTATTCCAAAGTATTATTTCTGTACTCTTTATCCTGTACTGTAGAATGTGTAATTATTTTCCAGAAAGGAAAGAAGCATCAGTCAATTTCATTTACATTTGCTTTAAAATCAAATTGGTTAGTTATTTTGTTGCATGATACCAATACATGCATGCATTCATATGGGTTTTTCTTTTTCTTTTTTTAGCTACTTTACCTGAATGTTAGCTGTTTTTATTTTGTCATTTGCTTCCTCTGTTTCACCTTTCTTACACACACACACACACACACAAACACACTCACTGCAGGATCCCCCAGATGGCTCCATGTCACCTAACAGGAACGAAATCCATCAGGAATAATGTGACATCGGTTGGACAAACACGCACACCGACACATCCAGACAGACCATCCTCATCCACTGCTGCAGTGAGCCATCTGTGAATCAGAAAATGATTTATTTATTCAGAGATAAACATCACACATGCTCTCATTCTCTCGCTTTCTCCTCTTCACACACAAAAAACAGGCACATGGGCACACTGTCTTTTTTTTTTTGAACATTATGTGTGTGTGCGTGTGTCAGTGTGAGCAGCAAACGGGCTGGGAGGAAAACCTGGACTCTCTGTCTTCATCTAAAAGAGAGTTGGGTTTCAGTCTACTGCGCAGTGTGTCTGTTTCTCCCCCTCGCACTTGACAGATAGGAGGAATGACGAAAAGAGTGTTGATGTATGAATAATCAGTATGTCTGTGTCCCCTACTGATGTCATCTTGAGTTGCGAGGACATCCTCCCTAGAGAAGTAAACAGCACACAGACAGAGCCCTCAGGAACCGCCGCTCCGGCAACTGTACAAAAAGATCCCAGCCTGAATCTGAAAAATGACTGAAGCTTAGTTTAAGCAGAACCCATACGCTTGTCCTCCTTTATCCAGCAGAGAAAAAACTTTAGTACGAGCCTGTAGCTGTCAGAACAAACAGCCACTGAGCAAGTGACAGCAATCAAGACAATCTTTTACAGTTTATAGAGATATTTCACTCATAAGGAGGCGCTCATTTCTAACACACACACACAGATTCGTTTGAATTCAGAAGCAGGGTTCTGTTTATGTCTCAGAGGCACCGAGGCCCTTGTCATTGAAATATTATGTTTTAGATTTTATTCTTTTTCCCAGCCTAATGAGAATTGAGACAAAATTTCAGCTTGATGGTTTAAACATGGTTCAACATGCTCCATGACAGTTGTTGCATTATGCAAATTCAGAGGCTCAGAGAACATGAATTAATCTATTAAAGGAATCCTATGTTGAGCAAATTGTACACATTGAAGTGGTATTTGCTGGGGATCTTAAAGATTGTCTATGGGCCAATGTTGCAATGTTGACCAATGTTGTAGTCAGAACTGATTCCTTCTTGCAGAGTTTGGATTGCTGATGCTGTTTTGACCCATTTAAATATTTTATGAGCACTTTAAGAGTTTGCAGCATTCTTTTGGTTGTTTGGTAAGTTTCTAGAGGGATGGATGGATGGATAAGTAATTTTTTCTATGGATGGATGGATGGATGGATAGATGGATGGATATATGGATGAATGGATGGATGGATAGTACTTTTTGTGGATGAATGTCTGGATGGATGTCTGGATATATGGATGGATGGATGGATGGATGGATGAGTAATTCTTTCTATGGATGGATGGATGGATATATGGATGAATGGATGGATATATGGATAATACTTTTTGTGGATGAATGTCTGGATGGATGTCTGGATATATGGATGGATGGATGGATGGATTAGTAATTCTTTCTATGAATGGATGGATGGATGGATATATGGATGAATGGATGGATGGATAATACTTTTTGTGGATGAATGTCTGGATGGATGTCTGGATATATGGATGAATGGATGGATGGATGGATGGATATATGGATGAATGGATGGATGGATAATACTTTTTGTGGATGAATGTCTGGATGGATGTCTGGATATATGGATGGATGGATAGATGGATGGATGAGTATTTTTATTTTTATAGTATTTTTACACATTTTATTTATTTGAAGAGTAAATAGTACAGTAGGCTATAATACTTTATCAAGTTTTTCCCTATATTCTATTAGTAACATTTCTGCTTGCGCTAGTTATATTTTTGTTTAAATGTTTTTATTTGATTGGTATAGTGCACCTTTTAAAATAAAACGTATTCTTTGCACTCAACATCTATTCTCTGTGTCATTAATTGTTGGAAACTGGAAATATCTCATCATATAACACACAGCCAAAAATGTTTTGGTTTATTATATAAAAAATGTATATGTAAGTTTATTTTAGTATTTTGGTTATTGTTAATAAGTAGTGGACCAATATAAATCATATCAAAAAGCACGAAAGGAAGGAGGAACACAAGACACACATTGTGAGTCTGCATATAATCTCACTGAGCGAGCAGTGTACTGAGAGCACGCAAGAACGTGTGCGTGAGTAGTGCATATTTGAGAGAGCGTGAGGAAATTTACGGGCGAGCAGCGTATATTTGAGAGCTCACATGCAGTTTTGTGCACAAACAGAGGAAATCGGTGCACAGGCATTATATTGAGAAAGCTATGTTCTTCACGCTCACTTTGTGCATGACAGTTTTGTGTTGAGAGCCACTTCAATTTAAAGTGAATTAAATAATGGCAACAATAAGAAAAAAAAATCTGCATCTTGTCATGGCATTGGAGTTTACATAAAGGCCTGTAGTGTCTAATGAATATAGTCAAGCTATTCAGAGATATTGCCAGATAATCACTTTACCTCTACCATATTAGCCTAGATTGGTCACAGTCATTCTGCTACATCATATCGCTTTCTACTGGATGTAAAATCCTCTGCAGTACGTTTTGTCATTTTAGAATGTTCAGTTCTAATTCTGGAGTTATTTTGGTGAAAGTAACTAAAAAAGTAATATGTAGTTATGTAACATATTACAATTTTCAGACAGTAATATTGTAAGGTAAGGGATTACATTTAAATAACTGTAACAAGTAATCTGTAATGTATTACAGCTTGGAAGTAACTTGCACAACACTGTAGATGAGTAATACTTTGTGTGGATGGATGGATGGATGGATGGATGGATGGATGAGTAATACTTTCTGCGATGTCTGGATGGATGGATCGATGGATGTAGTAATTCATCAGTCAGATACAGTTTAATATATGATGGATAAAATCAAGGGCGCCACGGTGGCGTAGTGAGTAGCACGTTCGCCTCACAGCAAGAAGGTCGCTGGTTCGATCCCCGGCTGGGCCAGTTGGCATTTCTGTGTGGAGTTTGCATGTTCTCCCCGTGGTTGCATGGGTTTCCTCCGGGTGCTCCGGTTTCCCCCACAGTCCAAAGATATGTGGTACAGGTGAATTGAGTAAGCTAAGTTGTCCGTAGTGTATGTGTGTGAATGAGAATGTATAAATGTGTTTCCCAGAGATGGGTTGTGGCTGGAAGGGCATCCGCTGCGTAAAACAAATGCTGGATAAGTTGGCGGTTGATTCCGCTGTGGCGACCCCGGATTAATAAAGGGACTAAGCCGAAAAGAAATTGAATGAATGAATGAATGGATAAAATCAAGTCCAACCAATATTTTTGTGGAATCTGTATGATGTACAAAAATGTGTGTGTGCAGACTGACAGACATTCCCTCCAGTACTTCCTAATCTGTAATTGTACTGTCTGACAGAAGCAATTAAACACCAAACACAGAATACTAATCAAAACTGAGCCACAAGTATGCACACTCAAACACTCACACACCAAAAGAAAACCAAAACACATACTTACACTCGTTTGAATTTTACAGTCTAATATATAAACACTGAACAGGTTATGTTAGCATCGCTATATATAATCACAAACATGATGACATTTACTCCTAACTGCGGTTATTATTTCAAGAAAATACACATCTGGGGCAATGGCAAAATGATGATTGAAATGTTCTGAGAGAGAAATAATAGAGTGCCATTTCTCCGGCCAAGGTTTATGACATATATCAAGAGGGTTTGGGAAAATACTTCACGTTCAGACCGGTCAAGAGTCTCGTAAAAGCCCTGAAGGCCTGCGCACAATGCCAAAAGTGCAACAAAGCAGATATTCCAGACTCACTCAATCACTTTCTCAATCTACTTGCGTTGCGCTAGGGATGAATTTTGCCCAAGTTTCCCCAAATAACTCTGAAACGGCAAGTGACATTGTCAGTCAAATCAGACGCTGCGACAAGCATGCTTTCTTTTATGGCTTTGATTTGATTTCTGCTCTCATATTGATGGTAAGAAACTTTGATTTCTGAATGCTCAGTGATGAGGAGGGAAAATAAAAGGCTACGCTGATTTGAGTTTCTGTCTGTTCAGTTTTTTAAGCACATTGTGTTCAGTTGAGCCTGTATGCAAACAGAATTTCACATTCATTAATGCATCGCTTATGGCATTATATCTACATAGTCAAAACATGTCAAAAATAAATTAGCTGTCAGTGTGTCTTTAAAGGTGCAGTATGTAAGTTTGACACACAGAGGTTGAACTAGATATTACATTCCTGGATCAAAACACGTGCAAGCGCAGGTTGCCAGATTGAGGAGTGAGTCTTATGATCAAGCTTACAGGCTGATTGAAACCGTGTCCTAAATAAAAGCAATGGCATGCGATGGAAGGAATATTTTCTATATTCAAAAGAGTTTTTGTTCTAACCAACACCTCGATTTGATATTTTAGAATCAGCTTCTGTTCCTTCCAGCAGAACAACAGTATAAACTGTGATCACCTCAGGTACACCTCATGTGCCTTGCTCAGTGTTAAATGCTAACAATGTGAGCTTGAATGCCATTTTACATGAGATTTATTGCTGTACTACTGAAAGCGGGAGCAGATAGTTCACCTCAGATCTTGAAAATAAAATAAACCGTTTGAAATTGAACTTTAGAACTGTGACCCAAGATAAAACACATTTCAGTGATTCAGCATCTACATTTGATAATGTTAAAGAGGTTTAACATACATTAATTATATTATAAACCTTACCATTTCGTAGGCAGGTACATATTCTATGCTTCTAAATGGCTATATTTAAATTTCTGTCATGTTTTGTCTGGTGCAAACAGCCCTATTGCTATCACTGCAAATCTCCTAAAGAGGGCGGTGTTGTTAGGACACTGACTTACAATGTAACCTGCTCACATATTGTTTACGCTCATAATATTCATATTATTTGCTAATTAATTACTTCATGTGGAACTCTGAATCTGCTTCTCATTTCGGAGGCTGCTACTGTCCACCGGAGGTCACATTTCAGTCACGGACGCATGCTAGCAGAGCCTTTCTGAATGAATAAATGAAATACGCAGTTTTCCACCAAGGCAACCCAGGGTGCTGAAGTATAATCGGCTAAACTGTCATCGGGCGGGTTCAAAGAACCAAAACAAAGACAGCCGTTCCAGCATAGAAAAGAACATTTTTAAAGCAGAATATCTGACTTCGGCACTGTTTTTCAGATAAACAAGAATGTTCACTTGGCATGTTTCTTAAATATCTATATTTTTATGCTTTAGAAGAGTCTTCAAACTCCATTGTTCTAGGTAACGTTAATTTTTTATATATGTATACATATATATATATATATATATATATATATATATATATATATATATATACATATACATATACATAGAGAGAGAGAGAAAGAGAGAGAGAGAGAGAGAGAGAGAGATAATTAGCAATTAGGAATTATTTAAAGAAAGATTATTAAGGTTAAAGGTTAAGGGTCCAAATTCATCAAACAATAGCAGCATGTTTATTCCTCCATGCATGAAGGAAGTGAAAAATGAAAACCACATACATTGTGATGATCCTAAAGATATTCTCAAAGGGCACCACTCAAAACAAATGCTTGCACACTTGAGAGGGAGAGAGAGAGACATTGACAGAGATATGAAATGAGGAATTTGGATGTGCTCTTCAATTATTCCATCACAACTGTGACAAACAGAATAATCGCAGCACTTTACAGCCGAGGCATTTCAATGCACGGAGCGTTTAATAAACCTCCTCTCGCTGTGCTGATAATACACGAGCATAACAGCTCCTTCTCCGGTGGCTGATTTGTTGTTTTTATGGTTTATATATTTCATTATTGTCATATTTTATTAACAGTACTGCTGAAAGGGCAGAAATGATGGACTTTTCACTTCAAACTCAAATTTATTTCCACATCTGCCTAGCCACAGCACCGACACTCAATGGCTGTTTATAGTTTGCCAGTTATGTCAAGTTGTAATTACCATAATTTCAAGATGACATGTGAACTTCTATCTGGAACTGTTTTCAGATTCTGAATTATGTGTCTGTATCACAATACTAACAATGGCTAAATTAGGGTACATTTACACTTGCATGGCAACAATGTACTAAAAACTTTAGAAATGTAACATTAAAAGATCCTTGCATGCACGACTAATGATTATGCTCACGTGTACTTACAAAATTCATTCATTCATTTATTTTCTTGTCGGCTTAGTCCCTTTATTAATTCGGGGTCGCCACAGCGGAATGAACCACCAACTTATCCAGCATATTTTTTATGCAGCGGATGCCCTTCCAGCCGCAACCCATCTCTGGGAAACATCCATACACACACACACACATTCACACTCATACAATACGGACAATTTAGCCTATCCAATTCACCTATACCACGTCTTTGGACTTGTGGGGGAAACCGGAGCACCCGGAGGAAACCCACGCAACCACGGGGAGAACATGCAAACTCCACACAGAAATGCCAACTGACCCAGCCGGGGCTCGAACCAGCGACCTTCTTGCTGTGAGCCGAACGTGCTACTCACTACGCCACCGTGGCGCCCTACTTACAAAATAAGATTATAAAAATGTTTGCAATATTCAGCTTAAACTTTACCTCATGTAAACATACTACCAAACAACAATCCATTGAAATTTGCACATGGTAGGCTATTTTAGGAGTATTGTAATTATTTTCCAGGGAATAATATTGCTAATGGAGCTGTTGACATAGAATTGATGCAGATTTTAGTAAAAACCCAAACGATTTAAAAAAAAAAATCCAACTGAAAAACAGCATGGATACATGGAAGTAGACAGAATGACTATGAAATAAAAGTTTAAATAGAATAAAGAATGAAAGTGAAAGTGTAAAAATATAGTGCGTTTTGTAGTGGGACATGTGCCATCTTATGCACCTGCTAACATTTTTCATTCTAGCAGTAAATTTAAATACTCTTAGGAACTGACTGCAGGTCTTAGCCACAGAAACTATATTTAGAATTAATATGGACACTGTTGGATTGCATAACATCTAAAGAAACATTATCAGCATGATGGTATAAACTGCACAATTCCTGTCTATTGCCACCCACTGGCACTTCAACCAATGGTGGAAATAAGCAGAGTTTTACAATAGCTAAATATGTGGGAGAGTGTTGCTATTGAGTGACTGTTTTGTATTGCAGTAGGTAGCACTTCAAAATTAATGTTCAATCAAAACTAGATGGCACATACTTTATGCCTGAGAATGTTTAAGGACAATATTTCTCAAGCTAAGCCACCAGTAAATATGTAGCTCTGTCTTTGTGTCTGTGTGTGTATACAAAGTGTAGATGTGGCATGCTTTTGAGCCACTGTGATTTAATCTCCTGGAACAAATATATTTTGAGACTGACTGACTTCGTTACTTTATTGGAAACAGTACTGAAGAAAAATACAGTTCATGGTCAAGCTGTTATATTCCTATCATGAAATTTGTCTAAAATTCCCAATTGGCTGTTGTATTTCTTGATTTGATTTCATGTGTTGGTATTAATAGAATTTTAACCAAAACTGACATGGTGTCTAGATAAGAAAGGTTTTGAGTTCAAATTATATATGAAGTTATCAAGTTATGTATGATAAGTTCGGTTTTAGACAAATGTAGACAATAAAAAAGTCCTGCGGAGAGAGCAGACGGAGAGAGGAGGTAAGTGAAACGTGAAGTGGTTTATTTTGACAACATGTAACACACAAGGACGAGCCAGGAGGATATGGGATATGATGGTCGATGACAGTCCTTAATTTCTTCAGATTAGATGACACACGAGAGGAGGATGGACAACACACACCAGATAACTTGAACAGATGACAGACAGATGACGACAGGACCACAGACTGGAGACTCAGGGAACCGGATTGACTAGGAGGAAACAGAGAGACTGTAAGTACAGGTTTCAGAGTTCGTGAGTGTTTGCTTTGCCGAGTGAACACTCAGAGTCCGCTTTCGTGCAAACTGGGTATTTATGGGTGTTCGGTGATGGGAGACAGCTGTGTGTTGATTAAAACTCATGTGAACGTGCTAGGTGAATGAGTGCCGGGAGAGCCTGGCCAATCCGTGACAATTTGATGATGAATAGTCAAGTTTTGTGTCAGGTTAATTCAGGTTTCTTGTCCTTTTTTAAAACATAAGCAGCTGATATTGCTATAGTGACAGCAAGAAGCTTAAGTCTGCCTCAGGTTCAGTGCCTTTCTGGGGGGTCTCACCTCTGTCGTGTTTTTGAGGGTAGAAGAGAGTACTCGTTATTCACTCTCCCACCTACAAACCCGTGCCAGACCACAGACTTGCAACCTTCAGTTTATAAGTCTGACTCTCTAACCCAAGGGTCACTAAACTTTGTCCTGGAGGGCCGGTGCCTGCAGAGTTTATCTCCAACTTGCTTCAAAACAACTACCTGGAGGCTTTAAGTACACCTAGTAAGGCTTTGATTAGCTTGTTCAGATGTGTTTGATTAAGGTGGGAGCTAAAATATCCAGTAGCAAGCTTATTGTCACGAACGGGTCTTGAACCTAGGTCTCTGGTGTAAAGACTAGTGAGAGAACCACTGAGCCACAGGAGCAGTTGTGGTGAAAAACATAAGTAAAACTCCACGAGGAGAGAAAGCAAATACAGTAGATGGACATTTCGACAGTCTCGAGATCCAGAAGCGCAAGTGTTTCGAAACACTGCACCAAAGCATGATCCGAAACACACAGGTCACTTGACTAAAGTGTTTCGAAACACCTGGTCATGTGACAAAAACGATTCAAAGCATCAATCAGTTAAGATGCGTTTCAAGACCTGGCGAATCTGCATTTGACTGACAGGGTCAAAATTTACCTCTGTCTCAAATGGCCTAGCAGACCGTGCATGTGCACATTGTTACTGTGCTTCAAATGACTTTTGGGTTCAAATCCCCAACTTGTACAAATACTCCGAAATTATGATTTTATGTATTTTAATCATGTTACTGTTTTATGGTGTAGTCTAGATAGGATACAGCTACGGATACACCATCAATATAGTATCATTTTTGTGACACGGTAAAGGTAAACAATAATTAATATTTTTACAATGCTGTGATTGTTGGGTTTAAGTTTTGCGTAGACATTAATAAAATACAATAAATGGGAAATTTAAATAATAATATAAATAATTCCTGTTAACTTCCGGCCACAACCATGTCTGATCAAGCAACAACCCTGTTTTATGACCAAAACAAGACATATTTATTCACAAAGTGTTTATACGGATGTCAGACCAGTGTTGAAACAAAACGATACAAGAACAGAGCAATTCAAACTGATATTAAAGCATTTCAAAATAGCTGTATTAACCTGAATTCAAACCCACTATCACTGCATGGTAGTCAGGAACCTAACCACTCCACTAAATCACTTGATGGTACAAATCTACAAAGTGGGATTTAATACCTCAACCTGCTCAACTGGTTCTTTGCTGAAGCTGTTCCAGTGCAATACACAGGGAAAAAAACACTAGGTGTTGCTGTAGAGACATGTTTTGTAACATTTTAAAGCTTCGACACATTTGCTTCGACTGTTTCAGTGTTTCATGAAGCCTCGCTTTGCCCACCACTACAAATAGACAATAAGGCAGCAAGCTTACTAGACGTAGCTCAGAAGATCAAGGGACTGCAAGGCAAGTCCACCAGGGCTGACTCAAAAACCGAGTGAGGAACGGAGGAAAAGTGACAACTTAAATACCTGTGACTTGTTCCAACCAGTGTGATCGAAATTAAGTAAACAAGTACACACAAGGAAGAACTAAGGCAGAGGGGAAACACAGGGATCTCTAGGGGAATGGAGACAAAGTGCAGGATGGTGACACTTATTGACCCTTACTTAACCATTAGGCCAACACTGCCCCCCAGTTAATGACAAATGACAAGTGATGGCACACCTGATTAAGGCCATGTCCACACCTATATTGTCCATATGAAGACACCAAAGCGCACTGTGATGCATGTTAAGGGCACATCGAACCAACATGCAGAGATTATTAAGTAAACTGAGCATTATTAAATATATACTTAAGAAACTAAGTTTTTTCACAAGTACATTTTTATAAGTCAATGCAAACATGAGAACAGAGGCTGATCAGCACCCCATAGTGCAAGCGATGCAGAATGCAATTTATTTGCTACGAACATGTAGAATTTGCCTCAATTTGCCTTAGCATTTGGTGTGAACCCAGCTCTGAAAACAGCGAGCAACTGTCTGAGATTGCATCGCATCTGCATCCAGGCTCTGTTGGGAATTGTGAGGTAAAAACTCAGAATGTAGTGTCTACATGACTACACTGTACCCAGAGTTTTGGAAGATGTTTACCCTGGCTGGAGTTTTAAGAACATTTTGTCACCTGATATTCTGTTTCTGTTTGAACAAACAGCAAAACTGATGAAAAAGCCCCATTATTTAAATGTTGGTTAAGCATATCATTGAACAAAGTGAAGAAAGCAGCACAACGGAGTACAAAATCAACTTTATGTTTTAAATTTCATGTTTGCATGATGATGTCTGGCTTTATAAAAAACTGTACTGTCAATAATAGCCTGTTAAGGGCATTTTATGTTCAACCATAATTAATTGACTCATAAGAATTAGTGTCTACATTTTGGCAATAGAAATATAAATATCCAGCATGAGTCAAATTATTTCTTAATCTACAGAGCATATTTAAATTTGTACAACATTTTCCTTCATGTTTCATGCATCTTTTATGAAGCAAATTTATTTACACCACTTCACTATTATGTAATATAGACCATTGCTGCAGTGTGATGAGCATTTAATAAGCTAAAGAAGTAATATTAGTGGTGTGGGCGACACGGTGGCGCAGTAGGTAGTGCTGTCGCCTCACAACAAGAAGGTTTGAGCCTCGGCTGGGTCAGTTGGCATTTCTGTGTGGAGTTTGCATGTTGTCCCCACACTCTCAGAAAAAATGGTACAATGTTGTACCAAAGAAGGAACAAACCCTTGTCACTGGGGCAGTACCTTTTTATGGGACAGAATTGTACCTTAAGAAAAGAAACAAATTTGTTCCTTTTAAGGTCATGATTTGTACCATGGGAAACCAAAATGTACCTTTGTTTTTAAAAACCTGCAGATACAATATTGTATACTTTGGGAAAGGTACCACCACAGTGACAAGACACTTTGTACCATAACAGTGTCAAAAATGCTTACCAAACATTTATTAAAATGCCTTAAATGTTTAGTTTACAATACCTATAGTTTTATGTTCTACCAGTTCTTGTTTTAATATGGAAATTATTCATATAAATCACTTTGCTTTTCCAGTCATATTTATTTTCATAGATACTGTAATAAAGGAGTTGTTCAACACTTTTGTACCTTTTATATAAGAACAATTGTGTACCTTCATTTCAGTTGTACCATAAAAGGCACAGAACAGTATCATAAGAGGTCTTTTCAGTACCATATAAGGTACAATTTTTACAAAGGTGCAAAACTGTTCCTCAAGGAACATTATTTGTACCATTGTGTACCTTTTTTTTTGACAGTGCATGTTCACGTGGGTTTCCTCTGGGTGCTCCGGTTTTCCCCACAAATCCAAAGGCATGCGGTACAGGTGAATTGGGTAGGCTAAATTGTCCCTAGTGTATGAGTGTGAATGAAAATGTGTGGATGTTTCCCAGTGATGGGTTGCAGCTGGAAGGGCATCCGCTGCGTAAAACAAATGCTGGATAAGTTAGCAGTTTATTCCGCTGTGGCGACCCTGGATCAATAAAGGGACTAAGCCGAAAAGAAAATTAATTAATGTATGAATATTAGTGGTTCTTCATGGAACCATAAATGTGTGCGTCTCTAGAATAGTACTTGCTTTAGCAAGATTGTTTTACTATTTTGCCACATCACCCAACTCTAGTTGTTTACATAAACTTATTTTTGTGAGCAGATATCTTTGTTCAAAATACTGAATAAATGCTTCAGTTTCTGTCTGCTGAAGGGAAACCCCTGCTGTTCAGAGAGGAAAAAACAACAGAATCCTACTCGTGGAGTAAACCAGGAATGGATGTGGGAAGATCTGACAGCTCAGACTTATTTCATGCTTTTTTCACACCCTTTTTCAACTTCTCGACAAATGTTTTTCTAATGTTTCCCAAAAGCCCTCACTGGCTTTCATTGATAAAACTGGTCAGCGTAGTCACCCACTGTCTTCAGGAGTATATGAGTCTAAATGGGCTGTAAATTAAATGAATTTCATTTGAATTGACAGTCTGAGCCTCAAACACACAGAGACTGCATACCCGTCTTTGTTCTTCAATGCTGCATATGTCTTTCCTTTTTCAAATAACAAAAAAGGCATCCATAAAAAAATGTCAACCTTTCTGAACAAATGTGTAGGAGTTGTGATGTAGAAAATGGCAGAGAAAACATGTATCAGTCGTTTAGGATACAACAATATAAAACAAAATAAAAAAACAGCAGGAAACCTGGATGCATGGTGTTTCTTAAGAACTCTAAAGCTAAACTGGGGGGGTTATGTGGATTTTAATTGTAATTTAATAAGCAGTTGAACAGATTAATTTATTCTCTTAGCAATTACTGAACAACGTAACAAAATACGCTGGCTTAAATTTAAAAATGTCATTTACGTTTCAAATGAAGTGTCATCTTCATTATTTTGTTTTTTCTTTATCCTTGTATTCATTTCACAATACAAATGTTTTAACCTCATTAACCCAGATTTTTTATTACAACAACTACTAAAGTTAGTTGTTACCATTACCGGTCCCACTTTATATAACTACTATGTACTTACATGTAATAAGGATTACAATGTACTTACTGTGTTCATAATGTATTGCAGAACACTTCTAGTGCTCTTGAGCTGGGATATGGATACAGTTAGAGACAGGTTTGGTGGTATGGGTAGGTTTAAGAGTGGGTTAAGGTGTAAGGCATGGTTAACAGTGTAATTAAAGATGTATTTACAGAAATTAATTACGGATGTAATTACATGCAGGTATTTGATCAAGCATAAGTACAGTGTATAAACATGTATTTTCACAGTAAGTACAGTGTAACTAATTATTAATCACGGTGTAAGTTCATAGTAGTTAAGGCCACTTAATATAAAGTGGGACCCTATTACCTGTTGTGACATGGAGTTTGAGTGAAAACTATGTTTACTGTGTCTATGGCAATGGTTCTCAAACTGTGGTACGCGTACCACTAGTGGTACGTGGGACTTCTTCTAGTGGTACGCGGAAGAATCGCTGAATAATAAAAGAATAAAATGAACACACTTTTTAAACCCTTTGACACGTACGATAACACCGTGATCAGAGAGCATTGGCTGTTCCCTGAAGCGTACGAGTACACCGGAGTGCTTAGAATGTTTACTTCAGTGCATCGCGTCATCATATGTTAAAAAAATCAGTCTGCTTGGCACGGAGGAAGAAAAAGAGGCGCGCGGCGCTGGCGGAGGGTTGTGCGGAGGAGATACACACGCGCTAGAGAAGCCCCTCAGCAGACCAGTCCTGTTGTGTTGGGATTTCAGTTACTGTCTGCAAACTCAGGAATATTGCACGTATGAATTGGTCAAGCACTGTATATGTGTATGTAAGGGATAATCAACGGCTTGCCGTGCGTTAATGCACGACGCGCAGGCAGACAGAGAGATAGAGAGCATGTGTAAAGAACATGCTAATATTATTATGCGATTTCATCAGTCCGATCATGGGTGGACAAAAGACATTCTCAGTCAGATGAGTATTTTACTAATTTTGCGGATCTCCCGTCCGCCAGTAACAGTCCTCATCGGTTTCACATCAGTTTCACATGCGCTTCTCCCAAACGTTTATAGTTACCTTAGCAACTCGCATTCATTTTGAACTGTGATCAAAACTGACTGGAACTACCTGTCCGTTGCACACCCTCCAGCCAATCAGAATCAAGAATATCAACAGACTATGGAATTTATGCATTAATCACTTGCTTTTCTGACACACACAGGCCTGCTGTAAATGACCAGCAGTAAGCGGATCTAATTTCTAATTTTAATATGTAATTCCGAATCGTATCAAAATACAAGTTAACGTTTAGATATCAAAGATATGTCATATGTACATGCAATATATGTCTCAAAATGTGTAAAAAAATGTATGTATATACGTATATGACATCTAAGCTATATTCATCAGGTCCAAGCAACATTTGCAGGTTTTGATAAATAGGCTACTATACAATAATACTTTACAAGTACAGCAGTTTTCTTTTTACTTCTTAAGAACAGTGTCATTTTTAAATCACTTTTAAAAGCACATTTTAATTTAAATGGTAAAGTTATTTTTTTACTCTGCAAGCACAGTTAATGTTCAAACTATTTATAATGTGTAAAGTGGCTGACAATAATACATATTCTTAATAAAAGGAATTGATTTGTCTCTTTTAAACTGTGCAGTGCTGTCGCTGCTTAATTAGGCCTACTACGCTACTGTATTTCAATACCGGTTATTATGGTGGTACTTGGAGAGACAATTTTTTTCTGAGGTGGTACTTGGTGAAAAAAGTTTGAGAACCACTGGTCTATGGAATTACAGAATATAAGTAATCAGAATGCAGCACGGTGGCTCAGTGGTTAGCACTGTTACCTCACAGCTAGAAGGTCGCTGGTTTGAGTCCCGACTGGGTCAGTTGGCATTCCGCTGTGGAGTTTGCAAGTTCTCCCTATGTTGGCGTGGGTTTCCTCCGGGTGCTCCGGTTTCCCCAACAGTCCAAATACATGTACTATAGGTGAATTGAATTAACTAAATTGGCCGTAGTGTATGAATGTGAATGTGTGTGTATGGGTGTCTCCCAATACCCTGTGCAAAAGATATGCTGGAATAGTTGGCAGTTCATTCCGCAGTGGTGACCTCTGAAATAGAGACTAAGCCGAGGGAAAATTAATGAATGAAAATGAGCAGAATTATGTATATCGTGAACAGAATGTAAATTCGGTCCAAATATATTACAGTACAAGCATGCTTCACTAGCCCTGCTTTACACCACTGCATTCAACATTTTGTATTGCACTTAGAGATGCAAGGCTTGGATGCAGCTGCTCGGCCATGAAAACCCTTTTCATGAAGCTCTCGATGCACGATTCCTGGATCTGAAGGCCAGGCCTGTTGGAGGTCTTTTGCTAATGAAAGAAAGTTGGCCACTTCTGTGCACTGTGTGCCTCAGCATGTGCTGACTCCACTCTGTGATTTTACATGGCCTTTCGCTTTGTGGCTGTTGTCCTCAATTGCTTTCACTTTGTTGTAATACCTCTAACAGTTGACCATAGAATATTTAGAGAGGGAATTTCACAAATGCACAGGTGGCAACTTATTACGGTACTACACTTGAATTCACTGCGCTCCTTAGAGTATCCCATTCTTTCACAAATGTTTGCAGAAAAACAAATTATTAGAAATTGTTATTAAATTGCACACAAACAGACTTCAAGTAATTCAAAGTTACTCTTAAATTCAGCTAATATTAATATTAATATTATTTAACTGGTCACATGAGTATCGGCAGCCTGACGCAAAACAGAGGGGTTAAAACTGAAAAAATACATTTAAGGGTTTTATTTTGCAAACACAACCACCCTGGATGTACCCTATCCCACTTAATGCACGACTACTTGCCATGAAACTGAAAAATTAGACATAAAACAAATTCTGAGCCGTAAGTTTATTAATTATTTATTTAAAGCAATGGTAACACAAACTAAAACAACTAATGGAGTATACTCTAACTTGCGCATTATTAATTTACAAGAAGGTACCAAAAAGTAAAAAATGCCAAACTAACAGAAATAAAACTGAGAGTAAAAAACTGTGGTGTGACAAACAAGCAGATACATATGAATGTGAATTTAAGTATATGAATGAGAACGTAATCACTAATGATCAAGAACATTTGAAGTTCCCAGATGAGCCTGTGTTTTTAGTGGTTGTTATCTCAGAATAACACACTTTGGAATGTCACAACTGACCAATGAGAATCAAGTATTCCAGACAGCCATGTAATAATCTGCAATAACAACCACCTGGTTGTACTTTATCCTTTACTTATTACTAGGGCCACACAGAATCTGCACACGCAAAATTCCGCAGATTTCCACAGATTTTTAGTCCATCATCGATTCTATTTATTTACTTGTGTAAATGTGTGTATATGTATATTTATTCAGTTTTTAAATTCATTTCAGTAATAATATTGACTAATATGAAAATATTCATATGATTTATTTACAATACAGTTTGTAAAGTAACATTTTCTGTCTTTTAGTAAATATTTTATATGAGAGACTTGCTTTGTTTACCAAATAAAGTGGCTCTTATTGGATTTGCATTGTAAACATTAAATAAAAATTAAAAAGGGATTACTTTTATTTCATATATTAAGTTTTTAGTTATGATAATCCCAAAATCATTCGGCATAAATCCACAGATTTTTTTAAAAATCTGTGCAGAAATAGCAAAAAATGTCCGCAGATTCCATCTGGCCCTGCTTATTACACAGATATCTGGAATTGGTCTGTCAGGTTACTTCAAGTTACGTTATTTCGAGATAATAACCACTAAAACTAAGAAAACAGGCTTATCTGTGTAGTTCGAATGATCCTGACCTGTTGAAAATGTTCACTTTACAGTGTAAATAATTGTTTTCTAACTACTGAGAGATTTCAGCTGCTGTCTGGGCTTTCCATGCCTTTTTACACCTCCCTTTCTTCATGTGTTTTAATGCTTTTTCCAGGTGTCATTTCATTTAGTTGCACATAACTTAATTTCTAAACTAATTGGTTTTGTTTTCTTTGTATGCAAGGTTTACTTTGGTTGTTTCCGACATCCGGAGAAAATTTCAAGTCAATAGCAAAGAAAAATGGAGACGTGTTCAACGCTTATTCTACACACTGTATATCAGGGGTGTCCAAAGTTTTCAGGCCGAGGGCCAGATGCAAAAAACAAAACGTGGTCGTGGGCCAAATTTTACAATTTCACAGACACGCATATATATATATATATATATATATATATATGTATGTATGTATGTATGTGTGTGTGTGTGTGTGTGTGTGTGTGTGTGCGTGGTATTATTATGGAATTATTTTCTACATTCTAAAATCATAATATATATTTTACTCACCATAAACTGTGTTAATGTGAACAGTGATGTTGTGCTTTTGATTTTACTTTTTCTTGGTTGTGCCATGGCTCACCAAAACGTGGTTTTCAATTATGTTTCCCTCAGTTTGGTCGATTCGTTTTATGTCATAACAGAATATGCTGCCTAATTGAAGGCACATGATAGCGACACCCGGTGGTTATTTATTGAACTACGTTTATTTTTGTACAGCGGGCCAGATTCTATTAATATTAATAAAAAGCCTCGCGAGCCGCCACTTAACTGATTGCGGGCCGCAGATGGCCCGCGGGCCGTAGTTTGGACACCCCTGCTGTATATGCTTATCTATTTTTGACTGTTTGGTGCAATCTTGTGATTGAATAATATGTGTGCCAGTATGCTCCATTAAGACGTTTACTTTTCTTTCACCTTTACCTTTAATGAAATAATTAATAAACTATTGATGTTGTGACTGACCAATCAGATTTATGCAATTAGCTGTGTAATAAAATGTATTATAATAAAGATCAGTGGCTATAAAAATGTTTGAAAGTTTTTGAAAATATTATATTCAATTTGCACTAATCTTTTTAAATATATCATTCATTCATTCATTTTTCTTCAGCTTAGTCTCTGATTTATCAGGGGTCACCACAGCGGAATGAATCACCAACTATTTCAGCATATGTTTTACGCAGCGGATGCCCTTGCAGCCAAAACTCAGTACTAGGAAACACCCATACACACTCACATTCACACACTATGGACAATTAAGTTATTCCAATTTAGCTATATCACATGTCTTTGGACTGTGGGGTAAACCAGAGAACTCGGAGGAAATCCACTCGGACACGGAGAGAACACACAAACTCCACACAGAAATGCCAACTGGCCCAGCTGAGACTCGAACCAACGACCTTCTTGCCATGAGTCGACAGTGCTAACCACTGAGCCACAGCCTTTAAGTATATTATTTTCTATTTTGAAGTATTCTAAAATTGTGTGAATAATACAAGATTTCCTATTGAATGTTTGATTTCAAAAATGTTCTCTTGAGAGAAATGTACACCTGTAACTGAAAGCGATGTTATTATGAAGGGGTAAACGGGAGTGACAGTAGTAATAACAGCACTACGGTAAGAGCTGAGACTCAGCAAAAACTCCAGCACAATTTCAGTGTGATTACTTCAGGCTTTCATCAAGACCTGAGAGAAAAATATATATTCCCCCTCAATTTAGGACAAAATCATCAGACTGCTGAATAACAGATTTCACAGCTGAAGTGGATCCAAATGTGCCAAGAAACGCTCAATGATTTCTGTAATAATTGCATTTGTGTTTTGCAAGCGTGCACTTAAAGCCAAGGCTTTTTTGAACCTCTTGTGATGAATGATGAATGTGCTGGAATAAATAACATACTAAATATGTTTTCCGTAACAGTTGCAACAACAGAAGTGTAACCAGAAAGGACAAAATGGCTCCTACTTGCAATAACTATTTTGAAAAGAAAACACTGAAGTGATTGTGAGAGGAATATAAAGAGCAATAAAGAAAATCTGTAATATAAATGTCATCTCCTGTGGGATACAAATGTCTCTCAAACAAAAATCTACCTAGAGTGCAGTTTGGTCAAATTTCAGTGTAAAATTCAAGCAAAATTCTCTATAATATTACAATATTTGGTGTCTTTTTACCACTAAATATTATTTGGCTGTTATTACTACAGTTGCTTTATTAACCAACCAACATCAGAAATATTAATTAGAGGCCATATAGTTTATACAATTAAAATGAGAGAATTATTTAGTGCATTTATTTCTCAATTTCACAGTCCTTTCTTGAATCAACATTAGATTATTTATTATAAATATTTCCAATAACTGTTACAAATGAGCACACATCTATTAGAACAGACAATGCCTTACCACAAATACATGGCTTGTTGCAAACTAATAATAATATGAGAAAACCCAAATCCTTAAGGCATGATTACTTACACCAGATAACCCAAAGAGTTCATGCTTATCTTGGCTGTGTGTAGCAACCACCATACTGCACCACAAATGCTTCAAAAGCATTACAACTTTGGGAAAATGTGCAAACTGTTTAAACAAGATCCCAAATCTTAACATATTGAATAGCACATTGTGCAGCAGCAATTACAATTACAACTTGTGTGTGAGGGCAGAAAAGAGCTGCTTTCACACATAAAAGCAGTGTTTACGTCTTAAAGAGTTAGCAGACAAAAAAAATGAAAGAAAAGAGAAAAAGGAAGGTGTGAAAATTGGTGTATTGTGTGTGTGTGTGTGTGTGTGTGTGTGTGTGTATATATACATACATATACACACACACACACACACACACACACACACACACACACACGCGCGCGCGCACAACCCCAAATCAGAAAAAGTTGGGACAGTATGGAAAATGCAAATAAAAAAAGTAGTAGTGATTTCCAAATTTACTATGACTTATATTTTATTGCAGACACTATGAGCACAAAATAGTTCATGCTTTGTCTGGTCAACTTCATTTTATTTGTAAATATGCATCCTTTCCTATCATTCAGACCTAAAACACTTTCCAAAAAGTTGGGACAGGAGCAATTTAGGGCTAGCTCTCAGGTAAAATAACGATGTGATTTGAAACCAGTGATGTCAACACTGTTTTTTTTTTATTTTGATTTAGTCCAAAAGAAGCATCCAAGGAAGGTCTAGTCCTTTACGAGCAAAGATGGGCTGAGGATCTCCAGTTTACCAACAAATACATGAGAAAATTATTGAAATGTTTAAAAACAATGTTCGTCAAAAAAATCTTGAAAAACATTTGGATATTCCACTTTAAACAGTGGATAACATAATTAAAAAATTCAAGGAATCTGAAGCAATTTCAGTACGTAAAGTACAAGGGTGCAAGCCTAAGCTGAACAACCATGATCTCCAATCCCGCAGGTGGCACTGCATTAAGAATCATCCACCTATAAGCAATATCACCACATGGGGTGAGGACAACTTTGGCAAACCTTTGTCAAGTACCACAATGTGTAGTTACAAGCACAAAGGCCAGTGAAAAATGTACTGTGCCAAAAGGAAGCCCTATGTTAACAGTGTCCAGTGCCCTTCTGTGTTGGCACCTTTAATGCTGAAAAGTACATAGAGATTTTGGAGCACAATATGCTGCCTTCAGTAAGACATCTTTTCAGATGCCCATGCACATTTCAACAAGACAATGCAAAACCACATTCTGCACACATTACGAAATCCTGGCGGCAGAGGAAGAGGATGCAAGTATTGACTGTCCTGCCTGCAGGCCTGACCTATCTCCAATAGAGAACGTGTGGTGCATTTTGAAGCACAAAATGTGAAAACGAAAACCATGTACTATTGTCCACCTTAGGACTTGTTTGCAGGAAGAATGGGACAAAAATACACTTGAAACATTTCATTACTAGGTGTCCTCAGTCCAACATATTTTAAGTGTTGTGAAAATGAGTGGCAATATTACAAAGTAGTAAATGCTTTTGAAATATGTGTTTATTTTGAAAATAAATAAATAAATAAAAATCATGAGAACACATTAAATAATGTTTGGTGTATTGTCTGCAATAAAATACAGGTCGTGAATTTAGAATTTGCATTTTAAAATGTGAACAGTTTTAGCTAAATAAGTCAGATTATACAAAGTTCATGTTATTTTTTATTTAGTGCTGTCCTAAGATATTTTAAATAAATTTACATACAGTTCAAATAAAACAACAAATAAATAACACCCTGCAAACTTACATACACTTGGTTTTCAATAGTATGTATGGTTTCCTGATGTTCGATGAGTGTTGTTTTCTGCTTTGTGATAGTTGTTCATGGGTCTGAACAGTTAAACTGCTGCGGTTCTTCAAAAAAATCCTCCCATGTCCTGAAAATTGTTCAGGTTTCAGCATCTTCTGTAGATTTGAACCATTTCCAGCTTTGAATGTGTGATTGTTAGATCCATCTTTTCATACAGAGGATGATTGAGGGAGTCAAAAACAACAGTTAAAAAAGGTTCAAACCCTCACTGATGCTTAAGAAGGAAACACAAGGCGTTAAGAGCCTATTCATACAACCCTTAATGCCTCATGTTTCCTTCTGGAGCATCAGTGAGGGCATATATATATATATATATATATATAAAATATAAAAGCGCATATACTTATGCGCTTTTATACATACAAAATATATATACATATACATACAGCTTGAACTGTTTTAGGGAGACTGTCTTGACACTTTCAAGCTTCTTTCAGCACTTCTCAGAGTTAGATTCAGGCTGTCCTATCCTCTACGTTCCGGTGTTTCAGTACTGGCTCTTAATTATTCATGTCGGGACACTGTGGAGGCCATTCCATGACTGTCAATGTTTCATCAGCTGTTTTTTTTTTTTTCTACGAATATGATTTCACAGCATTAGCAGTGTGTGAAGGATATAAAACTAAAACCATTAACAAGAAGTTGTTTTATAAAAGGAATACTACGATGGGTCAAAATTGATTTTGAGCATTTTTTTTTTATGTTTTTCACGATTTAATAAACTCAGACTATAGTCATCAACACTGGCAGAAACAAATACAGGACAAACCAGGACAGTCTCCAGCATGTTTCACTGAAGGCTGCAAGCAATCATTCTTTTATCCATCTACAACACTCACTTTTGTCTTAAACAAATAAACACATAAAATCCAACCTTTACTTATTTTTTTAATTAAATTTGACAGATAAATCTTAATAATAAAGTCCCTCAAAGTCTATACGATCACAGATAACTCTCTTACATATCAGTAAATAATTTAAAATGTCACATTTTCAGATGTCAGCTTTCCGATGTGTAAATGGGTCACAGATGAAAAGTTTTTAAGTGACAAAACCGTACAAGTGTAACACATCTCTCATTTTTTTAAGCATTAGAATGTGCTATTTTTTTTCTCTAAGAAATGATTTACAAAATCCTATACTGAAATGTCATTCTATGTAACAATATTTTATTAACCAAATTAGTTGTGTTAGTATTGGGTGTTAATAATTATATGACATAAACGGTTATATTTAAAGATCACAGTTACTACTCATTAATTGATATTTAAAGAGGTGAGGTGAAAAGGAGAAATTAGTTTTCTGGGAATTGAATAGTGGCTAATTCCTATAACTGAGTTCCTGTAAGGACCTGTGAAAGTCTTATATTGTTTAGGTGGTCTGGGACTATAAGATTGGGACATGGGGTAAAAAGAAAAAAAAGAAAAAAGAATAATTGAAATCACTTAAAAAGTTAAGATTAACACTAAAAAATCTGGATAGTTTGGCTTCAACTGAGTTGCTGAACATGCGAACTTTCTTGTAGACCGGTAAGGTAAACTAGCAGCTGCTTTCCTGTTAAACCAACCATATAAAATACTGAAATTTTATAATGAATAGAATAATCTTAAGAAAGCACATGCTGAGTTTAAGAGGCGTTTGCGAAGGTTGTTTGAAAATGATTTATTTTGCCTTTTCATTAGCTGACACTAATAGCACCGAAACTACATATTTTGTCTTTTAACAGAACTGCATACAAACACGTTGTTGTAATGCCATGTTATAATAAACGTTCTTTTGACGTGAATACCTGAACCACACTTCACAGCTGTAGAGCATTCAGTATTTACAGGCTCTTGTCCTGCTAGATGTGAGATGAATACCAAGGCAGATGACACAAGAAAGCAGAAAAACCTCCCTCCCACAAGTCAACATATTGAACATTGACAGCACTTGTGAGTTACGAGTGGTCTCACACTTACTACAAGTGGACGCACTCACCCTCCCTTCATTCCCATCACTGCACGACGACAGAGGTAACTCGCCATTATTAATACAGCCGAATTAGACACTAAAAATGGATTGAAATTGGCCTAGATTTGAAAGCGTCATACAGCCTTGTCAATCAGAGATCTCAGATCCGTTGGCAGACGCACTGCTGTGAACTACTGAATTATTTTAGATGAAAGTGTTAGAGGATTATTCAAATTGCCATGCACTTGACTTGAAGCGAAATATAATAAGATGCAACACTGCCCTCTAGAGGAGAGCTGTATATATGGCAAACTGCTATTACATTGACTCGTTCAGACACACGGGATAAAAAAAATCAGACTTTAATTAACGAGAAAAATTCACGAACAATGTTATCAATTGACCATTTATTCCCACTCAATCAGAAACTCCAAAGTCATTCTGGCTGGGAGATCCAACGTGCTTGACTTTCCTTAAGTGGACTCTTACACCTAAAAAAAACTCTCACTGGGACATTTTTTGGACTTTTTCACTCTCTCCCCCATTTAATCTAATGCAAAACTGCAATTAAAGTTTTAGAGCATGTGCCTTCTGGTTTCCTCCAAGGGAAAATCCAGTTCCCATTACAGTTTATAGGTACAATCTTCAACCTTCTAAATGACTTCTTTGGGGGCAGACATGGTTTATTACACCTTCTTCCAAATCTCCCCATCATGGATTTATCAGGCGGTTTATATATTACACTCCAAACAGCTCACCAGTGGGATTCTACCAAAGCACACAGTCTTTCATTTGCTCACGTAGCTCGATATTTCTTTATCCAGGCTGAAGGCAAAACGGTGGTTGAGGAAGAGGAGCTGGCCGTGAGGAAGGAGTCTGTGCAACAACGCGTCCACTCGATCACTTTTCAGCAACACCTGAAAATAACAGCTAAGTCAGCTAGAGAGAAAAGGGTTGTGTCAAATAATCAATAGCATGGCAAAATGCCTATTTGCCTTGAATGCGTGTCCTTGTTCGCTACCCGAGTAGCCATACAGTAACTGGAATATCATTCTGAAGTAAATATCTGCAATAAAAAAAAACACCCCAAGCCCGGCGGATTGCTTTTCTGCGAATGTATTGATCGCAATGTAATCAGCAGTCTAACATGTATCTCGTACAGATTGAGATGCATCTCCTTATCATTACAGTTGTGGCCAATAGATTGCATTGGTGTAAAAAGAAACTGGGCCAGCAGCAGACATGAGAAAGGTTCAAATCAGACTGCTTTATGAGACTGTTGGGGTTCAACAGGAGTTCACTTCTGCTGTAACAACAATAAAAGTCATTTCTCTAGGATGAAGGAATCTACACGATGCAATGAAAACAGCAAGCATCTCGACTGCGTACGTTCTAGTTACTCACACATACAATGAGAATTTTGGTTTTAAGTTTGGAATTTGAAAAGTTTTGAGTTTTGAAAATAATAATAATGTAATTCATGATTGATATATTAAATTGACTGCATTTGACACTAAATACTTTTACAACAGCAATATTCAGATTTATCACAAAAATGATTAGCCTATTCATAAATGCTACTGTTCTGAACTTATACTCGTCAAAAAATCCTGAACAGTTCACACAAAAATGTAATATGGTATTGTAATTAGGCATGGGACGATAACCGTTTCAAGGTATACCGTGGTTTGGAAAAGTCAAGGTTTTAGGTTTTAAATCCGCCAAGCTTTTCTGTTATACCGTTCCTAAGGTATGTGTAAGATTTTTAATTACATTTGAATCACATTTTAATTACAGCAGAAACTATATCAAAGACGCTGTTGTAAATCTGTGTTTTTGAAACAAATGAAGACAGCAATAGTCAAGGATTCACGTGAATTATTCAGCCTGACACGTTTACTGCTCCAACATACTTTAAATGTTTCTCAAAATAAAATATATTGTGTTCAAAGGGGGGAAAAGTTTTTGTTTTTTACCCAGACATTTAAAAAGAATATATTTCAGAGCAGTAAACACAATACCGTGAAACCGTGATATTTTTATCTATTTATTATACCATCAGAATCTTATACCGGCCCATGCCTAATTGTAATCCGCCATTGCTGTTTTGATTGACATGTACTCACACTAGGGCTGCACGATTAATTAAAGGTGATTTTCATGCACAATTTGTCAGTTAGGAGCTGTTTACACCTAGTCACTTCATGTTTTTTTCTGATTGTGCAGCTAGTCAAGAGTAAAAGGGCAAGTGTAAATGACCTATGAACTGCATTTTAGACTAATATAAATCCAATTGCTCATCTCATGAGGTGGAAACTAAAAGCAAGTCTAAAAGCATCTGGTTGTTGAAACTACATGCGCAATGTTTACTCCTCCCAAAATATAAAAATAAACGTGAGAGCCTGTTTTGCTCTATATCAGTGGTTTCAAGGGGGCACTTAGTGATTTTCAAAAATCTAATTTTATTAAACAATTAGAATTATCTTATTTTATTGCGCGTCACAGGCATTGTTGCTTTGAGGCTTTGTGGGCTGAAAGTTAAGTATAAAAAAAGAAATGTGGAAGATGTGAGAAGATGATTGACAGGGCAGTTTAAATGGTGGAAAAAAATCAAATAATAAAGCAGCAGAAGAGTGTTTAGCGCTGAATTTCCCTTAAAGGCTGCCTGCTGTTCTGTTGCGAACTCAAAGGTTTGTTCTTTAAAAAGAGCAGCAAATCAGGATGCAAATAATGGCATAATTTTTAGAAATGTTCATTTAAAACTATTTTTTTCAAAGGTTTGTGTTTTAAGGGCTCCAAAATGCAATTGATGTACATGTTGTTTATACTTTATGCATTTTTGATGTACTGTACGATTTACATAGAATTATAACTGGCTGATAAAGATTAAGATTTGCTATCATTTAAATGACATTATAAAGCAAGCTATTTAAAATATATTCAAATGCTTCTTCATAAGCATTTACATTTCTCTGTAACACAATGTATTTCTTTCAAAGTAACCGACAAATAATTATTAATGTGACTACTTTTTCCATTAAGTGTAGAGAGACGTATTTAGTAAAACAACAGAAGAACACACGTCTTCAATGAGAACTGGTCATTTCCATGATCAGGAGTAATTGTCTTTATTATAAGTCGTTTGACTTTAAGTTTAGCCTCTTTTCCAACATTTTTTGTACTGGATTTATTATTTGGTCAAACACTTCAAAAAAAGTTTCCATTCTTAAATGTAAGTTCATGTATTTATAAACATATACTTATGCGCTTTTTTTTTACTACAAAGTTTTGCTTGTTAACATGAGATAATGCAAAGATAGTTAACAAGAACTAATGGTGATGAATGCCTGTATTTTAACTAAATAACATTAACAAAGATTAATAAATACAGTAATAAGTGTAATGACAACTGTTTTTAATACATTTACACTAACTAACTGACACTCACTGTGAAGTGTCACCAAACACGTATGTGTCTATTTATTTCTTATTCATGTTAATCTATAATTACAATTCACATTAATCGAATTTGTATTTATTTGCTTGATTTTAACTAATATTTACAATGAAAAATGCCAATTTTTACAATCAGGAGATTAAGTCATTATTAAAGTATTAAATATTAATACAATTACAATCATTCATTTTCCTTCGGCTAAGTCCCTTATTTATCCGGGGTCGCCACAACGAAATGAGCCACCAACTACTCCGGCATATGTTTTATGCAGCGGATGCTCTTCCTGACTCAACCCAGTACTGGGAAATTCATACAATTTGTATTCGCTTATTTATTTGAATTAAATTTGACAATTTAATCTACTATTTGTTTGTTTGTTTAAGTCAGAGGAGAACTGGCATTTAAAAACCAGGAGTAACTGTCATGTGCACAAGATTTAACGCTCAAACTTTAGATGTAGCACAAAACAGATTAGATGCACTTTTGCTAGTTTTGCTATAGTTTTATTAAGTTTAATGGTTACACTTACTTTTGTTTGTTTTTGTCTTGTTTCAAGTCCAAATATCTAAAAAAATCTTAAACCAAGAAGCATTTTCAAGACAAGTAAAAAATATTGTCATGTTTTAAGAAATAATATGCCAAAATCAAGAGATTTTTCCCTAAAAAAAGCTGAATAATCTGCCAATGGGGTAAGTTAAATAATCTTGTTTTTCCTTCTGACATAAGATTATTTTGCTAGTCTAGAAAATGCTTCTTGATTTAAAAATGTATAAATATTTGGACTAGAAACAGGACAAAAAATCTAAGTAATGAAAGCATTTTTTTACAGTGTAAAGCATAAACAAATAATAACAGCTTCTGTAATAAAACACTCATTAGTTCTATGAAAGTCTGACCTCAGCTCCGGGTCCCAGCAGACGCAGCTCCTCCAGACAGTGACGTGCGATGTTGCGAAGCGCTCCCTCGGCCAGCAGAAGGTTTTCGTGTGGCCTGCAGACCAGTGTGAAGGCCAAAGCCTGCACCCCGAGCCACAGAACGGCACTGCGATCTGGAAACATCTCTGCACTGCCCAGGGAAAACACTCCGCTGTCTGCTTCGCCCAGAGCTACAGCCTCTTCACCCAAAACAGACTCCACACACAGACGACCCGAGGCCTCCCTGCTCAGACACACCGCGCTCTTCACCTGCCTGCGGGAAAGAGAAGAGCAAACAGAGAGCGGGACTGGCCTCATTACTGGTCCCATGGGTAAAAACATAGGAAAACAAATACACCACAGATTAAAGCAGTAATGAAATTTCCGCTAATAAATACAGGGTGGGTGAAAAGGAACTAGGCTATAGAACTTGGTGTGTCAATGGAGTCATGATTCATTCATTCATTTTCCTTCGGCTTAGTTCCTTTATTCATCAGGGGTCGCCACAGCGGAATGAACCGCCAACTTATCCAGCATATGTTTTTTGCAGCAGATGCCCTTCCAGCTGCAACCCAGTACTGGGAAGCATCCATACACTCATTTACACACATACACTATGGCCAGTTTAGTTTATTCAATTCACTTATAACGCATGTCTTTGGACTGGGGGGGAAACCGGTGCACCTGGAGGAAACCCACTCAAACACAGGGAGAACATGCAAACTCCACACAGAAATGCTAACTGGTCCAGCCAGGAATCGAGCCAGTGGCCTTCTTGCTGTGAGGTGACAGTGCTAACCTCTGAGACACCGTGCCACCCCAGATAGTACATAGAATTTCAGATTTCCAATGTCAATTGGGCAGGCAACAGTCATGAAAGGCAGCATTAGAAATATGGAGGTCACACTTTACAATAAGGTTCATTAGTTAATGTTAATTAATGCATTTACTAACATGAACAAACAATGAACAACACATTTACTACAGTATTTGTTCATTTTAGTTAATGAAAATACAGTTGTTCATTGTTAGTTCAAGTTAACTCACAGTGCATTAACTAATGTTAACAAGCATGGACTTGGAAGTGAATAATGCATTAGTAAATGTTCAATTATGATTAATAAAAGTGTTGTTCATGATTAGTTCATGTTAGTAAATGCTAACATGAACTAATAAACCTTATTGTAAATCGTTACCAATATGGATTGCATGACCATTTACCTAATGTATTCAGGCTAGTGTTTATTATACAATTAGCACGGAGATCACAGTTACATTTTAAGATGGTATTGATGTGTTTTATGCAAGCATGATTTCTATGATTCTGATGATGTAAATGCATGATGTTATCAATGACAATTTTTAATTAAACTAAAATAAGTTCATGTATTTTAATACAAATATGACAGATGCTATTGTAGGGCTGGGCGATTAATCCAAAAGTTAATCGAAATTCAGAATTTATAATCGATCGAATTTTTCCAGAACAATATTTTCAATTACTTTACCTACCATGTGTGGAGTCACGTGACCCCACTCTGTTACTTTTGTGATACTTTGCACTACATTGACGATTAAAGAAGCTGTGCCAGAGATGCCTCGAGACAGTATATATTTTCCATTACATCAAAATTATTATTTAAATTAAAACATTTATTTACTGTGGATGCAAGAAATGCACTGTTTATATATTTACATAAATATTATTTACAGGATATGCAAGTATTTTTATTTAGAAGAGATACTGCTTATTTACTAGTTTTAATTTGAAAAACATTATGCGTGAGTTTCCTCCGGGTGCTCAAGAAATTGTATGGGTGTTTCCCAGTGTTGGTTTGCAGCTGAAAGGACATCCGCTGCGTAAAACATATGGTAGTTGGCAGTTCATACCGCTGTGGCAACCCCTGATTAATAAAGGGACTAAGTCAAAAAGAAAAATAATGAATGAATAAATGAATGAATATGAAAAACGTTGAAAATAATTAATTTTTGTTAGCAACAGTGCATGTTATTTATTTTCACTTTTTTTTAGGAAAAAACTGTTGGTTTTAGGTAGTGTTTTTATTTTAGTTGTTCAACGTTGATGTTTAATAAATAACCATAGATAGTAGATAGTGTGTGTTTCCTTTTTTAAAATCAAGTAATGCACCCTTCATTCAAAAATTTCTCACTTGTAATATGTGAGCATTTTTATACATGCATATTTACGCATATTTATATATTTATATATATATATATATATATATATATATATAT
>CAIGQQ010039955.1:1879788-1898108 GCA_903798035.1 Danio albolineatus
ATATATGTATGTATGTATGTACAAAACTTGTCCGTGAACTACAAACAATGATAATTAAAATAACCCTTCATTAATTGTAATCGAGTTAAAATGTTTAATCACCGAGATTTTAATTTTAGACCAAATCGCCCAGCTCTATGCTGTTGTTTTACTGAACATGAATTTATATCTGGATCATATCCTCAAAGTCAGGGAACAAAACCTCCCCCTTAATTTGCGTTAACTAACAGTTGGACAGCTGTACTTAATAAAGTGCCAGGTGAGTGTTTATTGTTTTATATTGTTTTTTTTTAAGGGAACTCTTTTGGTAATATATATTATGTATGTCTGGCGCGCATGTTGTAGTTCTGGAAAAACCTCAAAATCGTGTAGGCATCTACCTCGCGACCACCTGCAGTTTCTCCTTCTGCATCAGTCTCCTCTGCTCCGGGGTGAAGTCCCGATCATCTCCGCTCTCCGCTCCGAACACCCGCGAGTACAGAATCCGACTCTCCCCGGCGGAAAGTGCGCTCACTGGGCACACCGTGTGGATTAAGAAACACAGCACCATATCTGACTTAACATATCATTAAACTCAACTTATCCTTAAACTCATAAAGAAACAGATACAAGTTCACCGGCTCGGTGGAAGAAATGTATACAATGTAATAAAGTCATGCTGCCATTGTAGAAAACCGCTGCGTGATTATTTCCGTATTTGGTCACATGACTGTCCATCAGCTGATCATTGTGTAGTTCCGTTTATAACTCTAGATGGCGCTCTCGGATGAAGTGTGATTGTCATTATTAATACTATTATTTAATATCAAAAAGTCAGTTTTAATTAGCACAATTTAAAAAGGTATTTTACATGCATTTAATTTTGTATAATTATTTTGGAGATGTAAACAGTTCAAAAAACATTTTATGTTAATGTTATGAACTTTTTCTTATTATTATTATTATTATTAGTAGTAGTAGTAGTAGTAGTAATTTTTTTTTTTCGGCTGAGTCCCTGGGGTCCCTTAATAATCTGGGGTCGCCACAGTGGACTAAACCGCCAACTTATCCAGCATATTATGCAGCGGATGCCCTTGCAGCTGCAACCCATCACTGGGAAACATCCACACACACTTATTCACTATAGGGATCTTTTTTTTTTACTTACCCAATTCACCTGTACCGCATGTTTTTGGACTTGAGGGAGAACCCAGCTAACAGGGAACGTTCCCAGAACATTTACTAACGTTCTTTAAAAGTTGTAGAAATGTTAGCAAAGAACGTTACCAATAAAACGGTTTTAGAATGTTTTCATAACGTTATTAACGTTGTTATAACATTGTTAAAAAAACGTTAGAAAGTTCTTGGAACGTCTTCAGGACGTTATTTGTACTTGATGAACGTTATCATAATGTTGATGAAAAACATTCTTATAACAAAGTTCTTGGAAACGTCTTCAGGACGTTATTTGTACCTGATGAATGTTCTCATAATGTTAATGAAAAAACGTTTTTATTACAAAGTTCTTGGAAACGTCTTCCGGACGTTATTTATACTTGATGAACGTTTTCAAAATGTTCAAAAAAAACGTTCTTGTAACAAAGTTCTTGGTTTTGAAAACGCTGTAAGGACGTTATGCTGACCATAAAAAAAAAAACATTCTAGCAACATTAAGCAAACTGGACATTTCAACGTTACAGATAATGTTATGAGAACGTTCTCACAACCTAAATTTGTTGGCTGGGAACATGCAAACTCTATATACAGAAATGCTGTAAGGCGATCGTACTACTCACTGCGACACCGTTTTTTTTATATTTGTTTGTTTTTTATTGGTGTCTGTGGTGCAGTGGGTAGCACAGTCGCCTCACATCAACAAGGTCGCTGGTTCGAGCCTCGGCTGTGTCTGTTGGCATTTCTTTGTGGAGTTTGCATGTTCTTCCCGTTTTCGCGTGGGTTTCCTCAGGGTGCTCTGGTTTCCCCCAACAGTCCAAAGATGTGGTATAGGTGAATTGGGCAAGCTAAATTGTCCATAGTGTATGAGTATGAATTAATGAGTATGAATGGATTTGCCAGGGATGGGTTGCAGCTGGAAGGGCATCCGCTGCATAAAACATATGCTGGATAAGTCGGTGGTTCATTCTGCTGTGGTGACCCTAGATTAATAAAGGGACTAAACCGAAAAGAAAATGAATGAATGAATGTATTATTATTATTGTGTGGCCTAATATATCCCGATAGTGGTTCAAATCGATTTATTTGTTTGATAATTTTCCACACACCGGTTGAATGCTTGACAAATACTCTCAACACGAAAATAAAATAAAATATTTAGTTTGATTTGGGAATCCTGGTGCATATGTGTTTGCAAAATATGTGTCAATCTATGCTTTAAAAAATACTTCACATTCAAACTTAGTTCAAATACCTTTCTAATGCCACTGGCAACGTTTTCCAAATATTCAAAGTTACTCATTTCTGGCCTGATCTTCTTCATCATGATAATTTTGTCATTGTAAATGCAAACTACAGGAATGCATCTCTAACCGCTCAGTTCTCCACCCAACTACCACAAATACTCTAGTGTGTGTGTGTGTGTACTTGTGTTAAACAAAGAGCATGTTTATACACATTCAAATGTCACTGACTGTCGACTAAGCTGGACGTGTTTAAACACATGCACTCTCTGACAAGCACAAAGGACAGCTGTTTAGCCGAACAACTGCTGGTCATGCTCGCTTAAACCACGAGGGAGGAGGACACGTGTTTCCTCAAACACTTCTCTCACATTAACACAGCCAGGACAAAACCTTTACTGTGACGTAACAAAAGACAAACCTGTTCACATGCTAGAAGAAACAGTAGACAGGACTGATAGCCTCTCCATAACTGCCCTTCTAGTATATGTGCTAGTAAGTGTGCTAGCTAAAAATGAATCAACTATACAGACTTTTCAGAACTTTTATGTACTTGAATGAAAATATACTTGAAGTATACTTGGCTGACGTGAAAGTCTAAGTTTATTAGGCCATTACTTGTTCATTCATTCATTTATTCATTTTCCTTTGACTTAGTCCCTTTATTAATCAGGGCTCACCACAGAGGAATGACCCAACTTACAGAGCATATGTTTTACACAGGAGATGACCTTCCAGCTGCAACTCATTTACACACACACTACGGCCAATTTAGTTTATTCAATTCACCTATACCACATGTCTTTAGACTGTGGGGGAAACCGGAGCACCCGGAGGAAACCCACACCAGCACAGTGATAACATGCAAACTCCACACAGAAATGCCAACTGACCCAGCCAGGACTCGAACCAGCGATCTTCTTGCTGTGAGGTGACCGTGCTAACCACTGAGCCACCGTGTCGTCCCTTTACTTGTTCATTGACATATAATTTAAAGTATTATTACACTTGACTTGTTGTTTTTAACTCTGTTGATTGAGTGGCCTAAAATAAAACAAAATACTTTTTTCACATACACTAAAAAACGAGACAACAAACATCTTATGTTGCTTTAATTTCTTTTAATAAGTTAATAAAAGGTTTCAGATAAATTTATTAAAGTAATGCAATGTTTAGCTTAATATTTTAGTTTGATTGAGGTAAGTTGAGATGACTAGAAATTTTCATTTGATTCAATAAAAAAAATAATAAGACGGCAAGATTTTTTACTGTGTAATGCATTTCAGAAACACAGTCTTAAACTAGTTCTGGACTAAATTGTTTGTTTCAGGTGTCTTAACTGAAAATGTATTTTAAAATATGTCAATGAACTTTGTTTTGTCTCAATATGCACCCAGTAATCTGTTTTTCTCATTTTATAAGAGCTTAAATACCCTAAGTCCTAAGGGAAGTCCTATGCCCTATAGCAGGGGTTCTCAACTGATTCTGCCACGGGACCCACATTTTTACATGGTCATCAAGCCGCGACCCAAATTTTTAGGAACTGTAATATAATTTTAGGAATTATAATTAATTTGTATGTATTTGTTAACATACACAAGTAGTGACAGAAAAATCATGAGAAAATCAGCAAGACTTACAAATAAACAATATTTTATTGCTGACATTTAACAAAATGTGTCAAATTATAGAAAAATTACAAAGTAAAAACGACAAATACAGTGGTCAGGGTGAGGAAAGGTTGTTACCATAAACAAAACTGAACTGTTAATAAAACATGAACCCTGATCCTGTTGAACAGAACAAACCAGCAAATTGTAAAATGATTAAAATATTCATAACCATTTTACCATCTAATATGACAGCAATTATAAACATGTTTCACTTAACAGTAATTTGGGAAGATAATGAGATAACTGAAGATGTGCTTTACTGATGTGATAAGAGTTTCAAAGTCAGGAGTGATGGTAGACAGTGCTACCCGAAGATCGTGCTCTATGTCCCACCTGTTCCTTTGCTTTGACTCAAGCTGCACCAAGGAAGAGAAGCCACTTTCACACAAATACGTAGTTGTGAATGGGATGGGTTTGATCGCACTCTCAGATCGCGAAAACTGGGTGAGGCTTACTTCACTGAATTTCCTTTTCAGCGTCTTATCACATGACAGCTCCACGAGCTGACGCTGTATGTTGCTCGGCAAGGTGATGCTTTCCAGGTCGATTCCAAAGGTATTGGTTGTCGTGCGCGCATTTCAAAATAAAAGTCTGATATACGCAAAACAAGTTAAAAATGAAACTTTTGTTGTTTTTTTGACCACACACTCCGCGACCCACTGAAAATGTTCCTGTTACCCACCTTTGGGTCGCGACCCACCAGTTGAGAAACACTGCCCTATAGTAATACAGTTGAAGTCAGAATTATTAACCCCCTCCCCCCTGAATTATTAACCCCCCTTTTAATTTTTTTCCCCAATTTCTGATTAATGGAGTGATTTCTTCAACACATTTCTAAACATATTAGTTTTAATAACTCATTTCTAATAACTGATTTATTTTATCTTTGCCACGATGACAGCACATAATATTTTACTAGATATTTTCAAGACACTTCTATACAGCTTAAAGTGAAAGGTTTAACTATGTTGATTAAGTTAACTAGGCAGGTTAGGGTTATTGGGCAAGTTATTGTATAATGATTGTTTGTTCTATAGACATACAGGAAAAAACATTCTTAAAAAAATAAAAACTGCTTTTATTCTAGCCAAAATAAAACTAATAAAGTTTCTTTCCAGAAAAAAAAAATATCATCAGACACTTCACTGAATACTTTTTCTGGTAAACATCATTAGGTAAATATTAAAAAAAAAGAAAAAAAATCAAAGGGAGGCTAATAATTCTGATTTCAACTGTATATAAACATGATTTGAGATATATGCCCTATAAAAATATGCTCAATACACTTATAAATGCAGCATAAACACTAGAAATCTGCTGGTCGACTAACACTAAGAATCTGTGCAGTATATGGAAAGTATACATCAAACTAATTCTTTACTACAAGTCTGACAAACGTAAATATACTCATAAGTTCAATTGCAGTACAAATGCTAAACATAATTGTGGACTTACAGTTCACGTAAAGAACGCTTTAAAATAGGGCCAATTTAGTCCTAAGTGGCATTCAAGTAGTAGCCTAGAACTACACGTATATTACTAGTACACAGATGTTAGTATACTTAAATATATACTTTTTCACTACTTTAGCATACTTCATCAAGTTAACTTGAAATATACTTCTCATGGGTGACAACTAACACATAATAAGGTTTCCTGTAGATGCAGGAAGCTAGAAACTAAAGCCAAAGCCGCATTCAGAAGATCTTGCTTATGCAAAAAAAAAACAAAAAACAATAGGATGTGGTCTCAGTGACGGCATTTCTACAGCCCGTTCTGGTAACTTTTAGCTAGCAAAGCAGAAACACGATGACGATGGAAAATCAGCATGTGAAAGATCCTCTTACTCATATTAGACTTTGTACTGGTTGGCTCTGCTGTGAAACTCAAACCACATTTACTACATATTTCAGTATTTAAACATGAGAGGAAATTATTATACAGTGACTCCTGCATGCAAAAAACATTGAATGGATTATTCTGAGGAAATGTAACATGCGAAGACAGTGCTTTTGCTGGAAGTATTAATGATATTTACAAAAACAAAAGAGCAAGCGAGGCTGTTTGTAACTTCAAGGCTTCTGCCCAGCTGTGTTTAAAAGAAGTCGAACAGACATCCAACAATAGTCCAAAAATAGACAAGAACAAATGACTACACGTGTAGAGCCTGTCTAATCTATTTGGAGACTTGACTAATTTTAGACTATTGTTAGACTTCTACTTTATTTCCACCGACAGCCCGGACTTTGCCTAGCAAAGATGTGTTTAGACGCCTATTAGATGTCAATTGTGTGTATAGACACCTATTAGATGTCAAACTAAATTACTTGGTGAGTAGTGAAACCTTTCATACATTGTGCTTCTTGATACCAAATTTTATTTACCGTCGCATTATTTTAACTAAGCATGCTTATTTGAAAAGTATTTTACCACACTTTGATGTTCATGTAGAGGATAATGTCTCAGTAGTCTTGTACAGTCACAAAATATATGCTTGCTTGTGCATGATGTTAAACCCACATAGCAGACGGACTTGGCCCAAATGTGGCCTCATTATAGCACTGTTGGCGTGTTGCCGGCACTGGCATGCAAAATGTCAGCCGAATGTAGGCCATGCATGGCAATGATGGCACTGCATGCATGATGGCAAACTACATTTGGGCCAGTTGTGGATGTGTAGCGATAGTTCACATTGTTTAGGTAACATTAGGCTGGGTTATGGCTCAGTTTTTGGGGTTTCTGGCAAAAGTCTAAACTTATAGCTGAGAAAACTAATAATAAACCTGTTTTGGCCCAGTTCAGGGCTAGTTAAGGGTGATAAATTGGCTCAGATTTAGGTCGGTTATTATGGAAGTTATTATTATGTTGTTATTATGAATATAATCATGAATGTACACTAATCACGGGCGTTTGGGCTCATATTATGGCTGTCCTGAACGCCTTTAACATGTTACACGAATGCACGTCTACAGCTAGGCTATGCTCTCCCTGGCCAGACATCGGCCAGATATTATTATTATTAATAATAATAATAATAACAACAACAATAATAAATAGCTACATAAATAAATAATAAAAATAAGTTGTGATCACAAAAAACAACTGTTTCTTATGTCGAGATCAGGAGATAATTAACAAAGACATAACAAAGAGAGCAAAAATATTTTAATGCATGGCCTCTGGACTTCGGAAAGTTATGGCCCATGTGTGGCCCTCGTCTTTAATCCAGTTATGGGCCACTTCAGGAACGTAATTCTTTGCTGTACTTGGGCCAAGGGAAAAGTTATTGTGTGGCCCGGAGCTGGGCCAGAAAGCATTTGCTATGTGGGAATAAGGTGAACAGTGTCGTCTTGTGGAGATGTAGTGACAGTTGGACGGTGACCATGTTGTAAAACATTTCAAAGTGTGAAGTCACATCTGTTATAAAGATAGAGCATGGCCTGCATTTCAAATTACTGCTTTGCAAACAGACTAGTCAAAAACAAAATAAATACATTTTAAAAATCAAAGTTTATCATTAACTGTCTGTTATTGTTTGATTTAATTTGCGAGTTTCATTTGAAATGTTGTCAGATTCATTAGAAACAATCTAAATCTTTGCAAATCAAAAACTTAATTCAATACTTCGATTTAAACATAATGTAGATATATGTAGCTGTAGAAAAAGAGTTTCAGTTAGTTCAATTCTATGAGGTTGGTTTATTTCATATTCAGGAGCAAAATTGATGCAGCTCCACACAAGACTAAATGTTTCAAATAAGACTTTTTGTTTTATAATAAGAATTTAAGATACAAACTTGTTTCGATTTATGTTTAACTAACAAATAACAAGGCCATAAAGTTTAGGTTCAATTATGTTAACATTATGTTAAATGTTATATATTGTATTATTATTTTTCAGTGCTTTGTTCATTTCACCAAGCCCCAAATTTGATTTAATCTTTATATACACTTTGCACAAAAGGTGCACAATGATATTGCTGGCTGGGTAGAAAGTTTTAAAACTTGTCTTAGTCTCCACAAACCACATAAAAATGCTGTGGGAAACACATTTGCTCTGTTTTTGATCTTCAATTATTCTTTGCTCATACTGGTAGACTCTTAGACACACTCTTACTCATTAACCAAACATAAACACTGCTCTGGGACGTTAGGGAAGGGCTGGGAAACTGTAAGCTCCTCCTCTTTGGAAAGGCTCTGGAATGCGCACGTGTGTAGAGACACGTGCCGGCGCTCTAACCACAGCCAAGGTCCCTGTTAGAGCGGCAAATTTGAAAAACAAGAAACTCAGCCTCCCAGTAACACCAGTGGGAGGAGGGAAAAACACAGCTCAAGAGATGATTCAGCAGAGAGTTATTACCCCAAACTCCAAGTTTATTCATGAATACATAAACCAGCCTCGTGGTCGCACAAGACCAATAAAACACACTCTGAAAGGTAGAGTTTACAAAAAACACACACCCTTGCAAGGCAAATGAGAATTTTGTAAAGCTCAACAGTCACTGGTTTATGGAACAAGCAGAACTCAATGTCGTTTGGTGAACTATGATGTGGTCAACACTTGCCGACCAGCAGCAAAAGTCAGGTCCCCGTCCCTGAGTTAAAGCTGTCAGTCAAGTGGAAAAAAATAAAACAAAAATAACATATTATTGCTGGCTCCCTCAAAAGAATCCTCAAACAATATGGGCAGAGTTTTACATATTATAGGGATACAAAAAAAAATAATTAAATCATTATTCTGATATTAGCAGGTACATAATGTGGTTTTAGAATAGGAAAATCTGTTTAAATAATTGTATTATACTATTATCCTTCTCAGATCAGTTAAATTGGCCAACCAATCAGATGTGGAGAAAAGAGGGAGCTTAAAAATCAACATTTATATAGCACTTATTCACCACATCAGTTTACTAAAAAAGTGCTTATGGTGAGAAGGGGAGGAAAAAAAAAAAAAAAAAGAAAAGAAAAAAAAAAGAAATAATCTGACATACAAAGTTAAGACAGGGCAGTGGAAAAAAAAACTGAGAATTCTAGTTGGTTCAAAACATATAATTCATAGCAGTAACTTGTATCGGTGTGCTTCTAAAGGTTGATCAGAATAGTCATTTATTAAAAAAGAAAAAAGAGAGAGAGAGAAAAGGGGGGCCGTTTAAAAGTGACGACATCAAAACAAACGGCCAGAGACCCGAAAATAACCTCTCGACCTCTTTTGATGTTGTGGTGATGTCAAACCCTGAAATGCAGAAACCGTCCCGCACTATACACACACGTCTTCACGTCACTGCCATACTCCTGTTGTGAGGGCAGCATACGAGCGAGTCAAGGCAGTAAAATCATGAGCACTTTGGCGAGCCTCAGAGCTTTTTGAGACGGCTGTACATGTCTCTCTTGCTGCGTTCTCCAGCCCAAGTGCGACTCTTCAGACGAAACTTCCGCAGGTCTTCTTTAAACTCTTCATGAAGCATCGGTCTATACATCTGGGGCTCGCACACTGCCTACAGAGGGGGAAAAGACATGCATAGACAATAAGCTTCAATGAGAAAACACAACTGGGGAGAAGAAAAAAAAAAAAAAAGGGACAGAGAGGTGTAACTGCACATTAGTGCTGAAAATCTTCAGTAAGGTCTTTTGCTTTATTTTATTTCTTAATTAAATTTTTTTTATTTTTTTTAAAGCATGCCTGGCAGTTTAGTTATAAATTATTAGGGGCTAAGCAGCGAAACCTATTGTTTTCAGTAGCGTTCCTATTATTATTCTTCGGTTTCTTCCGCCAGATTTGAATGGCAGCCCTTAGAAATTTGTATAATTTGGCACAGTGATAAAGGGCAGTGTCAACATGAACCACAACAAACTTGAAGTTTAACTCAAACTCTCTAGTGCCACAACTTGTTCAAAGTTTCACTTATGTTCATCATTATTATAACTTTTGAACATTTGGAACATTTTAAAATGTCTTTTTTGCTCATAACATCTTTACAGTTTGTCCAAAATTCATAAAACTTTCCACCCGGCGGAGCATGCAGAGTCATGCAGACGATGTCTGATTTTCCCAGGTCAGCCATTTTGTCTGCCGGCCATCACATAACATGCTTTCAAAAACTAATCATTTCACTTTGTCTGATGCTCCTTACTAACCTTGCTGTTTGCTTATCTCATCCTGGCTCTGGACTACTTTGCTCATTCTGCCTATGAAGTGCTCAGCCCCTTAAAATGGATGCTTGCAGCTATATTTATTATAATTATTAGAGGAATTCATAATCATATTATAAACATCACTGGTGTCCATATCGACAAAACAAATGCATTAACATTCAAAAATACTTGAAGCAGCTCAGACTAGTGAACAAACCCTAAAATCAGTATTGAATCTTTAAATTCAAGACCAAGTTGGTCATTAAGGCTGCACAATAAATTGTTAAAGCACTGATATCTCAGTGTTAATTCGCAGATTATGTGATATTGGGCGATTACATAAAATGTAACATTTGCATTTGTTTGATCATTTTAAAAGCATTTAACAATTAAAAGCTATAATGGTAAATCTCATCAAATTGTTTTTATTTTTAGTCTTGAAATAATGTACCTGAACATTGCTCGACTGGGAAAATAACACTTTCCAATTGTATCTTTTTCTTTATTGTATTTATCTATGCTGGTAGATTAGATTTATTATATTTTATGCCTGATTCACGCACAGGATAATCCCAATCAAACATGATAAATTCTTTCCAAGTAGAAATATTAAGTCCTTTGGTGAAATTACACGATAAATTGCAGAATTACAATACCGCAATCTTAAATTTTCTAATATTATACAGCCTTATTTAGAATTGTTTGTTAAAAACTGTTTTTAAATTTCTAAAATGTTGGCTGTTAGTTTGTAAAAACTGTCATATCGTAGTACAACAACAACAACAACAACAACAACAACAACAACAACAACAACAACGTGCGATTTAGATTTTAGGTAGAGTTGAAGTTAGAGATGAAGAAAAACTGAGAATTCACTTTTTTTTGTTTTTTAAGATAATTCTGATATAAATTGAAAATATAAAATAAATTCTCCTTTAAATATTAGTACACAATTTATATTTTTGTATTTAAATCAGATTGAAATAATGATTCAATAATTCACTCAAAAGACTTTAAATGTTTCATCATTGGATGAATCAGTATTCAAAAATCCCCTGAACATTAATGGGCCATATGCTCACAGACTTTTAATTTTCAGCCAGGCAGCTTCCGGTGACCTATATTTCAATTATAAAATTGTCATGTTTTAGATCTTCACTGTCTGTTAGATATACGATATGAAGTGGGTCTCAGATTAAATTTTATTTACAGTCACCATTAGTGTAATTAAGCATGAAGTTACCTTCAAAACCATTTTGTTTAATACTGCAGACATCAGTCTTTGTAAAATCAACTATAAATTACATTAATAAAAATATATTTTTTATATATAATAACAAATAAAAAAAATAATAAATAATAATATAAAATAAATAACTAAATTAAAAACCATGTGCACATACGACAACTCTCTGGGTCAAATGCAGGATTTGATTGTACCATGAAAGTCAAAGAGAACCATAAACAAAAAACTGCACATCAGTTTTGAATTACAATAGAGAGTTGGTTTTAAAATGGAGATCAGCATCTTTTAAATGATTAATGGTGCAGCGCTAACTCAACATATGAACCAAACTGTTATTATATCCACATGTAGTTACACCTCCAATATTAGATTGAAATTGAGGAAATACACGTACTTTGTGAATCTGGAAAAAGTCTTTGTAGCCTCCTTTCAGGATATAGAGTTCGGGGTAATGGAGGTTGGGGTATTCGTTCAAGAATCGATCTCTTTCTCTAACGTAGCGACACATCCGTGGACCACGCTCGGAAGAAAATTCACAGTGGAAAATCAGCAGGACGCGCTTCTCGGGGCAGTCGGGGAGAATAGGATTGCGTAAAAAGTAGTCATCAATTTGATCCTCTTGATGGAGATTGAGAGCACCCTGAGAGACGCCAAAGAGGGGTTTAAATAAATCTGCTCGATACTACAAACAACTGCAGTCGATTTAATGAAGCTGACTCTTACTTTAATATGGCCACCCTCATATTCATATGGATAACGGCAGTCGATGACAAACAGCCTCTCCACTAGATCTTGAAACTGTCCGCTCATTGCTTTAACCATCTGTAAAAGCAGAAACAGATGTCAGCAGAGAATTGGATTATGGGAAAGATGCCAGTGCATTATACTTTGTAAAGATGACAAGGCCTTCTGGTCTGTTCTTAATCAGGCAACTGCTTGTTTTGCACGCACTGGTAATACACATGACGTATCTTTGCGTAGCAACTTACAATCTCTGGAGTGATGTACTTCAACTCTTGGTGTTTTCCTTGTACTGTGGGCAGAGCAGGAGCCTTTAAAAAGACAAACGCATGAATATTATACACAATGACATCTGTATATATATATATATATATATTCTATATTATAATCTCATCTATATAATAATAATAATAATAAAATCTTCATTTTCTTTTTGGCTTAGTCCCCTTATTACTTAGGGGTCACCGCAGTAGAATGAACCGCCAACTTACCTAGCATATGTTTTACACAGCAAATGTCCTTCCACCAATCACTGGGAAACACCCATACAGTCCCACCCACCTACCCGATTCACCAATACCACATGTCTTTGGACTGTGGGGGGAAACCAGGGCACTCGGGGAAAACTATATAATAATAATAATAATAATAATAATAATAATAATTATTATTATTATTATTATTATTATTATTATTATTATTATTATTATTATTATTATTATTATTATTATTATTACTACTATTACTATTATTATTAGCACGTTCTCCCAACATTCAAATAGGTTCCCCCGGTGCTCCAGTTTCCGCAGCGTAAAACATATGCTGGATAAGTTGGCGGTTCATTCTGCTGTGGCGAGCCCTGATTAATAAAAGGGACTAGGTCGAAAAGAAAATGAATGATTTATTATTATCATCATCATCATCTAAATGGCTATATTTTAATAACCCCTTTTAAAACGTAAAATGGTTATCATCATCATCACTTAAAGAGCTATATTTTAATACAATTTCACATTTTAAATGGGTTATTATTATTATTATTATTATTATTATTATTATGTAAATGGTTATATTTTAACTTTTACTTTTAAAATGGGTCATTATTATTATTATTATTATTATTATTATCATCATCATTATATTTTAACTTTTAAATAGGTTATTATTATTATTATTATTATTATTATTACGTAAATGGTTATATTTAACTTGCTTTTAAAGTGGGTCATCATTATTATTATTATTATTGTTATTATTATTAACAATAAACCATCTAAATTTAAACCATAAAACTCTGCACTGAAACTGAAATATCCTAATTTTTCAAACTATTCTTATTTAAACAAAGTGCATTACACAAACTTGAAATTATGATTAAGCATTTTATATTTTAAATATTTAAAAATCACTAATACCTTACAACAGTGAAATTAAAATAAAAAAGACATGCAATAAACTTTATTAAATATTCATACATCACATTTAATAAATTACTTAATAAAAGAAACTATTTTGTTTTGATTTAAAAATTTTACACATTACATTTAATAAAACATATTGAAGAATAACATATTTAAGAATGACATTCAATAACGGCTCACTCTCACCTTCGTGAAATCTCCAATCACATTACTAGGATCAGTGTCCAACATTCTTTCAATCTGTGAGTGATTAAATGACTTTGACCTCTGAACCTACAAGGAGAAAGACCAAAATCAGAACTCAACCCAAATATGTTCATCAGCACCATAATTGGAGTACTCTCTCTTCTTCTGACCTGATATACTACATCCTCCTGCTCTGTGGGTGACACTTGTGTCCCAGCCAGGCTCCGTCTCCTCTTCACTCGGACAGGCGTGTTCTCATCTTGTGGTCTTTCGGGTCTCTTGAGTGGGATGCGCCCGACTGGACAGGGCATAGATGGAGATCTGAACAACCCACGTGGACGACAGCGAATAGGCTACAGGTAATCAAAGTGGGTTTGGTCGTTAAACATCAGGTCACAAAAAAAAAAGCGTAAATACAAAAGATTAGTTTAATAACATACCGAATCAGCACTGTCAAGACTCTGTTTGGCCACCAGAGGAGCAGTGAGAAGACTGTCCATTCCCAGAGGAACCTCAGAGTCATTCTGAACGAAAAAAAAAATCCACATGAAGGTTATTTACAAAACACAAGACTGTAGTAGTAGTAGTAGTTGTAGCAGCGGTGGTGGTGAAGTTTCTACCTTTATTATTACTGGCTGGGTTGCTTGACAGTTTCTTGGGTTTTTGTGTGTTTTGTTATCATTTATGCTGAAATGTACCTTTAAAGTGATTTTCTAATTAGTTTTTCTTTATGATCACCAGATCCAAAACATCAATGGGATTCAAAAACAGGGTAGATGTCACGTGACCTACATGCTGCTACACGTAGAAGATGCAAATGAATTATACACACTAGTTTAGAAGTGTGTGCCACTCATTGCAAGTTCTGTTTTACACATTTGGTTAGTAGTAAAGTTTATATAGGGCGTGAAAACGCTGAAGACTATTCTTTCTTTCTTTCTTTTATTAGATAGTTTAGAGATTGTGGGTTTTCTAGTTAGAGTTGTGTTTTGTTATAATGTTTTCTTTTCTTTGGCACAGCTTTTGTTCCTCTTCCCTTTTTATTATAACCATTTATTTTGTTTTCTTTATTTTGAATATACTTTATCATTCCTTCACCTTGTAAAATAAACACCATTATTTTTCACAGTACTTTACAAAATGTGGCAAATTACTTCTTGACATACATACTTCACATTTTATCAAGTGTAATTTGTTATAGCTCATACAAACCCTGAAAAAATGAATAAAAAATATTATGCCTGTTCTTTGGGCAGGTCTAATAGAAAAAAAAAAAAATTATAATAATTTAAGTTCACAAACAGCACACCAGAATGGACTTTGTTTGTGCTTGATGTTAGGCTTGGGCGGTATCCAAATTGATACCGTCAAACCTCCTCCCTATTTTAACCTGGTATACATTATTACCATGAATAATAATGACATAAGGCTCAGAAAGAGTCACCAAACTGTCCCTTTTATACCTTTTTATTTTATTTTATTTATTTTTTTTTTTTAACTCCACACAATTTGCAAATTGCCTCGTCTGCATTTACCACCTCTCCCTTCTCGTTTGGTTGAAACCTGACATACTGCCAAAGTTCATAAGTTGTGTCCTATTTCAAGACCAGGTCACTTGGTGTACAACTCGCCATCTTTAACCACCTCTCGTTTTCCTCCACGCTGCCCTGTGATGACAACCACGCATACCCATTCTTAGGTAGTAATTACACTATATGCAATATTCAATCCTTGTCCCCTATATGTGCACGTTGTTGTTTTTATGACTGTATAACTGTATTGAGACTGATACAATTGCTATTTTTAGATACCGCAGTATACCATGTTACCGTATTACTGCCCAAACCTACTTAATGTTTAAACTAATCATACTTAATGCACATGGACTTCACAGCATTAACCGTGAAATGGGACGTTAACAATTTTGGATAAGTTCATTGTGGTGGGCTCAGGCTGTAACACCAAAACAAACTGCTACAAGCATGTTGAATGCAAATCTATAGGAAATGTGTGGGTTTGTATCTTTATGAAGATACAGATATTGATATGATTTGAATTTTCAGGTGATTTCAGAATCGACGTTTAAATCAAATTATCGATACTTTTGACAACACAACAAGCAAAAGCTAATAGAAAAAGTCACCTCCACATCATCAAGCCCCTCCAGAAAGCCATCATCGTCATCATCATCTTGAAGGCAGGAGAGCGACGGCCGGCGCAGAATGAAGGGACTGATTTCATTTGGAGAGTCTGGCTGATTGGAGGGCGGTGGGGAGAGCTGGAGGACGAGCAAGAAATCATGCTGTTATATTAGCAGCAGTTAAAGATTTTTAACTTTACATTGATGCATTTTATATTTATATATGGGATGGACATTGTACCATTAAAGCAGGAGCAGAGTTTGGTCGGCAGGCAAAAGCATCCTTGGAGCCTCCGGTGGAGCGAGTGCGAAAGCGCAGTGCAGGCATGGAGGGCTTCTTGAACTCAAAGTTCTCCTGTAAAACAGCAGATTGAGTTAAACATCTGCTCCCTGAAATAACAGAAGCTGACAGCCATTTGTAAAAGTAGTCATGCGATTATACTTTTAACAAGAAATTTGCTTCTGCTATAGGATTACATTCATAGAGTAAAATGCATGGAGACCACTTTAATTCTCGGTTTCTATGGAATTATTGGGTATTGGTTTATTTAAAATGAGAAAATTGGTTCCATTTTATAAAAGGAAACATAACATGCATGGTTTAGCTCCTCCCCTTCTGGCTGACTTCAATTTACATCCGCAGAAAACAGTAATTATGGGTGCAGATGGAGTTGATTGCATTATTCCACTTAGAAAAAATTCTTTTGGTCAAGCTTGTTTTTCTTTTAGAGCAATGCGTCAGTGGAATGAGACAGCAAAATCTGTTAGAGAACGCATCACTTAAAGTATCATTTTAAGAAACCGCTTCTTAATAAACAACATTGAGAACACTAGGTTTTGCTACTATTGTTGTAATTGTTTTTTGTTGCTGATCTGAGTTGTGTTTATACTTTGAATTTGTATCTTTATTGGTATATGCCTTTAACATCTGGCAAAGTGGCCACCAATGAAACTAGTGTTTGAGCTAATCTAGGTAGATTTACATTCTTGAGAATATTGATTAAATGTACACTGTCCCTTTCTGTGAAATAAAAAAAAAATTAAGATTTCTTCGAAATAAATAACAAATAATAAAAAAATAAAACACTTGTTTTGCTTCCCCTCACACAGGCATGACAACCTCACCTCAGCCATGTTTTCTTTATTGGCACTGTCATGTGAATGAGTCCACACTCCATAACGGGAGGGATCCAACTCTTTACTCCTCAGATTTGGACTGTGACCCAAAAATTGGAGCTACAAAACAAACATTTTAAACAACTTAACACCACACACACACATTTGAGGTGAAAAAAAAATACATTCTAAAAAGTCTGGGGTCAAGGCGGTGCTTTTTTGGCAACTACTTTTAAAAAGCAAGGATGTGACTAAAATGCGTTTGAAATATTGCAAAAATAAAATGTATAATAGTAAAAAAATAAAAATAATGTTTACACAAATTAAATTCAGGTTTATTTGTATGGCGCTTTACATGAATTGTTTCAAAGCAGGTTTACAAAAAAGTGTATACTGCATTACAATCAAATATAAATTATTATATACAGACAGGTTATATATTAACCTGCAATTATCATGCATATAGGTGATATTTGTGTGTATTTAATGAAGTGTATTTGTGTATTAAGTGTATGTGTTGTCCTCGACAAACAAAGCAGTATAAGCATTTACAACACTGAAGCAAATCAGCAAATTAGAATATGTGAAGAAAAGATCAGTGGCACTACAGACTTGAATAATAGCTCCAGAAAGTCGTTTCTATTATAAAATCCATTGCTTATTTTTATTATATTTCACAATATTACATTTCAAGTTCACCAAAAGACACTTTTCAAAAATCTAAAATTTAACACTTACTGGCAAAGAGTGTATCCTGCGAATGGGCATTTTTCTGTACGAACACAACAAACATTAGGATTAAACGCAAGTCAACACAAAGAAATCTTTCAGTGATGAACATATTCATCCTCAGCATTGTTGTACACCAGCACTTACTCATTAACCGCTCGCGTGGCGTCCTGCATGGCCTTCTCAAACCTGTGTAGAAAAAGAAAAACTCTAATGAGCAGTTCCCAGTGTATTCAAAGTCTCCTCCCACGTCAACCAAACACAAGTCCAGACGACAATCCAGCTCATTTATCTCTCAGTCCAGGCCCCTAACAACTCTACATTTAACAAATACACCGCGATGCCCACCTGTATGCAAAATAGCCCCAGGGAAGGAAAAGGGGGGCATCTTCTAATTTTCCATATGCCCACACAACGCAAACCCCCTCTCAAGCCTCTTTTGTTGGGAGAGGGGAGCAGGCAATGGTGGTTTGGAGGGGGAGGAGGTAAGGAGCGTGTCTCAGTCATAGCGTAGAAAAAATACGGAATTAGAGTTCAGGG
>CAIGQQ010039955.1:1898208-1925714 GCA_903798035.1 Danio albolineatus
GGGGGGCGGGGGGCGTGGGCGGGGGGGGGGGCATCGCTGTGTGTGTGGGGGCGGGGTTGGGGTGCCTCTCGGAGCGAGGGGGGGGAGGGGGGGGGGGGGAGGGGGGGGGGGGGTTCCTAGTAACCCTGACTACCTCACACACAAGTAATACAGATCTATTCGGACGTTAGCACTCACAGGGCATGAAAAGCGTGCCACTATTCACCCAGCCCCCCTTTAGCAACATGCCCCAACACACACAGTGATGCGAGAGGAACCCAAACAGCTGTAGGTCTGGCTGTAGATAAATGGATTCCCACTGACACCAAATGGCTTGGAAAGGGGAATCGTCCCACCGAGTGTTGATTATTGGAGAGCTAGGATGCCTTTAGTGAATGTTGTGCACATGAAGCATATCTGCGCTTAAACTAAAAGTGAAGTTATTTCATGGCTCAAAACAGAAAAACATTTTAGTTGGAACAATGTGTAGGTGACGGAGTGATTTATTTTGCAGTTAAATTATCCAATAAAAATATAAAATTGACCAAAAAATTATTTATTTAATCTTTACCCATCCAGAAGGGGTTCCAAATACATTTTTTTTACCCCTTTAATTTTCTTTTTTTAACAAAGATATTTTGAAGAATGTTTCAAGACAGTAATCATTCAATGAATGAAAAACATTAGGACTAAATAGATTTAAAAAAAATTTGATGGTTTCCAACATTCTTCTAAATGACGCCTTATTCTGTGTTTAACAGAAGAAAAAATTATTTGTTAATAATATTATTTATCAGATTAAACACATCAAAACTAATTTTGGGGCTCAAAACTACTTCAGTCAGAATGATATATGGGTGACTAAACGATCACAAGTTTAATTTGTGCTTTTATAATCCCTCTAATAACAGGATAAGGCTGAGATATCTAGTGATCTGTGATTTATGCTAGCATATGTTCGGTTAATCTGTAAAAACAGACATGCTGAGCATGTGTATGAGCCACCTAACGACAGAAAATAGATTAGACGTATAATCCTCAAGCCAAGCTTCATGTCACATGTCAGGAATGAGGCAGAAGAGTCATACTCACTTCTGCTCAGCATCCAGAGAATCTAAAGGACTGGGAGACTCCAGTCCAAGTCCTGTGGAAAAGCATGAGAAAAGCAGCACAAGCTCTTAATAATACAGCAGAACTACACAGCAAAAATCATAACTGGCATTCCAAATAGGATGAGCTGTCATACACCTACACAGTATGGCAAACCGCTTTAACATTCCTTTTAACCAACTCATACATTTTCATTAGCTGCACCCATTACTTGCATGTAACTGTAGCCAACTAGTCTACTTTAGGTTGCCCATTTTGGCTTTTTGATTTATTAAGTGGCACTTGTAAAAAAACATTTTCATCTAAAATGATGCTACCGACTGTGTGCAAACTACAAAAACATAATCTTGTTCAGACAGTGACACTGTGGAAGAATACTTGACAAAACAATAGGAAATGACTACAGAAGCATAAGAGAGTAGCATTTCTTTATGAAGCGACACCTTTAAAGAAAGGCCTGTGTGAATGACAATAAATACAGCAATGTGTAATCTGCAAATAAACGTTTTCAATTAGGATGGAAAAAAATAAATAAATAAAAGTACACTGGGGTAACTAGCATAGTTTAACTTAGTTCTTGCATGCAATATGTAATGACACATTTCAAATACAAGAATTGCTTTAAAATTAAATATTGACATTTCAATACACCATAGCAGTAATTTGTTACATTGTTAGTGGTTAATTTTCAAAGTTGCTTACATGCCAGCGAATGCTACAACGGTCTAAATATATAATATTAGATAATGATATTCAGTAGCTTGAAATAAATAACTTTTCCTTAAAACATTATCATTATTTTTTTTTATTTTTTTTTTGCATGAAACAGAATATTTTCGGAACCATTTGAGAATGAGCACTTTAATTTTGTGTAAACTATTCCTTTAAGGGCTGAGAGGTAATATCACATTTATGTCCCTAACCTTATGGCATCAACTATCTTTATGCCTTTTGTTGTTGTTGTCTCACACTCGCTGGTATACATGCATGCATGTATTTTGGTGAACTAATGGCTAATTAATAAATATCAGATAATGCATTAAAAGTTTAAAGCAGCTTGCCATATACATACAATCTAATATGTAATAAGTCACAGAAAAATACACTCATGTTCCCCAAGCTAACCTGCATCAGAAGAGGCATCAGAGGCGAAGGAAGGAATCTTCAGGAGGGGCAAATTTTTCTTCCGCTTTGGAGTTTCACATTGACTGCATCAAAATGAGAAATCAAACGATTTTAGAGAAATGAAAATGAACTGCGTCATGTTTGCTTTCGCCTAATATAATGCACTACACAAATACATTGACAAGGCAGCGTCATTAATGTAAACAGTCTGAAAACAGTTCCAGGAAGTAGCTCTGCAGCGATTCAGTTGTTTATTTATTTTTCCAATCGTGCTACAAAAAACAGCCCAGCTCCACTCACCCTCCAAGAACAGCGAGATTATTCATGTTGAGAGCCAAGTTGGTGACAGGAGACAGCACCGCCATGGGCCCGGGAGAGGCCAGGCTCTTCATGCAAGGGGAGCCCCGAGCCCCGAGCTCCGACAGAGAGAGCCGGGGAGCTCCGAGGGCTGATTCGGGCCCAGCGCTGAACGGATCAAACACAGGGCTGATGTCGCCTGGAATCATATCAATATCCATTTCTGAAGAGGACCGTGGACCGACAGATGGTTGTTAAAAGTACAAATCAGCCAGGCGCGATTAAGAACACGAGGGGTTAAACCAAGTTAGTAATCGCACAGCGACCCGATCGGGGCTAAAGCTTTTTAGGGTTTAGATAAACAACTTGGAGAGCTCTGCATAATAACGACGACCGACTACACAAATCTAAATAAATATAAAAACTCAGGGGGTTAAAAATCCATCTTCTTTGTCGTCAGAGAGCTGCCGATTCAATCGCACTCTCTCTGACCCTTTCCAAACTCTGCTGAGGAAGTGCTGAATGTAGCTCTTATTTATGTTCAAAACATGCAGTCCGCAAGCGGCAATCTAAGTAGCCAATGAGCAGCGTCGTTACATCTGATTCCTCCAATGAGAGACGCTTCCTCTTTTTTCAGCATTGTTCTCAGTGAGAATGTAGGCGGTGCAACGGATGACAGACAAAGCTGACGTCCAATGACAGCGAAGAAACGAACGCCGCCGCTGTGAACTCGTCCAATGGCGTTTATGTTTACTTGAATCGGGTGGGACAAAAATGTAAAGTTGTTCAGAAAGGATTTTTTTTCGCGCGGAACATTTCAAGCTGTAGCGTGGTAACGCCTTTATTTGCCCGGCAGCCAATCATATACTAACGTCCTCGCGCGGAATGTACCATTCAAACAGACGGGACAAAGAAGGAAATATATCGTTGTTTAATACAAAACAAATCTTTGAAGAGCGTTTAGTTTTGGTAAACTGTTTTTTTCAGTTACTTACAGATATTAACAGAGTTACTTAAGCAGCATTTTCAGCAATAGTGGAATGTGCTGTCACCCATCTAAAATTATTATATATATAATAGAGTCAAAAGGCTACTGAAAAAATACAATACAATATGTATTTATAAAGCACATTTAAAAACAACCAATGTTTATAATATTTAAAATGTGAAAATAAAAGGACATTCTTTCACCGACAGATGTACATTGTAAGGGAAAGTACATCCACAAATTGCTGTTAATCTATTTACTTTCAGGCCATGCAAGATTTAGATGACTTCTTTTTTTGTTGTTGTTTACAATATAACATGGAAAGAAAGATTTTTGTCTGAAACTGTGATATTTTTTGTTAATAAAATTTAGATCAAACGCTACACACATTCTGAGATTAAAAATACAGATACAAAATTCATACGTGTGGCTGCAGATGATAGACTGAGACCTTATGATCAATATGTGCAGAAATCAAAGTAAATTTACAACATTTCTTATTTTAATCCACAGCCTCAGCCCATAGACTTCAGCCCAAAAGTGAGGAAAACTTAAAACGTGCTTGCAGCATCCAGAATAAGCACAAGTAGGTACTATTTTGATGACAATACAACACTAAAGGATGTTTGATTGCAAAGTTTCTGAAATCATTTTCAGTTCCTGGTTCTGTAATCACCATTGTGAAAATTGGTTTCTTGCTGTTAGTGTTTTGTTCTCACTTCTTACTTCTCACACACTTAGCCTAAAATAATGTCTTGTGTGGATGGCACAATAACATTTCATGTAAAATTATGTAAGAATTTGTATAGTAAGAGTGTGTAATTTTTCAGTCAGATGTCTGTCAACGTGTCCATTGTTAACTAACAGCACCAGACAATTTTTTGGGGGTGAAGGGGTATTGATGGGGAAAAAACAATAGTGTCAGAAAAGTTTAACCCATATATAGGCTACCTTAAATTCCACAGAGGCTGTAAGTGTTGAAATGATCCTAGAAATACCACATAAGACAAATGTTAATCACATTAGCCCAGTTTTCACTTCATGACAAATAGGACTGTTTAACAGCGACACAGATTTGGCTAAACAAAAATATTTGTGAACAGTAAAATCTGTTATTATCCCTTTTACTTACAGTCTAAGTTTGTTTTTTGTTTTTTTGTTTTTTGACTAATTTATTTGGTTAAATGTTATTTCTGACACCACTCAAAATTGTGAGTTTTATTTCTATTAATGACAACCTATGGACAAAAGGTCAACAGAGAGTAACAATGGCAGTTAGAGAGTTTTGTCTTTTATTTACTGAAAAACAATGTCGGTTTCTCCAAATTAACAAGTAAATAAAGAAATGCTGTCGAAAGTGAAGATAAGTTTAATGTAATTGCATTAACTAAAAGCAAAACAAGTTTTTGTCTCTAGTTTGTGTACATGATGGGGGAAATGTTTGCGCATTAGCTTTACACTACACTGTAAGTATCAATTAGTCACTTAAAAAAAGTGGGAAAAACCATTGCCTTAAAAGAGACAAGTTGACTTTACCTTTTAAAAAGTGAGCAAACACATTTTAACCTCCTTGGAATTGTTAAGTTGACGTAATTTTTTATAATTAAGCACATTCATTTATTTAATAATTTAAAAGCAACATGTTTTCTCATATTTTTAAATATGTCATCTTTAAAAAAGTGAGTAAACACATTGCTTTTAAAGCCAACTTAGGATTACTCCCTTTTTTAAAGTCAACACATCACATTAATGTCAACTAATCACTTTAAAAGCAATGGGTTTCCTCACTTTAAGTAAAGTCAACTAATCGCTATTTACAGTGTACAAGTGGCCTTTGTCAGGGTAAATCCATATATATTTCAACATGAAGTGAGGAATGAGGCTGTGAGAAATATATCTAATCCACCTCTGGCCTAAAGATCTACACAGTAAGTAAAATATATGACGAATACAGTTGGTCAACGCGAGCTCTAAGAGATAAAACATGCAGTCCCTTACCATTCAGTGCACGCCCAACAAATATGCAATATCTCACCTCACACATGCATCACAAACTGAGCCGTGGCCCTCCAGACAGCAGATAGAGCCCTTATGATTGCTTGAAGAGATTGCTGGGATGTACAGACACTTTCCAAGACAACCCATACTCTTCAAACAAAGACTTTTCACTTCACACTGCATGGGTAATATTCTCATACGACTTTTATGCAAACTTGTATTCGCCGATACTATGTTTTTTTCTTTGTTTTTTCATTGAACATTCATGGTAACAATGAACCGTGACCGGCTTGTTAGAAAGACAAAACAGCCTGATAACCTCCAGTCACCCTCCTCTGTCCTGCAGGATCCCTCCAATTCTGGCACAATGGGAATAGGATGGGAAGCTCATTGATTTACATGCATGCCATTTAGCCATTTTGCCTTCTTTTACATTCCTTTGTTAAATATACTGAGTAAAGTTGGGCAGAATTATTGTCATACTATGAGATGTAATAAAACAGGTTTTTAATCAAAGATCAAAGAGCTTATAATGTCTTATTTGCAGTGGTGTAAAGTAACAAATTACAAATACTCAAATAGACCCTTTTCACATTTCCAAGTTTCTCCGTAGCGGAAGTCATCATAGTTGGGAAAACTTAGAGCGCAGTGAATAGGAGAGTACAACAAATATTTTTTTTACAATCTTATTTGCTCAACTAATGAAAGAAAAACTCCAAGATGATGTTAGAAAGACTTTTAGAAAAAGGAAAAAAAAAATGTGTGAGACTGATGACGGCAGCCAGAGGAGAGAATAACATCAAATTATCTGTCCTGTCCCATATATATATGCTGCATTCAAAATAATAATAATAATAATAATAATAATAATAATAATAATAATAATAATAATAATAATAATAATAATAATAATAATAATAATAATAATAATAATAATTCCTTACATTTATATAGCACTTTTCTAGACACCCAAAGCTTTTTACACAATGTGGGGGATCTTCTCTTCCACCACCAGTGTGCAGCATGACGCGACAGCAGCCATTTTGCGCCAGACCGCACACCACACATCAGCTGATTAGGGGAGAGGAGACAGAGTGATTAAGCCAATTATGATATGGGGATGGTTAGGAGGCCAGGATGGACAGAGACCAATGGGCAGATCTGGCCAGGATGCTAAACATCAAAGAACATCCTGGGATTTTGACGTTCTTGGTTTAACGTCTCATCCGAAAGACGGCGCTCACTGAGCAGTATAGAGTCCCCTTCACTATACTGGGGAGTCCCCTTCACCCACACAGACCGCAGCTTGAGTGCCCCCTGTTGCCCTCACTAACACCACTTCTGGCAGCAACTTCAGCAGCTTTCCCATGTGGTCTCCCATCCAGGTATTGACAGGTACTACTTAGCTTCAGTGGACGACCATGTGAGATTGCTAGCCATGCAGAGAGCTAGCTGCCATTAGAAACACCTCGCACAAGCGGTAATTCGTTTTTTGTAAGCAAAGATGATATAAAACATACATAAATACATATAAATGTTCAAACATTCTCTTAAAAATCAAAATATTAAAAACTTTCAAGGATTTAAGATGCTGATGACCGTTAAACGTGTCACAACAGGCTTGTGTAAAGGGTCCATTACTGTAATTGAGTAGTTTTAATCAGGAATTGTAATTTACTAAGTTGTTTTAAAAATGTGTATTTTTACTTTCCCCTGAGTACATTTTTAGTGCTGTATTGGTACTTTTACTCTACTTTTTTTTCTGCATTCTACATTTTTCTTGTCTCTGGGGATTGGCTAAAATAGATTAATCAGTCCTGTAATTCTTGTCCAATCAAATCGCACATAGAAAGTAAGTTGCATCAAACTGAACATTGGTTCTTCATACATGCAACAAACTGTTTGGAAGCATTAAACAAAAGATGTCTAAAATCTTTACACGCAACGATCGAGAGACTTTATAGACTGCATGTCACTGATGAGAAGATGGATGTTTATTTTATGAGGACTGAAATGACCAAATGCCCTTAACTAAACTCTGCGTACCCGGTACGGGGTACAAACTGACGTCATCAAGAATAACAAGTTTTTTGGGGCTGTCCGTATCAATAACACCACAAGTGAAACTGCTTGAAAGCTTAGAATGTCTATTTTCATTGCATGGGAAGCTTTTTAATTCGGAAGGCCAAATTCAGGTGGAATTACCCAAAAAAGCCCCAAAGCTTATTAAGCAATTACTAATGCATTACAGAATTTTATATTTTAACACACATGTACAAATTGCATGTAAACGCATGAGCCATTCACATCGTAATACACAATACTCACAACTCTTGAGTACTTTTAAAAGGGCTACTTTTTACTCCTACTTTGACTAATATTTACAACAGATACTTTTACTCTACTTGTTTTACATTTTTGGGCAAGTAATGGTACTTTTACCTGAGTATGAGTACTCTTTCCACCAACACTTATTTGACCACAAAGACATTTCTAAACAGACCAAATCACTAAATGTAATGTTCATTTTGGTTGTTTATTTTTAATGTTTTACTGCTTACACTACTGTTCAATAGTTTGGGCTCACTTAGATAAAAAAAAAATCTATGTTTTTATTCAGGAAACATTCAACTGATCAACAGAGACAAAGGGATTTATAATATTACAAAAAGATCTATTTTATATAAATGCTCTTCCTTTTAACTTTCTATTCATCAGAAAAAAGTTTATTCAAATAATGTATGTACACTCCAAAAAAAATCACAATGAAGTTTAGAATTAACTGTTTGTAACCTTTTAATTTTATTGAATTTGTCTGTTTTTTTTTTCCTTAGAATAAATCTGAATGTGTTAAAATAGAAAACTATTAGATTTAATCAGTTAAAATATGAAAATGTTATAAATACATCTAGCTGGAGAAAAATCCTAATAAAAAGAATTTAAAACACATTAGATTTGTTGATGTTATTGCATAAATCTTGTTCTTATTAGTTTATGTTTAACTAACAAATATCAATCACAAAGTTTGTTAATTCAGTTATGTTGTTGGTATGTAATCCAAATATAGGAAAATTGTACATACAATCAAAATACATACATTTATGTGTTAGGCCCGAACAATTATTTTGAGTGTATATTATTTTACATTTTTTTTTCTATTAATGATTGAATGACTGAATGATTCCTGTAGGATCATGACACTGACACATGAGTAATAATATTCTATGATAACAGCTTTGAATCAAAGGAATATTACAATTATACATTTTAATATTATTTTGAGACATTAAAGTTTTGCGGTATTTTTAAAATAAATATTATTATATATTATTATAATATATTATTATATATTATATATTATTATATAAACACAGTTTTAGTGAGCATAAAAGATGTCTTTCAAAAACTTTGAGGAATAATTTATAGGACAACAAGCACTACTCTTTCAAAAATTTACATTGTAACTATCAAAACTCAAAGCTTAAAAAACAGTTGACAAAATCTGACAATAAGATAATGTTCATTTATATTTTAAAGACACTAAGCTAGTTTGAAAATGGCTTTATGTGACCCCGATATTATATTACAGTCTGCATGGTCTGAGTGCATGTATTATTTCGAACGTACAGAAAGACTCACATCGAACCGGATAAACAAGGTTTGTTGTAAAAGATAACTCTGAGAACTTGCCCAGACAGTTTTACGAACTTAAGTGATGTTTGCTAACAGGTAAACACCTGCTGTGAGGATTCACAAAAGGACATGAGGGGTTCCTCAGGGCGGAGCACATTAACACACAGTAAACCAGCTCTCATCTGTATTTGGATTGTTCAAATTGTAATATGACAGTATTGTATGGACTAAATAAAATGTATATAGTTTCAATTTGCTCTATAGTTTGTTTCATGGTGACACAAAATACATTGTTTATAGTAATACTTCTTCAAAAAAGATTCATGAGCGCAATATTACAGGCAATTATGGGGTTGCAAACAAAAACATATAACAGTATCATGAGAAAGCTGTTATCTTGAAAGAACAACGTTTACATTTTGCAATTTCATTCATTCATTCATTTTCTTGCCGGCTTAGTCCCTTTATTAATCTGGGGTCGCCACAGCGGAACGAACCGCCAACGTATCCAGCATTTTGTTTTACGCAACGGATGCCCTTCCAGCAGCAATCCATCACTGGGAACCATTTTGCATTTTATTTAGTAATTTTTTTTCATCTTGGATTGTAATCATTAGTTTTTTTATATTTTATTAATTGTTTAATATTTCTACATTTTTGCCCTGGAGTTCTAAATAAAATGAGAAATATGTTCACGAATGAATGAGTAAATTTCTAAGTATCAAGTTTAAAATGTGAAAAAGAAATAGCACTTTTAAAGTGGTCAATGTAATTAAACGTTTAAATTAATTTAGAGACATGCTACTATGGTAATAGTTATCAGTAAATGAGATTGCTTCTTTCGTGACATGGGTATTTTGTCATATCACCTAAAACTAAATACAGTGTCCACATTTCTCTAAATTAACTGTACAAGGTGATTCAAAAAGAATACCACAACTTTGAAAATCTGATTAATTAATAATTGGTTAATTAATCAATGTGAAGAGTACTGAAAACAAAGTTTTTTCTAAAGAAAACAAGTTCATAGATGTTCAATATGACCCCCTCCAGACACTCGAGTGACATCAACCCAAAAGTTGTGGTATTCTTTTTGAATCACCCTGTTTTTTGTTTGTTTAAAGAGATAGTTTACCAAAAATGTACATTTAATCACTATTTACTCACTGTCAAGAAGTTCAAAACCTTTATTAGCTTTTTTTCTTGAGTCATACACAGATAACAGATATTTTGAAGAAGGCTAGAAACCTGTAACCATTGACTTTCAAGAAGAACAAATACTATGGAAGTCAATGGTTACAGGTTTACAATATATTTCAAAATATCTGTTATTTGTAACAGAATAAAGAAACTCATAAAGGTTTGAAACAAGTATAAAGGGTGAGTAAATGATGACAGAAACCGTATCGTTGGGTGAACTTTCCATTTAACAATAGTTTAAAAGAAAGAAGTTGCTTGATTAAAGATGTTCTCGCTTGGATGTCATTTTAGCAGTTGCTTAATATAAGCAGTGTTCATACCTAAAGGCAATCCTGCTTATATATTTATCATCATAATAGGAGAACCTAGTAACTAACCTAACCCTAACGTCTGAATGAAGTGCTGAACTGGTGGTCCCAACACAATAGCTTATGATTGCATTGTGCGTGTGCATTGACCCATTAAAAATGTCTGTTTGCTTTAATGAACTTCCTGGATAAAGAGTAAAATGGGGGGAATCTACATGGTAAAGCAATAAGCCCCAAGAAACTTTGGTTTACAGTGAACTCGGAAGAGCTACAGTGCGTTGTTCGGCACAACACTTATCTGATGCAGCTCATATGAAAACTAAGATAAACGGCTATATAAACATGTTTAAACAGTGTGAATAAATCAGTTTGCAGCCCATTTATGCCAACTTGCGGTTCTTTGTCTTAAACAAAAATTTATTCAAACTTTATAACTATTGCAAACAAAAAAGAGCTTGCAACTACAATGGGGTGTATGCACAGCTAGTGTTTTTCAGCCAAGGATAAACTTAAGCTTAAATGTGAAAGCTTAATGTGACTATTTTCAATGGCATGAGGTTCCTTTTACATCATCGATGTTGTAATTAAAATACATACAGTTAAATATAAGCATTCGTTTTGTAAAACGAGATGAAAGACTGTGTAAACGATAGCGTCATCAGGAAGTAAGGGGCAAGCAGGCAGAAACTCATATAAAGTCATATTTTAAAGACATGGGAAATGGAATTTAATGCAGCCACAAAAATAGTAGGGCCCTATGATTTCCGTGATGCAAAAAACATCTCGTTGCCAGGAGTATATAATCGCATAAGAATTTAATTTAATTTATAACACGGATTGTCACAGAATTTGGATTAAATAATTTTCAAATCCCTTTTTAACTAATTTACAAATGCAGGTTCTTTCCCATGGTTTCATTAACTGAAAAATGCATTCCCCTGTCTGCATGATGATGATGACACATAAGGTGCGCTACCTTTATAAACACTGATTCAAAGTTGAAATGGTCATGTTGACAGTAAAACACTTCAAACACTGAAAAATCTCTAAACGCTAAATGAGCAGAGCTGTACCCTAATGATTTTTATGGCAAAAAATACCTTTCTAACTTAGATATTTTGTCTTGTTTCTAGTCCAAATATCTAAATATTCCTTAATCGTGAAGCATTTTCTAGACAAGCAAATAATATTGTCACGTTTTAAGAAATAATATGCCAAAATTAAGTGAATTTTTCTTTAAAACAAGCCAAATCATTAGCCAATTATTAATTATTTAATAATTAATCATAATTTATTTATTATTTTTCTTACCCTTAGTTTTCGGACAGCATCTATTCTGCAGAAGTTCTATCAACATTCAATCGACTGGATGCCACCTGTGATGAGACAAAATCACATATGAGAAACAAGAAATGTTTAATAATTTCTCATTTAATCATTTTATCCTTCCAATGTACTAGTGTACAGTAGCATCAAAAACATTTTTACTTTTAAACTTTTAATAATTTACTGTTAAACTGTAAACATTCCACGATTGAAATGGATTATGAATGCATTTTGATTGCTAAAAGATAATTTTACCATTAAAACAGGTTTGATGATGAGTTAAAAGAGTTCACAGTGCCCTAAAATACTAACAAAGCTCAGAAAAAACATCCCAATTTCATGACAAAATGTAACTACTTTACATATTGTACAAAAAGTTGATAATGTTTACAAATACATATGATTTAATTCGTAAGAAAGCATGCCTCCCGTTGGGGGTGAGCAAATTGTGCTAAGCTTCGTGAATGAGATCATACAAATAATTACAAATTAGCCACAAAAACAAAAAGGTTATGAATTGCCATGAGAGATTGAAAAACTATCCTTCCACACGTCAGTTTTCATTTACAGGGGAAGGTCTTGTTAAAGATGAGCCACTCCTAAATGAATAATCACTTCAACACTGTTAAAAAGTCCTGGTTGTCTTAAATTTGTAAGCTGAATCAAATTAACTGTAGGAGTCCATTGAACTTACATTATGTTAAACTGACTTAAAACAGCGTCGATAACTTTAAAAAATTGAGTTAGAACATGATTAATTTACTTTAATAAATAACAATGAACTAAAAACATCTGTCGTCATTACTAATTGATCATATAATTTTTTACAGTGAATAAATAAACAAATAATAAACAGCTGATGAACACTACTTATTTAAAATGAGCAGTAAACCAAGCCAGCTTAATTGTTTTATGTTCAATCCACTCACATTTGTAAAAACTAATAAGTTAACTTAATTCCTTCATGTTGTCCCAACACAAATCAACTGTGTGGAACTCAACATTTCTTACAGTGCACGTTACTTGAACTTAAGTAACTCACTTGATTAATATCTGAATACAAAACAATGTAAGGTCCCTCCGAACCCCCTAAAACGTCAACTTTTGTCTGCGTGAGGGTGAATGTTAATGTTCACATGCATGCGATGTGACAGGTGGTCTGGTCACAACCCTTGGCATTTGAGACTCCTGAATGAGTGTGAATGTAAGCATTTGCATAGCTCTAATGTGGGGAGTGTATTGCTCTGTCATTAATGTCCTCTGCAGTTAAACCTGCCTCATTACCACCCTGAGCCATCAGGAAAAGCCCCCAGAGCCCCAAATGGTGCAATGGGTTCTGCATTAACACGTGGATGGGGCTAAAAAAGTGAATAGCTTAAATCCCTCACCTGCCTCACCCGCTACTCATGATGCCTTCAAGGGTCTTTAGTAAAGATCCCAGAGGAAAAGACCTTTTGAAAACATTAATATTTAACGAGATGCAATTAGTGAATTTGAATGAAATAAGGCATATTTTGGTCTATCAGTTTGTAGTTGTTTTGTGTTTTAGATTGATTATTGAGCATATACAATTTAGTATATACTTTAATATACAGTAAAGTTAACTGGATATAATGTTTCCGGACACTTAGATTGCAAATGCCAACTTAAAGGAATAGTTTAATACGCCCTTTATTTGTTCCAAACCAGTTCAACCTTCTTTCATCTGTTGGACAGAAAAAAAGACATTTTGAAGAAAGCTGGAAACTGGGAACCGACTTTAGCTTCTTTTTTTAATATATATTTTTTAAGTGTTTACAGCCTGATCTCACGAGAAAACGCAAGTATTTTACGTTTTGGCAGTTTAGTGGCTAATTCGTCGTTCAGTTCAGTTCAATTCGAGTTCAGTCATACAAAAATGTACGATTTAAAAAAGGAGGCGTGGCACCTAACCCCACCCCTAAACACAACCGTCATTCGTTGATGAGCAATTCGTACTGAATGGTACGAATTACATCGTACGAATTCATACGAATTAGCCACTTTTTAAAAAGTTATGAATTGGTCGTGAGATAGCGTTGGTGTTTAGGAACTGTGGTGGAAATTCATTCATATACATTAAAAATGTCTGTTCTTTTATTCTTCCATGGATGTACTGTTTACGTAAGACCAAGTGTGACCACTTCAACATCTGTTTATCACCAGACAAGATCTGGATAAGTACATGGTGATTTAACAAGCTGTATGTTCGGGTGGGAGTTAAGACTGAAATACAGATGGTCAAAGGTTAAATATGAGTATTGATGTAACTGTGAACTTGTGGGCATTACAAAATAGATAAAAAGAGAACGCACTCTGTTTCTGTGTCCCACACTCTGCAGAAACCTGTGCTGCTGTATGATTGTCTGACCTACTTTGCAAAGAATAAAACTTTAAAAGACACTTTGGGTAAGAATTTGTCTTCTTGACCACTGAGGGAGCCTCTTTAAAGAAAATATCCAGTACAGAAGAGAATAGAGAAACTCAAATGTTTGGCACAATTAAATGTGCTTAAATGAGTAAATTTTTATTTTTGGTGAACTATCCCTTTAGAAAAATGTACAATAGTTTACATTTTATGTATTAGAAATGCAATTAGCTAAATGAAGAGTTTTTGAACAGTACAGCTGTAATGACAAGCATTTAAAGTAAACTAAAAGGTAAAGTTAAATACATTTTAATTTAGTATATTTTAAATAAATCTGCACTGCAAAAATATATTGTGAGCATTTTGTAATTTGTGATTTGTTAAGTTTTGAATTGTATTCTGGGAGCTTGATCACTGCTCTGACAACATGATGTACTTTCAGTTCATTACATGGTTTTCTTATTGTAAGTTACTCGATCAACCAAGACAATACATCATTTCAAATGTCTAGGGGTTCTCAAACTTGGTCCTGGAGGTCTGGTGTCCTGGAGATTTTAGCTCTAACTTGCCTCAACACACCTGCAAGGATGTTTCTAGAAAGCCTATAGCAAGAGCTTGATTAGCTAGCCCAGGTACGTCTGATTGGGGTTGGAGCTAAAATCTGCAGGACACCGGACCTCCAAGACCCCTGTTCTAAAATGTTGAAGTCGCTTTGTTAAATGTCTCATCATCAAAAGTGGTTGGAGCAGCAATCAAGCTCCCATAATGCAATTTTAAAGGGTAAATAATGAGAAAACAGCCATGAATCCCAAACTAGGAAACTGTTGATTAACAGATATTTTTAGAGAGGAAAAAAATACTGATCTAGAACCATTTTAACTCGAAAATGCTTGTAAATATTGCAATTAATAAAAAAAATAGCATTATCATTAGTGTTTAATTGCATGATTAAAACATTATGATTTAACATTTACAAAAGTTAAATGTTAAATTACCACTAAGTGATACAATGCATTCATTTATAAAGCATCCAGAGACGGCCAAAGGGCTGTACATAATGGAATAATAAAAGACTAAACAGACAACAGGAATTTAAAAGGCAGAAAGAGCCACTGTCACATTTAGAAACAGCAGTTTCACAATAAAATGAACAGTTTTCATATTTTGTGAGTGACAAGTGTTTTCTATTTATTTACGGTTGTGAATTGCATTATGGGATGTTGATCTCTGCTCTGTCGACTTTTGATGTTGAAAATTCAACTCTACAGTTTAACAAAGTGACATTTTAGTAGTTTGAAATAATTTAATGTGTAAGGAATAATATATAGAGAAATAAGTTTGTAAAATAACAGAAAATGTGCTTTTTGTACCATAATATACCACACCAATCCAGACAATATCACTTTAAACTACTAAAATGTTAATAAAAGTTACTTTAAAAGTTGTTTGAAGAAATATCAAGGTCCCATATGCAATTCCAAAGCATACATGAACTGGGGGAAATTAAATATAAAATACAGAAAACTGCTAATTTATGGATATTTGTTTACAGTGTATATATATGGAGGGTTTTATCAGGGTATAAAGCAAAGATTGCCCAATGTAGGGCCCGCCATCCCATCTGAAAAGAGAGGGAGAATGATGTAGAGTTGGTTGGGTTGAATGCCTTTGACAGAAATCGGCATTTTGAATTTTATGTAACCTTCTGTTTCTTTATTTAATTGAGGAGCTACAAAAAAAGCCATTTAAAAATTAAATGTGTTATTTAAATGTTGTAAATGAGACAGATTTTTAAAATGTAAATACTGTCACTTGACATATAGAGGACAATGCACAAGAAATCAGCAAGCAAATCAAGGCAGGAGCAGCTCGACTGAGCATTAAACTCCATTGTGTTATAAATGATTATTAACTATAGCTGATTATTTTTAAATAATACACAAAAAAAATTGCAAATATAATGTCAGTTTGTTTTATTTAACTTCGGCCCGCATCCCTCAATCATGTTTGGGTATAAGAAAAAGTTTGGGCACCCCTGGTATAAAGGTATTATCAAAAAGTCAGATCTCATTCCTCAGCCTTGTCCATCCATGTGAACATCATGAGACACATTATTATCCATACACAATGGAGTGCGCACTGCTCTCGCTCGGGTCAGCCTGAAAGAGAGTCAGAGAGAAGCGGGAGAAAGACGGCGGCATGAACATCTGTCCTGTTGAGTCTCCAGAGAGCAGATGGGCCTGCAGGGAGAAAATAACTCAACCTAGGGCCGCCGTTCTGGAGGGAACATGAAAAAAAGCAGGGACAAAAGACAGAGGGGGAGGAGAGCGTTGAAGGAGAGCGTTGAAAAAAAAAGGAGAGTAGGGGGTTTGTTTGGAGGAGGCGTAGAGGTCTGAGACAGAGAGGAGACGGAGAGGCTAGAAAGAGGAAGAGAAAGGTGAAATAGGCCTTTACAGCTGATCAAAGACACTGACAGCTGGAGATTCACACACTGCACTGAGCGAAGAATGTGACCAGGGTTCAAAGGTGAAGACCATCATCAGCGTTCAATGTGAAATGATTGCGCATCTGATAGTGATCTCATAACAGTTTCCACAGAATTCACCATTATCAACACTATTTTATTTAGGCTTTCAAAATCAAATTTAAAATGTTGAAAATGAATCAGTCGACTTTTCCCTCAATAATAGCTAATTATTTAATTTAACCCATATAATGCCTGTGTCATATTTAAATACGCAGAAGGTATTAATTTATTAGCACGATCAAAACTATGCTGAAAATGCTGTTGTACAAAATCAGTTTTAAAACTAAAGAGTTTAACCAAAATTGTAATTTTTGGATTATTCACCAATGTTTTTTTCCCCATTATTTATTAAAAACAGCCGAATATAAGGATGCTAATCACTGCTCCAACCACTTTTGATGCTGAAAATGTAAGTAACAAGTGACTTCTACTTTCCCTTTTAGTAGTTTGAGACAATATATTGCCTGTCAAGTGGTACAAAACCCAGATAATCAGAGGCAGGATAGCTTTAACAATATATTGCTTTAAACTATAAAAATCCATTAAACATCACATTAACAATTACATCTTAAACATCAAAAGTCTCATAATGCAATGTGAAAGCGTAAACAAACCAAACTCTCAAATCATAAAATACAGGAAATATTCAGCAGATATTTTTACGATGTACAATATAAAATACCTGTAAGTGTATACTTCTCAATGGATATCTGATAAACCACCGACAGTATCAGAATGGCATAAGGTAATAATCAATGTCATTGGAATATTTTACCCACTGGTCAAGGGGACAAAGTGATACATTTTATCAGATCTGAACTCCTTTCCTTGAATATGTAGGTCCAAGGATTTCAGGTACATTTTTGCAAAACCTTAGATCACCATAAACCTTGGTTAGTTTATGTATTCTTCTATTATTATTATTACTTGGTGTATTTTCATGTCTTCTTTTCTGATCTTGATTATGTGATGTTGAGAAATGTGTTGGTTGTAAACTGTGGTTATAATATAAAATAACCACTTAGTTGAATTAATCAGATTTTTTTTGATCCGTGCATTGTGTTTAGAAAGATCATATTATTATTCAACCCCTTTGTTGAATTAAACTGATTGTTTATTTGATCCATGCATTGTGTTTAGAAAAAAACTCATGTTATGAGTATCATATATAATACATTAAGCTTTTGAGAGAATTTTGCCTTTTAATCATTGTATTGCAATACCTTTTCCATAAAAATACAACTGAGTTTTAAACACAAAGCTTAGCATTTAAAGATCTTACTAACACACGTCATTGAGACACAGAGAGACAACCAATGTTTATATGCATTTCATGTCTGTTATAAAGATTCCTTTATCAGCAATTGCACTAAATGGTATATTTTTGCTCAGTTAGGTCCTCTTAAACCTCCAATTTTATAAAAAAAAATGTCAGAAGTCTCTCCCTACAGGGTAAAATGTGTATCAGTTCCTCATCAAACCCACAGTCAGCCTCTGCCGGTGCTTTCAGCGACTCACCAAGCTCTTCTGTGGGGGTCTTTAGGCACATGTTGATGGTCTATAAACAGTGATTGTCCTCGTTTGAAATGCATTCAGTGGCGTTCGCGCTGCAGTAAAACGAGACATTTGCAAACGCTCAACAGAACGTGCCTGGTAATAGTGTGTGAAGACGACCATCAGCAGTGTTAATGCTGCTCTGGGTTTGCACAGGGATGTTTAATGCACCAAATGTAAAGATTTCCAAATGGCTGTTTGTGTTATGCTGAGGTCAGCAGCCCAGATACGTTTATTAATAATCCATATCCTCCCTGCTGATCAATATTTCATTATGCTTGTCATTCGATGCTGAACGGTTGTACAAGATGCTTCCTATTCGAAGGAGTTTTCATTGCTATATATTATTAAAGAGGATTACTTTAGACAGAATACTTGTCCAAAACACATCACACATGATTCTAAATTTAATTTAATGGTTAAACAGTTAGGGCGCCACGGTGGCGTAGTGAGTAGCATGTTTGCCTCACAGCAAGAAGGTTGCTGGTTCGAGCCCCGACTGGGTCAGTTGGCATTTCTGTGTGGAGTTTGCATGTTCTCCCCGTGGTTGCGTGGGTTTCCGGTTTCCTCCACAAGTACAAAGACATGTGGTACAGGTGAATTGGGTAAGCTAAATTGTCCGTAGTATGAGTGTGAATGAGTGTGTATGGATGTTTCCCAGAGATGGGTTGCAGCTGGAAGGGCATCCACTGCGTAAAACAAATGCTGGATAAGTTGGCGGTTCATTCTGCTGTGGTGACCCCAGATTAATAAAGGGACTTAACCGACAAGAAAATGAATGAATGAATGAAACAGTTAATGTTTACTTCAATAAAATGCATTGCAACTTCAATTATTTAAATATTTAGCTGGATTTTTTTAAATACTTTTTTATACTTTTTTAAATACTTTTTAAATACTTTTTTATACTGTTTTTTAAATACTTTTTTTCTGGACAATTTCATTTTTTTTCTAAAAGTTAACTTCTTTAAAGCATGATGAAATTAATAATATATTAGTTATTATTCCTAGCTATTAAAGTTCACTTTCATTCTCACTTTCTTACTCTCAAGTGGCATTTCATGATATTAATATTACATTTTCTACAACTACCGTTTTTTAGTATTTAAAAATCATTTACAATTAAGACTTGCTTTTTTTACAATGGTATTTCAGAAATCTTCAGTTAAATGATGCTAATTGTGTTAAAGTATGCTGCCTATTGTATTTATATGTACTTTTCACATGTTCTGTATTGTTGAGTTTGTGGTGAAGGTTTTAAAATGAATGCTACAATGTGAATTAGTCAGATCAATGACTTTTTGTATTGTTCTTGCAGTGATTGAATAGATTAAACTGTATTCAAATCTTAGTTTTATAGTGGAAATTGATTGTAAACTCTAATGCTTGAAACTTTGATGATTGCTGATCAGAATAACCTTTTAAACTAAATAAATGTCAAGACACCGTTATTATTTACACCACCCAGGAAGAGTAAAGGAGTGGCAGTTTCGTTGTGAGAAAGTTTCCATAAACGTCCTTCACTTTAATCACAATGAACTTTCATCTTTCTAGTTTAAGCACCAAAAAAACAATAAAATCCTTCCCGATCTAACACATCGACTGCAGCGAATGTTACTGAATTAAAGTGAATTTCTCAGACATCTCAACAGAAATTTCTCAAGAGAAAAAACACAATAACATGACAAACTCAATCATGATGAGAGAAGCCCTCTGATCATGTTGAAGAGATTGAGCCGAAATCAGTTCTCTCAGGACCATCTCAAAACAAACAAAGAAGTCATTGCTAGAAGGCAAAATTGTTTGTTTTAGATAAGTTAGAGTATAGCCTTAATACTGACTCGAAAGTATACTTAGTTTTCTTTTCTGCGTTATTGAACACATAGTCTTTCTAAAAGTATACGACAATGAGACACAACAACATAGCCCAACCCCTGCCTAGCTCAATAAGTGTGCCCGCCATTCAAACAGAGCGGCTGGTTTAGTTTACAATAAATAAACCACATGGGGAGCAGTTTTTTGTCAAAAGATTGTCTCTGAATATTTTCCCAGTACTAGGTTGTGACTGGAAGGGCACCTGCTGTGTAAAACATGTGCTGGAATAGTTGGCGGTTCATTCGGCTGTGGCAAACTCTGATAAATAAGGGACTAAGCCGAAGGAAAATGAATGAACAAATGTTTCTAAATATAGTGCACAGGTGACCAAACAATGAACCGTCATCCATGGCCCACTGATGGGAGAATGTTTAGCATCGATCACAGCAACTGCAGGGCCACAGAGCAACAAATCACCAGCAGCTACAACAGCAGTGACCAGGGAAATGTGTCACAACACACAGTTTATCACAGATGTCTGTAAAAAGCATGTGCAGCTGATGGCCCAACCAGGTCCAAGCTAAAGACCCGTTCACATTAAGCATGATAACTATAAATATAACAATAAATATATTTAACAACCTGTTTTTTTTATTAGTTTGTGCTTTTCATTTGGCATTATCCCCTGAAAGCAGCAGGTGTCGTCAGTGTGGTACTTTTCTAGTGAATCTGACCAGTGAATTCAGCTCGTGTAATCAACATAATCATACATTGAATTTAGCAATTGCAGTCAGTGTAGTGCAATGAATCAGCACAAATTATTTCCAAACGTGTTTAAAAGATGGAACATGGATGGATGGGTTTATTTATTTTTATACTTCGGTTTGCCTGTCTGTATTCATTCATTCATTCATTTTCTTTTCGGCTTAGTCCCTTTATTAATCCGGGGTCGCCACAGCGGAATGAACCGCCAACTTATCCGGCATTTGTTTTACGCAGCGGATGCCCTTCCAGCCACAACCCATCTCTGGGAAACACATCCATACATTCTCATTCGCGCACATACACTATGGACAATTTAGCTTACCCAATTCACCTGTACCGCATGTCTTTGGACTGTGGGGGAAACCGGAGCACCCGGAGGAAACCCACGCAACCACGGGGAGAACATGCAAACTCCACACAGAAATGCCAACTGGCCCAACCGGGACCTGCCCCAACCGGGGATCGAACCAGCGACCTTCTTGCTGTGAGGCGAACGTGCTACTCACGCGCCACCTGTCTGTATTATTACTCTCATTATTTCCCATGGTATAAACAATTGTTTCCATTGTTTCATTATCTTTAAATAATCTTTAAAAATAGAGCTTTACATCAATCGGTGTGCTTCTCCACATTGCTGCCTGTAGCTTTAAATTGCGCAAGCCCTTGTAAATGGATTCTGAGATTTTTTTATTAGCTGGGGTAAGTTGTTCTGAAAGTGACCAATTCTTTACATCTTTATTGTTATAGCTGTGTGGTCTAATGGCAGACATGGTGATTTCCAACTGAGGCTATATGGCACCTTGGTGCACTGTTGGACAGATGCAGTTTTCTTGGGACACTTTAGGCATCATCATCTCAATATCACAAACACTGACAGTTGTTAGGTATTTTAACATCTCTGTGGACCAAGCGCACCAATTCACGGTTACTGCGTTCGCTGCCAGTAGTAGCCATTATCAACAGGATAATGCACTATGCCAGACTGCTTGAAATATCAAGGAGTGGTAATAAGAACACGCTGGAGAGTTTCTTTTAATGTCTTGGCCTCCAGATTTACCTGACATGAATCCAACTGACCCCCATAATTTAAAGCAACCGAATGATCAGCTGTTGACATTACTGTATCACAAGATCTGTAGGCAATTCAACGAATAAGTTCCTCACTTTGGGGCCACTGTTATGTGGACTTCATTTGTGGTCATGTAATGGATTTTCAGTGAATACTTAATTTGATGTCATACAAGTGTTTAAGCAACAGAGGCTAATTGGAAATGCATGCTCCAATGCATGCTCCAATTTGTTTACAAAAATTTATATAACATTATCTGTAGTTTCTAGGTAAAATGATGATGGCAACAACCTTTGTTCATTTTCAAATTAATGATACGTACAGGTATATTTTAATAACAAATAAAGGATTTTTTTGAGGAACACCAAATAAATACCACACAAAAACCTTGGCAATGTCTGTTTTTGTAATCGAATACATTTGCCTCACCTATATCTTCATATGGACAACTTTTCAGTTGTGGTCAGTTGCTCACTTTGTCCAGTGTTGTTCTTGTGATGCAGAGCTCTTGGGTTCAAGTCTGGAAAAAGAAAAGAGATAAAATGTAAAAATGTACAATCTAGATAAAACCATGCGGTCACTGTGCACTTTTATCTTATGTTTGCTTTTGAAAACACTATTGGTTGGGTTTAGGTCAGTGGTTGGTCTAGTTGACCTGTACAACAAGCCCCGCCTTGTCATCAATGTTTACTATGGCATGTATTTGAAACACAACAAAACACCCTAAGCATTAGGACAAATGTAGACCAAGGTATGCCTATTTCTGATAAGCCTGGGCTGTGCTTGAGAAATGGTCGGAAAGATTTATTCTTGTCTTTTTCTACAAAAGATATGAGAGAATAACTAATTTGCATCAACACATTTTGTCTCACACTCACTAAAGACCATAGTATCCCAGTACAAAGGAAAGCACACTGGGCTTTAGAAAAAGCAGGGTGCTCACTTGCAGTACTAGGCTTTTTGCTTAAGCCCATACTTAATTTTTTCCACACACTAGTGTTTGCAAACATTCAAATATAACCTTTGAAAATAAACTCCATCTTGTGCAGACTCAAAACATATACACACTAAAAAGATGCATGTTTAAAATGTCTTTGTATTCCTTTAATACAGATTTGCCCTCACAGATAATCTTGTCAAAGCATTGTGAAACCACCAAACCATGTTCAGTGTTGACATCTTGTGGACAAAATAAGTAGTGGGAAACAAGTCAATGCTCAAGTGCTGAAGACTCTGTTTCTTCATCGCTCTCTCAGCACCATTCTCAGCTCTTTTAGGAGCTGTTGACTGAAAGGTACTTCAGAGAATCAAAAATGGTTCTTCTATATGACATCCAACTATGTTTTTGGAACCTTTATTTTTAAAAGTGTAACATATCTGTGTAAATATAAAAAATAAAATAAAAGTACACCTTGGTATTTATAAAGTGATATGTTAATAAGGATATTGGAGACGGTTCCCAGATAAAAACCTATTCTCAAATTCTCTGTGAGCCACATATTCTCAAAGTCTCTGTGACCCGTCCTTCAGTATAAAACTCATGTTTACGTTTAAAAAAAATATTTTTTTTTAATGTTCAGAAATGTTCTCATACTGCCTAATCTGTTTTTGTGAAATATTATTCATTCGTATAATTTAAATGACTGTTTTCTTAGCTTTAAACAGCTATTAAGCATTAAAGCTATTGTATCTCCCTAGCATAGACAGTTTAATCAGGGTTAATAATGATAATTAATAATGATAATAATTACAGAGTTGACAGAGTTGGGTCTGTTTCAACAGTCCCCAAATATAAAATTCATTTAAAAGCTTAAAAAGCCATATTAACAATGTACAATTTTATCCCAGTTTCAATGTAATTTAATAAAAAAATGAATTCCTTGATTAATTAATTCATTTCAAAGTTCAAAGATGAAGTATAGTAAGGGTCAGTCTAGACTTTCAGTAAAAATATTTGTGTAAATTTTTTAGACATGATAGTTTGTTCTTTTGAGTCTGTATTTATATGGCCAATTTAACACATTGAACAGTTTAACCAATTTATATTTAGTCTGTTTACCAAATAATAATAATAACAACAATAATAATAATAATGATGATAATAATAATTAATTCATTAATTAATAAATTCCAATTTGATGGGTTAGATTTTTTTTTAATTACATTTTAATAAATGCTGCAACTGTCGCTGTCCCTGTCCCTGCTGGGGGTCAGTTGCAAAGTAAGACTTTGTCCGTTCAAGTTTAAATTCTACATATATTATCATATGTACACATTAGTAATGTCGGTGGATGTCCAATAGATGTCGGTTTATTGTATTAAAATTTTGTGTTTCAACAAAAAATTGGAAAATAAAGAAATGCAAAAGTGTTTGACTGTCCCCACTCTCCCCTATTGTACATTTGATGTCATTGGGAAACAGATAATGTTAAAATACTGTAAAGGTTCAGCACTGGTTAGCACTGTTGCCTCACAGCAAGAAGGTCACTGGTTTGAGTCCCGGCTGTGAGTTTCCATGTTCTCCCTGTGTTCGTGTGCTCCGGTTTCCCCAAACAGTTTAAAGTCACATATGCTATGAGTGAACTGGGTAAACTAAATTGGCCATAGTGTTTGAGTGTGAGTGTATGTGTGAATGTGAGAGTGTATGGGTGTTTCCCAGTGGGTTGTGACTAGAAGGGCATCCACAGCGTAAAACATATGCTGAAATAGTTGGCGGCTCATTCCACTGTGTGACCCCTAATAAATAAGAGACTAAAATGAAGGAAAATGAATGAATGCTGTAAATGTATTCATGCTTTAGCGGTAAATATGGTTCAAAGACCTTTCATTTACACCTTTGAAAAGGTAAAAGTATCAAAAGTATTAAAATAAGCTAGTCACGAGCGCTGAAGTCGCAAGAGATAAACAACACAGGATTCTCACATGAAAGTTGGTTGGCTGTGAAATGCACTGAAACCTTGAAAATTGAGAGACTGGCAGAAACTGTCTGTGTGTGTGCGTGTGGTAGAGAAGTGTTTTCACCTATGGCTATAGGTGTCCTGTCTTTTCAACTTTCACACAAAAGAATTTGTTTTCACTGGCCTGTCACTCAGTATCGTCAGATCTTGTTTAACTTTAATTAATCAATCAATATATGTGGAAGAATATAAATGTATATATTTTAACTCTAAATTATTAATAGATGTTGCTGAGCTAGCAGCTTTTCAGTGTGGACTCAAATAAAGATCACATAAATGCACCTATTAATAAAAAAATGAGCTCATTCCTTTTTTAAATATTTTTAATATATATTTGTATATTTTGTATAATTTTACTGATTTGATCAAAGGACAGTTTGTGTTTGCACTTTTTCTTTATCTGCAATCTGTAATTGTAGAGAAAATATCATTTGAAACTGAACATTTGCCTTTAAGTTTATGCCATCAGTAGGGCCACACGGAATCTGCGCGCACAGAATTCCGCAGATTTCCACAGATTTTTAGCCCATCGTTGATTCTGTTTATTTACATGTGTAAATGTGTGTAAATGTATATTTATTCAGTTTTTAAATTAATTTCAGTAATAATATTGACTAATATGAAAATATTCATATGATTTATTTACAATACAGTTTGTAAAGTACAATTTTCTGTCTTTTAGTAAAGATTTTATATGAGAGAGATGCTTTGTTTACCAAATAAAGTGGATCTAATTGGATTCGCATTGCAAATATTAAATAAATGTTAAAAAAGTATAGCTTTTTATTTCATCTATTAAGGTTTTAGTTATGATTCTCCCAAAATCATTCCACATAAATCCACAGATTTTTAACAAAATTCTCCGCAGAAATAGCAAAAAATGTCCGCAGATTCCGTCTGGCCCTAGCCATCAGAAACTGTCCTGCTTCAACACTAATAGACTGAACCTAATAATATTAAGCACAGATGTGGATCTTATAGCTATTGTTATATATCTTCATAGTCATTGATAATTTTTTTATAGCTTCACATTTATTACAAATGTCCAGCAAATTATTTCTACTACATGATACATTTACTGTATTCAGTGACTATAAGACTAAATAAATGTGCACCAAGCCACACATGATACAGTCTGTGCAAGAAACCGAACATTATTTACTACATAAAACAATTTATATTGATAAATATATATTGATTTATGATTAATTTAACTGTTTTAAAGTAGGCTTCTCCTGCTCACCAATGCTGCATTTATTTCATCAAAAATACAGTACAATGGTAAAATTGTGAAATGTTATTTTCACTGTAAAAGAACTGTTCAAAAGTAGTTTGTAATTATATTTAATCATTTTTCCAGTGATTTTAATTATGAATTTTCAGCTTCATTACTCCAGTCTTCAGAGTCACATGATCCTTCAGAAATCACTCTAATATTAATTACTATTATTATTAATAGTAGTAGTAGTAATTATTAAAATTAATTATATTATTATTAATAATATTATTAGTAATTAATGGTAATAAAAGCAATAATGACTGAAGTAATAATTAAATTTGAAACTACATACAATAAGTAATAAATCAATATTTAATAAATATTTAACAATTTAACTTTTTTATGTAAATAAATGCCATCTGGATGAACAGGATAATTTTATTTAAAGGGAAAAAACAGCAAAAACCCTCACATACCTTCTAAGTGCCATCTGAAATGTTCTTCTAATATTAGCATTTTTTTACCTCAAGCTTCCTATGTTTACATTTAGTTGTTTTACTTTAAATGCAATGAAAAAGAACTAATTGGCACAAAAAAATGAAATTACTAATAAATAAGGAAAATGTTCAAATGTCCTTCCTGCACTGAGAGCAGCTCCTGCAAGTGCAGTGCTGGGAAACTCATTCATGTAACTCATTCACACCCAACACACCCTGAAATATTTACCCCATAGCCACAAGGACCACCAGTGCACGCCCAAAACAAAAGTACAGGTGCATCTGGATAGGGTGTGTATGTGTGAGTTTCACAATGGATGTTTGTATGCTGTTTAAAGGATTAGTTCACCCAAAAAGGTCAGTACGGCTTCATTTCATTATGAACAGACAGGCATTGCAAATTTGAATATAAATATAGATAGTTACATGAAAAAGAGTATCTATAGATGTTTTATGTGTTTGGGTTTATATAGTTTGGGTTATTTGTGTTAAATTAAAACTGCTGAATGCAAACAGATATACGGAAAAATTGAGTGAGAAGTTGAAAAAATGATTAAATGAGTAAATGTTAAGGCATTCACAGGACCGCTCTGGTCTAAAACAAATGCTCTGTAATGTTTGTGCCAGCAGTGGGGAAAAAATGCATGGCATACAGTGCAGTTATAAATGTAAAAACAAAACTGAATATATAGAATATAATAAACACGTGTGTGTGTGTGTGTGTGTGTGTGTGTGTGTGTGTGTGTGTGTGTG
>CAIGQQ010039955.1:1935678-1947773 GCA_903798035.1 Danio albolineatus
CATGTGTCACGGATTGGTCAGGCTCTCCCAGCACTTAATCACAGAGAGCACCATCACCGGAGTTCTAATCGCACACAGCTGCACCCAATCACCTAGCACACTACTTAAGCACACTCCTCACAGCACTCAGTGTCCGAGCTTGTTGCTACGAAGTGGACTCTGAGTGGGCACTCTCCTGGCAGTCACTCACATTCTCGTACTTACCTCTTCTCTGTTTGGTCCTAGTTTGGTCCTGTCTTCAGTGTATCCAGTCAGTGGTGTGTTCGTCGTCCGTCTGTCCTCCGTTCAGCTATCTGGTGTGTGCTGTCCGTCTTCCCATCATGTATCATCCCTTCTGCAAAGGAAAAGGACTTTAAATCATTCAGCCCATTCACCATCCTTGCCTTCATTCCCGTTTGTGTTCAGTGTTGTCAAATAAACTGTTAAACATTGCACTTACCCTGTTTGTCTGTCTGCTTCATAACATGTCAGTGTTTATGTAAACTGTTATTTAAATATTTGAATGTTTAAGTATAATTTTGCGAATGTATATAAAAGAATAAATACATGTGTGTTTTGTACCTTTGTGGGGGCACTACAGTAAAATTTCTCTTTTGGCCAGCAGCAGCCCTGGCCAGTACATATGGCTGCATTTTGGCTTTATAACGAACTCTATGGGGTGGTATGATGCTGTTCCTTTTCGTGCCTATAAGCTGACTGCTTACCTCCTCATTCTAGATAGCTTTTCAAAACATCGTAGGTTGAATTCAGGAAAGGGGGTGGGTGTTGCTATCGATCGTCCTCTGGTGGATTTACACAAGAACAGCATGTGCGACTGGCACTTGCGAGAGAAATTTGAGATCTCAAAAAGAGTACTCAACGCCCTCTGGTGAATTTGCGAAAACAAAACAAATTTTTATTTTAAAAATGTACTGCCTGGGATGTATTTGGTGATCTCCAGAAATGTATATAGCGGTATGTTTTCAGAATGAGCCTGGGTTGGAATTTTTATTTTGGGTGAACTATGCCTCACCTGCTGAATGAAGTTTTCCTCAGCAACACTAGAGGTCAGTATAAAAACAATGGTTATTTTACCTCTGAGGCCGCCACAACATTTCTGAGGAACACTGTTGCGTGTGAACTGTTACACAATAAAGCAAACAGACCTGCTCCACCTTCCAGCAGCTCATGTGTGTCTGTGTGTGTCTGATCTCCATGACTGCAGACCTTTGATCTCGAACTCTTATGAGGGACACCAGTAAAAGCAGCGTTCACTACTGCCTTTGTTCTGTATGGGGCTTGTATGGCCCAAACAAAACTGATGTAATCTGTGGAGGGAAACAGCGGTGTGTTGAACTGTGTTTGATAGCAACCAGACTAAAAGATGAAATACACAAACTACTGGCATTTCACAAACTGAGGAGTGACTCCTGTGATGGCTGTTTCCCAAATTCTGTTGCACCTTAGATGAACTGAATATATGTTTAGTCCTATTGGAAGCTATTCTCGTAAATATAAAAGGGCAATTTAAGTACATTATTTGAAAAAATAAAATCAAATGAGATATTTGAAAGAGGACACTGTCAAATTGATTATAAGTATTAATGTGGCAGCTGCTGGTAAATTCCTTATTTAATTAAACTCCCTATTTATTTGGCATACCAACTTTCCAGTTTGCATTGACATTGGTGAGCCATTTAAGTGACTAAAACCTGAAAATTGCATCTTTTCAATGCCACTAACTCATTTAATTCCCACAATGATCTGATCATCCATGAAAGACAAATACATTAGAGGACAGGATAATGTAAAGAATCTCCATGGTCAATCAGTTCAACACTGCAATTGAAATTCCTCTTCCAGTCAGCTCTAAAAAAGGTAAGGATCTGAATTTCAACATACATTCATTCATTTTCTTGTCGGCTTAGTCCCTTTATTAATCCGGGGTCGCCACAGCGGAATCAACCGCCAATTTATCCAGCATATTTTTTACGCAGCGGATGCCCTTCCAGCCGCAACCCATCTCTGGGAAACATTCACACACACTCATACACTACGGACAATTTAGCCTAGCCAATTCACCTGTACCACGTCTTTGGACTTGTAAGGGGAAACCGGAGCACACGGAGGAAACCCACGCAACCACGGGGAGAACATGCAAACTCCACACAGAAATGTCAACTGACCTAGCTGGGGCTCGAACCAGCGACCTTCTTGCTGTGAGGCGAATGTGCTACCCACTATGCCACCGTGGCGCCCTGTAGGAGTTTCAATGAAAAAAAACAACATATTCAGGAAAAATAAGTGGCTTCTACAACAAGATATGGACAATATGTATTGGATCGCAAGGTTAAGGGTTCAGTAAAAGCCTATTAAATTCAAATGGATTTATGAAAGTAATGGCCCGTTTCCACAGAGTGGTACAGTACGGTACGGTACGGGTCAGTACGGGTCACCTTTATCAGGCTTGCGTTTCCACTGCAAAAGGGTACTCTTTTGGTGGGCGTTGTATACGACAGAAAGTTTGTCCACGTCATTTTCGCTCGAGGAAATGTCTACAGTAAAGCTTTATGGGTCGTTCACAAATCATACGAGAAGCACTCTCACAAAACAGATGCTTTATTATACACATAAACACTGGTGTAAAAATGTCATTACTGATTGAACATGATCTGATTATAACTGCAGATCAATGATGCAAAATAGCCTACGGTCCGCAATTATATAAAATAAATAAATAAATGCAGCATATATGAACACATACAGCCCCACACAGTCTCCGATGTTACCAAATTACAGAAAAACTACACACAGCAGACATTTATGCCTCATTTAGGTTCAAAAACAATACGAAATAGAGCCCCGTCAGTGCAAACCTCTCATCTGTATTTTTAATCTTGACCAGTACATGTAGCAGCTCTGTCATTATTCTCTCGTTAGAGAGTAACTCCGTCATTCCGTGTTTATAATAGTCCAGGTTAAGAACTTTGTTATTTCAAACATTGACGCGAACGCGAGCACAAGAGAGAAGCGAAACCTCACGCTCGCGCTTATGGGCTCGTAACCCATAAGAATCTGCTCTTCTCTCGGCATGGTGGCTGTTCAAGACTACGACAAGGTTTGTTTGAGCTCAGGTCGACCATGGCTCGTTATTATATGCTGATATTATTTCGGAGCATTGTCTCTTGGCTGTGTATTAAACATGGCAGGTCCTTTGTTTTCATTCTGCTTGTTGTGTGAGCAAATGACGTATCTCTGTAAGCCAATGGCGTTCAGCTGCGCGTCTAGCTCCACCTTACAGCACGCTTTCTGGGTTTGGTACCCTTTCGAAAGGGTGACCAAAAAGGGGTACGGTACGGTCGGTTCGGTACGCTTTTAGACAGTGGAAACGGCCTTAAAAGCGTACCGAACCGTACCGTACCGTACCACTCAGTGGAAACGGACCATTAGTGCATGTAAAAACCGTGGCGCCAATTTCAACATAAAGTGTCTCAATATTAAAGAGAATTTAACTGTAAGGTCAGGGACACACCAAGCCAATGTCAAACAACTACAACCAATGAAACCCAACTATGTTATTGCCTCTCGTTGGATCACATCTGAACCAAAAAGCTGCGAATAAATACACCAAATGGATGAAAGGCACCTGAAACGAGAGCCACATTCTGCACCTGAGCAAGAAGACTTATCTTTCAGCTCTTTCTCTTTCTGCAAAGGGAAACCAAACTTTCGATGCAGACAGACAAATCGGACACAAAACAGCATTTATTATCATTATCACAATATTTGTCATTTATGCTTGTGCAATATGTGTGATAATCTAACAATCCACATTGATGACAAAATTTGAGAAATATAGGGAAATTACAGCTGGCCTCTTTGTGATCCTTCTTGGCTTTAATTTTTTAGTTGCTACGTCACATCACTATGTCACACTCGCAGTTCATTCAGCCATTCATTCATTTTCCTTCAGCTTATTTCAGATGTCACCACAGCGGAATGAACTATTATTAGCGCCAACTGTTCCGAAATATGTTTTACGCAGTGGATGCCCTTCCAGCCATAACACAGTGCAGGAAAATACCCATACACACTCATTCACACACACTCATAGACTACGGCCAATTTCAACCTAGGTTCATTCTAAAACCGTAGCCTTATATACATTTCTGGAGAGCACCAAATACATCCCAGGAGGTATGGTTTTTTTGCAGTTTTTATTTTCGCAAATTCACAAGAGGCCACTGTGTAGGCTTTTTGAGATCTCAAATTTGTCTTGTAAGTGCCATTCATGGCTGCTGTTCTCACGTAAATCCACACCAAGGGCACTTTTGACTGACTGACTGACTGACCGACTGACTGACTGACTGACTGACTGACTGACTGACTGACCGATCGATCGATACCACCCACACGCTGCGAGCCACTGGACAAACAGGTAACAGTGGGAAAGCCATTCATACAGAGGTAAGTGGTCAGCTGGTGAGCGCAAAAAGGAACAGCGTCATACCGCCTTATAGCATTCGATTTAAAGACAAAATGCCACCATATGTACTTGTGGCTACATAATTCGCAATCTCCAGAAATGTATATAGAGCTACGTTTTCAGAATGCGCCTGTGTTGGCCAATTTAGTTCTTCCAATTTACCTATAGCACATGTCTTTGGACTGTGGGAGAAACTGGAGCACCTGGAGGAAACCCACACAAACACAGAAAGATCATGCTCATCAGTCCACACTGAAACTCCAACTGGCCTAGTCGGGACTCAAATCAGCGACCTTCTTGCTGTGAGGCAACAGTGCTAATCACTAAGCGACCATGCCACCCGCACTCTGATTCATTGCTGAATATTAAGTCATACTTAAACTAAATATTGAGTCTTTAGCCACCAGTTCAACACCAATTCTACATGCTGAATTGGGCCAATGAGCTCTGAAGAAACCTGACAAGAGTGAACGTGTGCAACACACCAAATCAATTAGCAGGACCGACGAACCAACAAAGCCCAACAGCCGACCGCCAACTTGGTGTGCCCCAGCTCTAACCTTTGATGAGGAACATTATCCAGTATCCAAGAAAGACAAACCACATTCAACAGGAATAACTGCGGATGCAAGAGGAAGCTTTCAGAAAGGGATGCCTGGATTCTAACCGAGATTGTATCAAAAAAACATAAAAACCACTGCTGCCCAATCCCTTGCAGAATTAAATGTCCTCACCTATCCCGTTTCCACCAAAACTGTTTGTCAAAAGCTCCACAGGATCAATATACATGGCCCAGCTAGTGCCAGCAGCAAAAATCTTGGGTTGTGGTTAATATAAAACATGTATTGTTCTCTGATGAGTCAACCTTGACTTTTTTCCCCACATCTGGCAAAGTTAGGTATGGAGAAGCCCCAAAGAAGAGTACCACCCCCAGCGTAAAGCATAGGGGTAGATCAGTGATGGTTTGGGCAGCAGTATCGTGGCATTCTCTAGGCCCAATACTTGTGCTAGATGAGCACATCACTCCCAAGGATGATAATGCACCAATACACAAGACAAGACTGGTGACAGAGTGATTTGATGCACATGAAAGTGGAGTTGAACATCTCCAATGTCCTGCACAGTTACCACACCTAAATATTATTGAGCCTCTTTGTGGTGAAGCGAGTCAGGAAACCACAGTCAGAAATCACAGTCACCTGACCACTACTCTGCCAAGGAGAATGGCTCAAAATCCCTCTGGCCACTGTACTTCTATCTGTCCTATTAACAGGTTCATGTATTTGTGTTTATCAAACCAAAAAATTCCAATCGACCTGTTGTTGTTTCTGTTGTTGTTAACTTTTTAAAAGGTGGTTAATTTGATCTATTTATAATTAGTAGTGGTAAAACTGCATTTTTAATTATTACAACATCTATCCTTGCTTTAGTGTATATGTGCTGTTGTCATGGCAGTAGATCAGGTTTTCTGGTCTGATCTCAGTAGTTTGTTTGCTGTCTTTTCTCACTCTCTGCCACAGGAAGTGTAAACACTGATCAAGTGTTAAAGTTCAGCCCACCAATTGTCACCTCCATTAAACGGTGTCCCCTTGCATAACTTTCTCAAATACCCCCCTAAAACAGCCCATAAAGTCCCTGTGCCTGTCAGAAAGTATCCCGCTTCTCCAGACCACCTGCGAAGAGCTTGGAAACAGCCTATCGATAGATCACACGTCCCATTATTGATTTATTGAGATTACACCAAACATCACATTCTGCTGCCGCAATGTTCACCTCGAGGGAAAATCTCACACCGTCACCCAGCACAGAGACAACATTCACTCACTGCAGCCACCAAAAACCAACACACATTACTAGAACACAGAAACAGGAGAGCAAAAAAAAAAAACCTGAAATAATGAATCAGGAGCTCTGTATACACAAATGTGCGAATTAAAAATGCTAAAATGTTTGAAACACTAAGATTTATTATTATTATTATTATTAAATTAAGGTTTAGTGACCGTTTTCATGTACTTTATATATTTTTTTTATATCTTGTACTTTATTTATTTACTTTCGTACGAAAATCTACGATTTAAAAAAGGAGGCGTGGCACCTAACCCCACCCCTAAACACAACCGTCATTGGTTGATGAGCAATTCGTACTGAATAGTACGAATTAGATCGTACGAATTCATACAAATTAGCCACTTTTTAAAAAGTTACGAATTGGCCGTGAGATAGCGTTGGTATTTATTATGTATGTTTGTTTAATGACAGTTTTATAAGCAGCAAACATGGTTTTACTCAATAAACGTTATATGGAAGCATCATTGTTTGCGTTATGAAATAAAACATTAATTTTAAATATTTTCTTACATTGCTTTTGAATATTATATGCTACAGTGTTACAAACTGTAATTTTTTGGTTATTACACATTGTTATTATTGTTATGATTTTGATGGCTGATGATGATGGTGATTGTGATTTTTACTATGGTTATTTACAGTAAAAAAAAAATTACTGGGATGTCATAGGTCAATGTTGGACAAACACAATGCTAATATTTTTTAATTAAATTTAAATGATATTTTTAACCCAACGGTCGAGTTTGTCCATATTTGAACTAACATTGGGTTACAACATCCCAACATTGTTTTAGTGTATGATCAGAGGATGAAGATGTTACTCTTGCAAATTTACTACATCATTAGATCACTGGAATTGTATTATTTATGATCTTCATTATTTTTGAAGACCTGGAACATTACAATTTGAAAATTCTGTCATAACTCACCTTTCGTTCAAAATCAGTTTCAGTTTCTTTTGTACGGTGGCCGATAGAGCTTAACGTGCTGCAGTTTATGAAAACACATGCAATTACAAAAACGCCAGCAAATTAAGAAAAGACATGCTGCATTCTCACACAACGCAAACAAAGTAATAAGACACGCTGCATTTTCTCAACACTTTCAAATAGCACAGAAAACAACAAAAATGTTTCAAGAGGACCCTAAAACATGACAGACCCGGGTATTTGGGTTATGGTTATTTAGCCTAATAAAATACAAAAACCAAGGGAATCAGGATGTGGAAATAAACAAACAAAAAAACTCGCCTTTTAAAGATCACCTGCAACTTCACTGAGCAATAGTCATGGCACAGCACCATCCATCACGGTTTTGGGTCCACTAGAAATGTCTACTTGATGTTTTTGCAAGAGAAAATGCACAACGTTTTAATAATTTGTTTGCAGCGCATTTTTAATGTGTATGTTTTGTGAGGATTTGCTGCACGTGTGCTGTCAAACAGATGAAGATCTTGTCTTAATTTGCTGGCGTTTTTGGAATTGCATGCGTTTTCTCAAACTGCAGCATGTTGAGCTCTCTCAGCAACTATAGTTTAGTCTATTGAACATTAAAGACAATATTTTGAAGTTGAAAAACTGTAATCATTACTGCCATAGTATGTTTTTTTCCTAAACTATGGGTGTAAAAAAGTTATGTTTCCATTGAAAAAAGAAGCAAATTAAACTTATTCACAAACTAGAAATTCATATAAATTTTGCAAATAAAGCACTGTTCACATCCAATTAGTCAACGAGGAGGCAAGTTTATTTATATAGCACATTTCATACACAGTGGCAATTCAAAGTGCTTTACATAAACAGAAATAAAATTGAAGTATAAGAAAATAAAAACAAATAATAATAATTAAAAAAACAGATTAAAATGAGTTAAAACAAGTTATGAAAGAATGAAAAAGAAAGACATAATAAGGCGATCTGTTGGACGTAGCACAGTGCTCATTCAGTAAAGGCACAGCTAAACAGATGTGTTTTCAGTCTTGATTTGAATGTGCCTAATGTTGGAGCACATCTGATCATTTCTGGAAGCTGATTCCAGCAGCGAGGGGCGTAATAGCTGAAAGCAGATTCACCCTGCTTTAACTGAACTCTTGGAGTTTCTAGTTTATATGATCCTAAAAAGATCTGAGTGATCTATAGGTTTGTATTCAGTGAGCATATCTGTAATGTATCTAGGTCCTAGGCCATTTAGTGATTTATAGACCAGTAGTAAAACTTTAAAATCTATTCTAAAAGTAACTGGGAGCCAGTGTAGAGATCTGAGGACAGGTGTGATGTGCTCTGATTTCCTGCTTCTGGTCAGAATCCTGGCCGCAGCGTTCTGAATGAGCTGCAACTGTCTGACTGTCTTTTTTCCTGTGAGGAGTCCACTACAGTAATCCACCCTGCTGCTGATAAAAGCATGAACAAGTAACAAAACAAAAGCATCACTTCCTGATAAACTGACACCAGATATCATAAAGGAAAATGAAATTTGCTGCGGTAGGAGAAGCCTTCTATATATTCTTTCTTATATAATAAATTACTTCCTCAAAAGATGAAAGGCAATGAACATGTGTGGCTTTTAGCCGTGAGACAGTTCAAGACGTAATAATACTGAACCACTTTGATAACGGACTTGAAAACTCTGCTGGTTTATCCATTAATCTCATCCCATCACACTCATTTTTCAAAGTTTTACCTTGAAATGTTTCAAAATCTCATAGTGTTTTTCAATAAAAGGAAAGGAACTAAAAGTTTTTTTTTTTCATTATTAAGATCTACCAAAGCGTATTAGGGGTGACATGGTGGCTCAGTGGTTAGCACTGTCGCCTCAAAGCAGGAAGGTCACTGGTTCGAGTCCCGGCTGGGTCAGTTGGGATTTCTGTGTGGAGTTTGCATGTTCTCCCTGTGTTGGTGTGGGTTTCCTCTGGGTGCTCTTGTTTCCCCCATAGTTCAAAGACATGCGCTACAGGTGAATTGAATAAACTAAATTGGCCGTTATATTTGTATGTGACTGCAAGAGGGTATGGTTGTTTCCCAGTGTTGTCTTGCGGCTCGAAGGGCATCCGCTGCATAGAACATGTGCTGGATAAGTTGGCGATTCATTCCACTGTTGTGGCCCCTAACTAGTAAAGGGACTAAGTCGAAAATGAATGAATGAATGTGTGGGTGAATGCAGGAGTGTGGGTGTTTCCCAGTACTGGGTTGCAACTGGAAGAGCATCCGCTGTGTCAAACGTATGCTGGATAAGTTGGCGGTTCATTCTGCTGTGGCGACCCCTGATGAATTAAGCAACTAAGCCGTAAAGTGAATGAATAAAAACATATTAGAAACAGTATTAAATATTTAGGTGTTGTTTCAGATTCTCTATTGAAGTTTAATATTCACCTAAAGAATTTGTGTCGAACAATCAGAACAAACTTGAATTTTCTTTATATGATTAGACCGTATTTAAATTTAACAGCAGCTAAGTTATATTTGCATGCAATGGTCTTTTCACACTTATCTTATTGTGCGATTGTCTAGAGTCGGGCTTCTCAATTCACCATCAAACCTGCTAGATATCTATATAAACAAACACTAATAGTTTTAGACAAGAAACTAATTAGATGGCATCATTGCGACATTTTCCAAAAGTAAAATCTGCTTAGTTTTAAAAATGTTGTTATTATGTCTCTTATTAAAATGATTTTTAAATGTGTAAATCATCTTGTAATTGTAGAAATGATATACCAGTCAATAACAAAATCAAGCAGTAAAGGGATTATCAGAAGAAACATAATCAATGTGAACTCCACAGCACCACACATGAACTGAATTTGCACATAAATGTTTTATGCTCAAGGTAAACTGCTTTGGAACAGCTTGCCGACTGACAAAAAGATGTAAACATTTTTCAAAGAAAAGTGGTTTAAACTAAATCTGGTTTGTGAACACTGATTGTCAGTGATTGCTGTTTCCTTTTTATTTTCGTTCATTCTTTGTTTATTTTTGTATTGTTAATTTGTATTGGTAATGTACCTATTTACATGTTTATTCTTAGTGTATTTGTACTGTTTTAGTGTATAAAACACCTAACCAATGAGATTAAGTAATGTTACAGGTATACTGCATTGTCTCCACTGAAAATAAATGATTCATTGAATTTACTGCATTCTGTTAAGGTAAATGGTTGCCAAAAATTATATGGGCTGAATTTAAACAAACAAATTAAATTTAGTTATGTTTAACTTTTTCTTTTCTTTTTTAATTCAGCCCATATAAATTGTTTATAAATAAATAATAAACAAATGAAAAATAAACGTAGAAAATCCTATTAATCCAATTAAAAAGTGTTAAATAAACAGAAATCACAACTTAAAAACTTTTTGAAAAATACCTTGAATGAATACATTTTTCTGTGCGGAAAATAAACAGAAATTCTAATAAAAAAGTGTGCATGCTAGATTTTATTTGGCAAGTGTGTTTCCATCATAGTTAGTGTACATCTAGTGTTATCTGATAAAAAGTTTATCCTACTATCCTAATATGTCTTCTATGTGCATTTTATAAATTTATGACAATCTTGCCATTTCCCTTACTTATTTTTAGTGTGATACTCCAAAGTAGATGGAAACATTGATTAACGGTTTCCAAGATTTTTCAAAATATAGTCTTCTGTGTTCAACATAGAAAAAAGAATCTCATATAGAGCCACTTAAGGGTGAGTTAACATTTATTTTTGGGTGAACTACACTACACTTTGGGTAAAACAAAGCTGATTCAACTTAAAAATTTATGGCAACCAGTTTCAGGAAATTTTAACTTAACTCGAGTCAAGTGCAGTACTTGGGTAAGTAAAGTCAAGCTCTCCAGCAAGCTGTTTTTTACACTGTACCCCTTGTTTATATAATGGATTCCTCCAACACAGTTTGAGTTACTTTAAAATCATCTAACAAATGCATAGATGTAAAATAATATAGGACACATCAGAGTTAAATACAGCTCTGTTGACATATTTTGTATACATAAGAAATATTTTATAACTAAAAAAAGACACTATAAACTGAAAAACTAAAATATTTTTTTAAAAAAACTCTGCCAATTTGATTGAGTTTTTCTTTTTCCCTGAGAAGATTTAGGTTTCTAAGCAATCACTGCCCCAAAAAGAGCAATCAAGTGCCCTCATTAGTGCTCACGTCCATCCGTGCTCTATTGTTGCCCCTGATGAGCTGCAGGATAACGGGACATTAATGAGAACGATCACAATCACTGCTGCTGAAAATCCAGAGATAGTCAGAGAGCGCCAGACAGACTCAATACACACAACTCGACATGCTGCACAAACCTGCACTCGTTTCTCACACTCTGTCATCTAAAAGACATCTTGATGATCCATTATGACTTTACTCTCACTTTCAGTCCTATCTGCCTTTGTTAAAACATAAAATGTTGTCTAAAGTTGTAAATCTTGAAAAACATACAATAAATATTAGCTCAGATTTTGTTTTTATTTTAGCTGCAGTAAATACTTACAAATAATATAAAAACTGCAACTGAGTTACTGATTTAAACATGAAATTAGGATTATGTGATTCTATTATTAATTACGTGCTTATAAAGGCATTTAGTATTGTATGATGAAGGCTGCAAAGTGAAAAAATATACTATTTAAAATTGCCACACGGAGAAAAAAGTGGCACATCTGTAACAATGCAATTTATACTGTACATTTTATATTGTTATGCAATGCAAAATAAAGTTATATATATATGTGTGTGTGTGTGTGTGTGTGTGTGTGTGTGTGTGTGTGTGTGTGT
>CAIGQQ010039955.1:1951814-1962297 GCA_903798035.1 Danio albolineatus
TAATAATAATAATAATAATAATAATAATAATAATAATAATAATAATACAAACAGAAAAAGAAAATCAATAGAAACATAAGAAATACAAATATTTACAATTTTGTAGTTTGTCTGTTCTCTTTTGAATTCAAATGATTTTGAGTAATATAGTTCTATTTCTAATTGAATATGTGAGGCGATCATACTTTTACTTTAATGGATATAGCTATTTATTAAAATTGTTCAGTTTAAATGCAGTGAAATTATGGCGTATTCTTTGATAAAGCAAAAACCTGAACCACGAAACCAGTCTTATATTGTACTGGTATATTTTGCCAGTAGACAAAAATAGATTGTATAAGGGTCAAATTTATTAATTTTTCTTTTATTACAAAATTCATTAGAATATAGCCATAAAGACATGTTGTAGATTTCCGAAATAAAACTCCCTGTACACAGTTTTAAAGGCAACTACCTCAATACAGATTTTTTTAAACAGATTTTAGATGTATCTCTGCCAAATATTGCCCTATCCTAACAAATATGCATCAATCATTCCGTTTTCAGATTATTAAAGAACAACTAAAGTTCATATATGTCTGTCAGTCTATATTTTGGAAAATTTATTTGAATATTAATATCAGGAATATCCCAAGAATTATAAATGGAATTACGGGAACTTAGAAATGTTAATGCAAAATGAAGGAATAATTGTTTCTTTATATTTTTTTTCTTCAATAATTAGAATTTCATATTTATATTTGAAATTAATTACTGGAAGTAGATACAGAAAACAATAAATAAATAAATAAATAAATAAATAAATAAATAAATAAATAAATAAATAAATAAATAAATAAATAAATAAATAAATAAATAAAAATAATAATAATAAATAAATAAAAATAAAAATAAAACTTACACAAACTTAAAGTATGTCAAAACAAACTTGTATTTATTTTAATTTTTTTATTTATTTTACTTTTGCATAGCACTTTCTAATGAGAAAACACTGCAAGCACCTGCAATATTTTCGTGTCAGGTCCTTTTTTTGTTATATTGCTGCATTTTTAATACATAAAATAAACATTGCATGTCTAGGCATTAGGAAAGCAATACTGCATATTTGTCACGTGGCTACTATTTATCAAGTTAGTTAATTTATGATGTATTGATCATATCCATAATTTCGTCGATTTTTTAAAGTAAAAAAGTATCAGAGTTCATAAACCTTTTTTTTTGTAGCAAAAATGCGGCAATGTAATAAAAAATACACCAAAAAGATTGCAGGAGCTTGTAGTGTTATTATATTTATATATTTATCTTGAACTACTGCAGAAGCGGAAATATACAATAGATTATCCGCTCATCGGAGTAACTCGTCCGACACGGAGTAAAAGCAGCAGGCTTCGCACTCATAGTGAGAAAACCCGAAGCCCAGGTGCGACAAATCTCCTCTCCAATTTTCGGCCGACACCAAAACTGACAAAATACATTTGTCAGAGGGTGCAATACACGCCAGCGCCTGATTGAGGGAGGAGAACTGATCAATGTGTTTACATGAACCATAGTGGAAGACATCTCACTATTATACCTACTTTCACTTGACACCTCAGGACTGAAACTGGAAGTGAATTCTAACATTATCCACAACACATAGGTGTGAGGCTACCGTAGTCTGCACTGCTCTTTTCATCATTATGCCATAATAACATCTTAGTTTCAATCCAATTAACTTATCACCATCATTTCTGCCATTTCTAGCCTATCTGAGTTTCAGCTCGTCTCGTTTGTATTCATCAGTTGCCTAAATAACCCCATTAATTAGCTGTTACAGTCGTCGATGATTCAATGAAGAACAAATAATAGGGAAACTTTAACAAGGCTTCATATGGGGAAACCCGAAAAGGTTCTCCTATTATTATAAGTGTTGAACTCATGACTGCTCAAATTTTAATCAATAATAATTTAAGTTCTCCTAAAGTTTGCCTAAAGTATGAATTATTCCACTTAACCACGAATCCAAGATTTATTTGACTATCTGGAGTCATAAAGACTGGCAACGGGCTTTCATAGGGATGTACGCATAATGTGATTAGTAGTTTTCTCCCTTTTCTTTGACCTCTGGTATTTGTTCCGCTGTGTGTCGCATTCGGCGGTGCCCTTTGAATACCCGAAATAAGATGATTTGTGTAACATCAATGCCCTCTCACAGGACGCTTCTGTGGCGCACAGCCATGTAGGAATTTGTAGTAAATCTGGACCTCCTGGCTCTCGGCGCTTGACCCCCTCTCTGTGTTTCTGGACTACCTCCGGGGGCATGTAGTGCAGAGGGCCATTAGGATATTTGACAATCTCAGCTTGTTACAACTCCATCAGTTAATTGGATCCCTTGTAGAGCCGCTCGTTTGACTCATCTGCCACTTAAAAAGACAAAGGCGCGCTGGGGGTCGTTCACACCTCGCGCCCTGGAGCAGGTATAAAAGACCCGCCGCCTCTCCAAAATCCATTCCGCTCCGCTCTTCAGGTTAAGAACAACGGAGGATAACTTTTCTTTGAGTAGCTTTTTGGACTAACCAGACGCCATGCAGATGCCCGGAAGAGCTTACGAAAGTCATGGACAATCAGTGCGTCCTTTGCATCAGGACTATGCCACGTCTTGCTCAAAACCGGGCACCGGGAAATCCTTCACCATCGACGCTCTGCTTGCGAGGCCTGATCAGGCGGAGACGAGAGACCGAACGAGCGCGTATCGGAGCATAACCAACCAAACGCCGGTCTCCAGCTCCGCACTCCCGTTTGTTTACTCGCAGATGCCGCACTTTGCGTACAGCCAGAGCATCATGCAAACTAAAACTGGCTATCCTGTGTTCTGCTACCCGCCCTACAACTTCCAAACAACATGTCGCGGAGCCGTGTACGCACAAGGTATGTAGGCTGCATTTGATAACTGTGGCTACCAATTGGAATTGTTTTAAAGATATTCCAAATGTTATGATCTCCCTGACCTAACCAATGCGTACTTTTATTTTTCCACGCACAGATGCAGTACTGGCAAAAGCAGCAGTTCATTCTCATTACAAACACAAATCTGGAAAATCGAAGCGGATGCGCACAAGTTTCACCAACGATCAGCTGTCCAGACTGGAGAAAGAGTTCGCGCGGCAGCAGTACATGGTGGGATCTGAACGCTTTCTGTTGGCATCTGCTCTACAACTCACTGAAGCTCAGGTAAATAAATGTTATGTTATGTTATGTTCACCAGTTCTACATAAACGTTTGCCTGGTTAGTCCAAATATAAATTCTTAAATCAAGACGCATTAGAGTAGAAGTATAAAATAATTTCATTTTCATAGATAAATTATTAAAGTTAAGTGAGTTTTTTTTTTTTTTTGAAAACTAACAAATGAATCTGGCAGTGGGAGAAGTAATTCAATTCAAACACAAGATCATTTCTCTTACCACACTGACTGATTATTTAGCTTGTTTTAAGGGAATAAAACTCACTTAATTTTGATGACTTATTTTTTAAAACAAAAAGATATTTTATAATTGTCTAGAAAATGCTTCTTGGTTCAAACGTTTTTAAATTTATGGACTAGAAACAAGGCGAAAACTCTAAGTAAGAATAGCATGTTCTAGTCCACCTCTAGAGATCAGACACTTAACCCTGTATTTTCTACCTCCAGGTTAAAGTCTGGTTCCAGAACAGACGCATCAAATGGAGAAAGCAGAGTCTTGAGCAACAACAAGCCAAACTTGCCAAACTGGGACTCGCCGTTCCACCAAAGAGCCCCGGGTCCCAGGGCAGAGAGGATGAGGAGAGGGATTTCACAGAAGAGTCTGATGTAGACATTGACATCGACGATTCACTGCAAGACTGAGACTTTCACACAGCGTGTTTCTGTACATACTTTTCCATGATTTTTCCCAAGATTTTTACTCCTCTCTATTTGTACAAATATTTAATTAATAGATATATATTTAAGGTGTTTCTATTACACACCATTGCTCTTATAAGGGTATCTTTGTTTTCGTTAAAATGTTTATGGATGAAATAAAGGAAATATATTTTTAAAATTGACTTCATGTTTTATGTCTCTGAAATTCACAATTAAAGGTTTATTAATTCTCTAATAATAGTCTACATGATATTTTTTATAAGCAATTTATGATATTTAGAGATACTTGCATATGCCACGTATATAACTTAGCAAAACATATTACATGATTATATAAAATAGTCTAAAATGTAATTAATAAAATGAATTATGAAAATGATGACATGAGAGATACAATGATATGATTAATATGATTGATTGATAATTGATTGATAAATTAATTACAATAAAATCCATACACAGTAGTTAATTTATCAGTATCATATGGCTTATGTTTTTGTCCACTGACTAAAATCTCAACACAAATCAATATTTCATTGAATCTACACTCATCCAAATAGAAAAGAATGTTGAGTTTGCAATAAATGAACCAAATTGAAATGAACTCTGTGCACCAGTTTTCTTAAATAAAACAATTAATCACCTTCAAAACCAAAACTGTAATAAAAACAGAGGAAATCAACCCCAATAGCACAAAATGAGGGTTTTATAAGGAAGAAGAAAACTCTCAGGAGAACTCCCAAGAGTCAAATAATGAACACAATTAAGATTCAATTTGGAATTTTTGCTGATGTGACAAAAACAAATAAAGTCGTATGAAACAAAAAAAGAGCTTATCTGAGTTCCAAGGGCAGCTGCTGGAGCCAGGTATAGCGTGTCTCTCTATTGTAGACAGAGCCTTTTAGACATGGTCGTGTCTTCTTGTTGTCTCTGCTCCACAGCAGACTAAGACATGCTAAAGCCCGTTAGCATGGCGGCTTTGTGCAGTGGCTGGCCTAATAGTCTTGATAAAGATGGATTAGTAATCCTGCTCTAAGAACACAGTGATTACTAGTTAACAAACTCGTCACAATGTTTCTGTTCCACTCTCTTAATCCAGTTAAGCCCTGAAGACAAGAACACAGAAAAGAGATCTGTTCAAGCAATAATGTCTCATCATTAAAATAACAATTGAATGATCAAAGATAACGGAAGGCAAATGAGGAAAACTTTATGATCTGACATTTCTGCCTGTTTGACCATGCATACTACTGTGCATTTTACAGGAACATATCATTTCGTTTATTCTTTTTCAAAAGCTCAATTTATTCTACATGCATGTTGTAATTATCAACAATTTTATTGATTTTATTGACTATGGGGATGAATATTCAGGGTATTTCTGAATGACAATGTTCTAATGACAATTTTTTTTTCCTTTTTAGGTATAGACAACATTGTCAAAACGATCCTTGACCCTGTTCCCTGATGTCATTGTTTTTTCATTGCATTTTGTCGTTATAACAAGACAGTAACAGTACAGATTTCAGAGTTTCAAATCTGAAAACTGGACTGACACAGTTTTAATATACTAGAACCTCTATGTTATGCTGCTTTGACACTATCTACATCATAAAAGCGCTATAAATAAAGATGAATTAAACAGAATTTAAAAAAACATGCCATTAAAAACTTATTATCAAAGGTTTGTGTTTGCGGGCCTCCAAAAACACACATACTATCTTGCGTAAAGGATTGCCTTATGAGACTTGATATATAGAAAGAAGATTGATGGATGGATGGATGGATGGATGGATGGATGGTTGGTTGGTTGGTTGGTTGGTTGGTTGGTTGGTTGGATGGTTGGTTGGTTGGTTGGTTGGTTGGATGGATGGATGGATGGATGGATAGACGAAGGTGAGCTAGAGAACCAAATAGGTGGTTGTGATTTACGTTAGTTTTTATTTATTTTTATGGCAGGAATTGAGGGTAGTTCATCTTTATTTTTTCATGTTGTCTGTTTTTAAGACAATTTATTACAGTTTTGTTAAGCAAGCAGTTAGTATACTGTGTACAGTAGTTGAGGTTACTTAATTTTAATTTATTTTATGTTGTCTGTTTTAAAGACAAATTTACTACAGTTTTATTTATTAAACATAATACTATGTTATTTCATTGTGAAGTGTTTTGTTATGCACCGAATACATTTAGAATGTGTGTATGTAGCTTGTTTGAAAAAGCAAAAACAGCTGCCAAAATACAAATAAAATGCGCAATCGCAATTCTCGTTCCAAAAAACTCAGTATAATTATTTTGTCCATATTGCACAGCCCTAATGGATGGATGGATGGATGGATGGATGGATGGATGGACGGTCGGACGGACAGACAGACAGATCGAAAACTAACATTTATATATAAATTTAAAACTAAAAAATTTCCAAGCTTAAAGAATGTATATATTTAAAAGTAGTTACAAATTTCTGCATTACAAAACTAAAACTTTTCAGCATACTAACGCTTTTATATAGTAAACAATTTTCAAACTCATAAACTGCTAAGAAATTTCCAATGACCAATTATTTCAAAGAAAAACTTATGAAGAAATTGTTGTATAATATAATATATAATATAATCTAAAATTATATTTCTCTGACCTTAAAACTGCTTTTATTCTAGAAGTAATAAAATAAATAAGACTTTCTCTTAAAGAAAAAGTATGATAATAAATATTGTGTAAAAATTCCTTGCTCTTTTAAACATCATTTGTGAACTATATGAAAACAAAGAAGAAGAAGAAATCCCTGGAGGGCTAATAACTATATGCTTCAACTAGGAAGATATTTCATATAATTATAACATTTAAACATTGATTCATGACAGCTTGTATGACGATTTCTTCACTCAACTCTCATTATTGGCCCACGAGTTTCCATTTCAGATTACTGTCTTTCTAGAAGAATAAAGCCTATTCTGAGAGCCCTGTCATGGAGACCCCTTTCCTTAATCCTAAATCCTCTTCAAACAGGTACTTCTGGCAGCCCTCTGTGACATGTACAACACAAATAAAGAGCTATAAAGTGGGAAAATGAACATACAGGAAACCACCCGTTTCCATCAAGTCTCTCCTCCTCTTTAATTCCACTGACACCAGGCATACAGTAATAATTATGAGTGCGAGTGTTTGTTTACGTACATGCAGACGTTCTGTGATGTGTAATCTCGCAGTGGGCCATGACGTCCAGCAGCGACGGGGGACCCTGGGAAAAGCCACAGGACAGAAGCAGCAGGAAAAGGGGAGGAGAGCTCACCGTCCCAATTAGTCATCTCTCACCCCCACAAGCCTCCTTCTGGGCCTCCGCGAGCCCCCCGCCGCTAGTATTAGCACAGCGTCTCACATCATCCTCTTATCTAACACTCCTGAGCGCACAGCGGCTCCCTTCATCCTCAAAACATGGATTCAAAGCCCTGGATCAAGAGATGAAATTGGTTAATAGTCATGCACAAACAGGTGAAATCCTTTACAAATACAATAATGCATGTGTCTGTTTGGAAGCCTCTTTTTATACAGGCATTTAGCTTACGTGCGAGGGAATGTATCTGGGAAAAAAATGGACAAAAATGTGCTTTGTGTGGAAATTTTCTCATGTATCTTGATTGTTTATTGTTCTAAAATCACTAAAATCTTAGTATAATCAAATTTGATATAAATACATTTTTTGTTATCGGCCTTGTATTAGCATAAATATATACAAAATATCTACGAGGAGCACAGTGAAAATAGTTTAAAGTTATAAAAAAGAACAACAATTATAGAGTTTAGAATATAGAAAATACAATTTCATGCAGAGACAGGTGAAATACAAACAAACCTTAAACAACAACCCATGTGCGTCTAGTAATCCCGTTTTTACATAAATTTTGCTGGTCAAGACACAAAAATGTGCTTCAGGGGGTCATCACAGTTTAGGTTAAACCAACAAAGCTAACATAGTATAAGTAGCTAATTGCAGATTGTGACTTTTAAGTTAAAAACAAAAAACACACCACCTTTTGTCACTTAAAAACTTTGATATTTGAGAATTTTCATTATGGGAAACCTTCAATTTTGCATAATACTTGTCTACTGGAGGAGCGCACTTTACGGTGTAATAAAACAGTGAAGTGTGTGTCCATTCTGTAATTTTGCCATTTTAGTGTACAGTCAAATCTACTCTGGCGTATACAGTAGTAAACATTTGAAGTGGATCAAAACCTTTCATCAAAGTTGTCCTAAACTTAATGAACAACACTCTTTCCTGTCATAAGACAATTTTGAAAAAAGAAATATATAAATATATATACCTACTGTACACCACACTCCCAAAAATACAAAATCTGTCACTAGGGTGGTGCACTTTTGTAACATACAGGTGGAAATTAGTACTTTAAGGGTACACTATTGTAATTTTAAGGTTCATTTTTGTACCTTTAGGTACACATTTGTACTTTTTAGGTATTAATACTTCAAGGACCTATTAGAAACAAAAATATACCTTTTTTAAAAGGTACCGCCCAGTGACAGGTTTTGTACCTTTAATTCTAAGAGTGCAAGGATAATTGTGTGATTCCCTCCATGTAGAGAAATCACTATTTTGCCACTAAACAACAAGGAAATGAGCACAGCCTACAATTTGAGGGTTAGTATTAGGCCTAGTTTCAAAACCATAAAGGTATAAGCCTACAAAAGCTATCAATGGGGTCTTTTGGACACCAAAATGAACACTTTAGGTAATAATGTGTTTAAGGCACCTATAGGATACATAGACCCTTTTGGATACTAACTTCTTCCATTTGAAAAATTATCCACCAGTGGCAGCTTGTACCTTTATTTCCGAAAAGAGGAAACAATATTTGTGCATACTTGTAGCCTACCCTTTGAAGCATGTTTTCATGTCTGTAATTAAATGCGCATAAACATTAATCCATCTACTTTTAAGTTAAGACTGTGTATAAACAATTAACAGCTGCAGCAGTAATAACTAATTTAGCTATAGCCGGTGATCATTTAATGTTCAAATCTACACATGTGATTCTCACCTTCCATGTAGAGAAAACAGCCTCTTTTTACCACTAAACAGCTAGGAAAGCAACAGAAAACCTGCCTGTTTTAGCGTGGAAACGGGAAAACGGACAGTTTTGCATTTTATTTGCAGCGAAATGTGCGTCCACTCCATCTAATGGTCATTAACATTAATCGCCAGCGTTTGAAGTACACGCTCGCCATTGTGTCTTTGTGAAAGGTTTAGTATGTGAACACAATGACTTCTAACGCGCTGACTGAAAGCTGGCCTGAAAGGCGCACAAGACGAAGTCCTACTTTAAACGAGCACTTTATGCTAATGAAACATTTCAATGAGGCTTTTTTTACCCAGGAAATTGAGCCGTTCCTGTTTTCCCAAGCTTTCAACAACAGCGACCATTAAGATGGACGCAAGTGCCATTTCAAACCAAAGCCGGTCTTGAGCACAGCGGGAGATTCTCTGAGTAAACACGGAGGAGAGAGTTGCATTTAAATTAATTTACTTAAACTGTTTATATCGATGCGTAATATAAAAGAAGTATATTGGAAGTAAATGAGCGCAGGTGGCGAACTGCTTGGCTTGTCACGCAGGTGGCGGTAGCGCGCATAGGTTTGTGATTTTTCTCAGCTCGTTCAGATTGAGTGAAAATCTGCAGCTACATAATGAGAACAGATTAGCTAAACACACGAACGTTATATGAGACAAAATGGCCAATTATGTTTTTAATTAAGAGGAAGTGTGAATAGTTTGACAGGATTAACTTCATTTTAGGCCCGTCATACGTCTTTTCTTCTGCCATTAAAGGTATTCACCCAAAAATGAAAATGACTCACCATTTACTCTCCCTTAATTGGCTTCATGCCTTTACGAGCTTCCGTACATTTTACTCTGTGAACGCGCGCACAAAACAACAACAACAACAACAAACAGGTATGTGATGAGTAAAAGTTGATTAAATGGCAGAATTTTAACCAGAACTTGGGGCCTATAATCGTTCATTTAGATATAGGTCCTGTTTTTGGACTTGATACCCAATACCATTTAATCACCGTTTAGACTTGTTTCAAACAATTTTTTTTACAGTTAAACGCAAAATAAATATTTTGAAGAATGTTGGAAACCAGTAGGCTATCCATTGACTTTCACGTATATGAATAACAAACAATATGGGAAGTCAGTGATTATTTACATTAACATGTTTCAATATCTTTTCTTTTGCATTCAGCGGATCAAGAAAAACTCAAACTGTTTTTGAACAAGTCAAGGGTAAGTAAATAATGTTTTTTTTGTTTGTTTGTTTGTTTGTTTGTTTGTTTGTGTGTTTTTAGAACTATGTAACATTTTATTAGTGTTGGCATTTATAAGTAAGATGTATAAAACATAACATGTTTGTTTGTTTTTAGAACTATGTAACATTTCATTAGTGTTGGCATTTATAAGTAAAATGTATAAAACATAACATGCTTGCTGCATAAGCAACTTAGGGCATATTTTCAGGCTGTGATTTAACAGCTCATTAAAAAGCATAGACTTGTTAGTGTATATATATATATATATATA
>CAIGQQ010039955.1:1984546-2006433 GCA_903798035.1 Danio albolineatus
ATATATATATATATATATATATATATATAATCATCTTTGTTGACATTAGGTAATGGAAATAAAGTTGGTTATTATTAGTTCATGTTAGCTCACCGTGCGTGAACTAATGCTAACAAGCATGAATTTGGATTTTAACGCATTAGTAAATGTTTAGCTATGATTATTAAATGCTGTACAAACATTGTTCATCTTTAGTTCATATACATTAGCTATCATTAACTAATGAAACTTATAGTAAAGTGCGACTAAAATATTTTGCTGCAAGCTGAACATTTCTGAAAACATTATTGAATATTAGAAATGCCTGAATATAACAAATTAAAAAACATTAAGATATATATACACACACATTATACACATTGTTTTTGCCTTTTCAAACTACTAATTTAAAATGAGCTGCATAAGCACAATTCTATAGTTTTTTTGAGGGACAACTTAGTTGTTTTATGTTCAATCCACAACATGAAGAAATTATGTGAAACCAAGTATTTTTCACAGTGTATTATATGATTATAATGAATCAAAACAAGATTTTAAAGGAACCAGTGCATGTACTGGAGTAAATATACCAACACTGAAGAAAACAAATTGAATTGAAAGAATTTTCACTAAAGTATAATCAGTTTTTACACTTGATTTTCTTTAAATATGATCATATTTTTATAGACTTGATTTTGGGCATAACTTGTTTTTTTTGTTGTGCTTGCGTGAAACTCCCTTTCTGAATTCATATGAAATCGAGACTATGTCGATCCTGATTTTGAACTTGAAGCAAAAAGACTGACAGGAGGAAAAGAGAGAAGGAGCACTAATGTTACCCTCATTAATCCGGTCATGTGCTTGTGTTGTGCAAATGTTTCTAGCACGGTTAATGATTCTGCATGCGGCTTCATGTCAAGTCTCTCCTCACGACTGCCCACTGTGTTCTGTTCCTGTGACGAGCAGGTAGAAAACACACAGGTCCACTCCTGCCATCTGATAAAAACACAAGTTTACAGGAATCATTTTACGACCTCGCCAACAGAACTCAAACACATCCAAAGGAAAAAACAAAGATACAATCGCAGAGAAACATTTGAACAAATATTAAGAAAGAAAGAAGAAAGCCCAGTGTGTACAGTGTCCATTTATTAACTACGATCATGATCTTTTAAAGCATTTCTCTGTATTTTTGTGAACAAAGCAAAATGGAAAACATTTCATTTTATTGTACCCTAGAGTGTGTGTGCTTACTGCAAGGGTTGTCTGCAAACAAGGTGGTAACCAACATAAAAAAACGAAGTAAAAAAATTGAGTCTGATAAACTTCTTATGAAAAAGATCTGCATTTCTTTCCTTCTAAAGCTTATTTCCTAATCTAAGTGTTTTTATTAAACAGTGATTTCATTGGATAGTCATCTGCTAAATGCATTAATGTAAATGAGATATACTGTATATGTATGCATGTATGTGTGTATTTATGTGTATTAATTATACTTTCATACAAGTCAGAACTAGATTTCAAGTAAATGTCATATGTTTACTATTTTAAAAGAAATCTAAATATTCAATTATTTTAAACAATGTTGTTTTTATTTTTCTGTTCATTTTTATTTTCATTTATTTACTTACATTTTATATAAGTCAGTACTAGCGTTCTAAGATGTAACATTTATCATATCTATTTAATGTGAATTATGAACATTCATTTTACAGATGTAAATATTAAAATATTCATTCACTGTTTCGTATCATATTTATCATTGAAAATATCTATTTTTAAACATTCAGTTGGTTTAAACAATGTTGTTTTACATTTGTGTTCATTTTTATTTTAATTTATTTAACAATACTTTCAACCACACTACTGGTCAAAAATTTGGGGTCGGGATTTTTATAAAAGAAAATTATTTTGTTCAGCATTTTTTAAATGCTAAAATAATTTAATGATATAATAATTTAATTGTTAATTATTTATGAAAATTTTAAATAACTGCTTTCTTATTAGTTTCAAATGTAATTATTACTCCAGTCATTATTGCTTTTATTATTACATTAATAATAGTAATAATAGTGATAATAATAATAATTATTGATATTGGAGTGATTTCTGAAGAGGTGGTTCATTCTGCTGTGGCGACCCCAGATTAATAAAGGGACTAAGCTAAAAAGTAAATGAACGAATCAATGATCGTGTGGCTCTGAAGACTGGAGTAATGAAGCTAAAAATTCAACATTGAATCAGTGGAATAAACAATTAAATGAAATTATAAACTACTTTTGAACAGTTCTTTTACAGTGCAATAGCATTGCATTTCACATTTACCCTTTGTACTGTATTTTTGATGAAATAACAGCAGCCTTGGTGAGCAGAAGCTTATTTTAAAACATTTAAAAATCCTACTGACCCCTAACAACAGTAGTGTAAGTCAGTACTAGCATTGTAAAATGTAACAATTATCATATCTATTTAACTAATAAAACAAATTTTTTAAAATTCAGACAATATTTTGTTTTACAATGTTGTTTTTATAATCATGTTCATATTTTCCTTAATTTGTTTCCTCATACTTTCATATAAATCAGAATTAGCATTCTAAAATTTTACATTTATAATATCCATTTCATATGAAATTATTACAATTAATAAACAATTATATTTTTTAAAAATTCATTGTTTTAAACACAGAGAAAGGCGATGAGCTGAAACTTTTGTTTCTATTTCATATTTCGGTAACACTTTATTTCGATGGTCCGTTTGAGTATTAGTTGACTGTCTACTTCATATCTGTTGATACTGACATTCAACAGACATTTAACTGACTATAAGAAACGTTGCAAGTACATGTCAACTTACACTAACCCTACCCCTAACCCCAACCTTAAAATCTAATGAGAATTAGTTGCGGTGTAACTTAAATTCAACAAACGGACCATCAAAATAAAGTTTAACCCAAATTTCTATTTCCTATTTCTATTAACATGAAATAGAAAATATATAATGCAATTACTCAACGAGTGTGGATCATGACCTTTTGAGTTATTCTGTTTATACGATTAATGCACCAAAATCTAATAACACAGGAGCGCAGTGCATATTCTTCACTATTGAAACAAAATGAAACAAAAATTGTTTTCTTAATTCGGTGTTTGTGACGACACTTTAAGAAAATAACACACAGGCAGATAAACTCTGAGTAAAGTACTAATTAAATGTGTTTAAAACATCCAAACTACCAACCATTTCAACACAATTAGTTTATAAACACAATTTATAGGCTGCTAATACTGAACAGTAGGAGAGAGAAGGCTTTTACTGGTACAAAAACTGGCAAATATAAAAGAAATAATGGGGAAATAAAAAAAAATAAACCTTTTTTGCTGTAAATCCTGAAAGTCTCTATTTGCCAAGAACATGGAAATCCTATGATTAGCAGTGGTGTGAGGCTGTCTCTGTGTGAGGCTGAGAGAGGATTCACACACAGCAGGAACAATCCAGCGAGACGCAATCAAACACTGTAATAACACTTTGCATTTTACCATCAGGGACAAATACATTAGTTGGCAGGTGTCAAGCATTTTGACTGGTTAAAGACCCTTGTTGTAGGTGAGGATCTGGCAGTGTGTAGCAGCAGAGATCTCCGGCTCCAGCTCCGACACGTGGATCTGTCAGACAGAGAGCAGGTGAGGTCAGAATACAAATGCAAGGAAACATTTCATGGGCTTTTCAGGGGTGCGTTTCCCAAAGCCATCAATAGCCAACTGTGGTCGCAAGCTCAACTTTTACGCATAATTCTGTGATTTGGTGTTTCCTGTATACGTCATCTGCATGTCAACTGTGTCTTGTATGACTTGTGTGGTTGTAGTTTAGAAGCATAGTTTCTGTTTAATGTGACATATGGAGTTAACAGATGACTGAATAAGCAGGCTAAAATGAAGATCTACAGTAGAGTCGTTGTTTGTTTTTAAAGCTCTTAATAATCAGGCTGTATTTCACCTTAAAGGTCTCCTTAACCCAGGCCAACTACTAGAACTTTAAGATCCAATGACAGGCCTTTTTTATTCGTCCCTCAGTCCTGTTCAAAATTTAAGGGTGACTGAAATGTGTCAGTCGCTGGCCCAGATGCCACTAGATTAAACCTTCCATTACTATTTTTAAATCAAGGTTGAAAACAGATCTTTCATCGTCAGCATTTTAAAAGCATTCTCTTTTGTATTTTATTGTTTGTCTTGTCCATCTTGTTTTATTTTTTACTTTAAGCACTTTGGCAAGCTTTTCAAGAAACCCTGGGGTAATTTTTGGGAGATTTTAACAGATTTGTGTGTGTTGAGCATCATTTAAGACAACATTAGCACCTGTCAGCTTTAATTGTGGGGAAAACTGAATAATTTTGAGCTTTTGTCAGCTAATTTCATCTTCCGTATTTAAATAATTTTGGGGCCGGGATCAAAATCAGTGACGTAGCGCAAAACTGCAAGTGGAGTGATGACAAGTCAGTTTCTCATTATTATTCATAGCGGAGTTTTTTTTTATCATAGGCCTTCACGGAATCTGCGCGTGCAGAATTCCACAGATTTCCGTCGATTTTTAGCTCATCATTGATTCTGTTTATTTACTTGTGTAAATGTGTGTACATTTATATTTATTCAGTTTTTAAATTTTTCATTCATTCATTTTCTTTTCGGCTTAGTCCCTTTATTAATGGGGTTGCCACAGCCGAATGAACCACCAGCTTATCCAGCATATGTTTTACGCAGCGGATGCCCTTCCAGCTGCAACCCATCATTGGGAAAGTTTTTAAACTAATTTCAGTAATATTATTGACTAATATGTAAAATATTCATATGATTGATTTACAATACAGTTTTTAAAGTAACATTTTCTGTCTTTAGTAGAGATTTTTTATGAGAGACTTGCTTTGTTTACCAAACAAAGTAGATCTAATTGGATTTGCATTGTAAACATTAAAACAAAAGTTTAAAAGGTTTTACTTTATTTCATATATTAAGTTTTTAGTTATGATACTCTCAAAATTATTCCGCATAAATCCACAGATTTTTAACAAAATTTTGCGCAGAAATAGCAAAAAATGTTAGCAGAATCCGTCGAGAAGTCCATGAGAAGTCCCTGCTGCTTAAATATTCATGAGAGCTTGTGTTTTCTGAAGGCAAAGCAGACCTGCCAAGCTGAGTGAGATTGCATCAGCACGGCACAAGTCGTATGTGTTTGTTTCCATGATCGACGGGGTTTGTTGCATGTTTTCACCCGCGATTCAGCAAAGCTGTTTGTTTGTGGCAAGCATTTTTGTCGGGTGAGTTGTACGAGAACTGGAGAATGGCGGACTTTGTCTTTTATCAGTTGAGTTTGATACAGTCTATGGTTTGTTATTCAGACCCAATGCCTATAGCCGTGCTACTGTGTTTGCACATGTTTAAAATCCTCCAGATTTGAAACAGGGTTAATGGCTGTGCAGGGTTAAGGGTTCATGGAGGCACAAAAGGCCCTCATTACAGTATCTTCATTTGTGTCCCAAAGAAGAATCGATTACATAATTATTGATTGAGGGCAAGTAAATGAACACACAAACATCATTTTGGCCTTCTAATCTTCTAAACAGCACAAAAAAGAAAAAAACAACAACACAAGCTTGCAACAAAAACAGACGTCCTGCCTACAGCACTTTTTCACAGCTGAACTGATTAGTTTAACCATCCTAAGAAATTTCTTTCAAACTGAGCTCAGTTGGATCGATCACACGTTTACCGAAAGAGTTTTCAGGAGCTGCACTGTCAATAATCACTCATTCCTTCATTCATTCCTTTTCTTTTCAGCTTAGTCGGTTTATTAATCTGGGGTCGCCACAGTGGAATGAACCGCCGTCAATAAAATCAATAATGAATTATCATGTTGCACATAAACGTAGCCAATGCTGTGCAGTAATTGATATATTTGAATTTATGTTTTAATAAGTGAGCTTTGGGATGGGAAAATTAATCTTCCATTTTTGATTATATAATGGGGTCACTGTGGCGCAGTGGGTAGCACAATCGCCTCGCAGCAAGGTCGTTGGTTTGAGCCTCAGAAAGGTCAGTCGGCTTTTCTGTTTAGATTTGTATGTTCTACCAGTGTGTGCGTGGGTTTATTCCAGGTGCTCCGGTTTCCCCCACAAGTCCAAAGACATGTGATACAGGTAAATTGGGTAAGCTAAATTGTCCGTAGTGTATGGATGTTTCCCAGTGATGGGTTGCAGCTGCAAGGGCATCCACTGCATAAAACATATGCTGGATAAGTTGGCGGTTCATTCCGCTGTGGCAACCCCAGATTAATAAAGGGACTAAGCCGACAAGACAATGATTATTTCATAACTTTAACGCTCTCCCAAAGATGAACAAACCGGAGGGTCAGTAACCGATGACAGAAATATGATCTCTAGCTGTTAAACACAACTAATCTCCTATTCACAGGAAAATTAACCCAAAATCGCATCGGATACAAAATTTTGATCACGCCGTGTTTTTATTTTTATACCGACATTAAGATTCAGCTCTTTTTTGGGGGGGCCACACTGAGCTAACCATTCACAGCCATCATTAAGTCATTAAAGACGTTTAAAATGTTTCATCAGATGAGAATCAAAAGAGTGCCACGTCTCTCTCCTGCCTCCAGCACTTTTTCACAGTCGAAACTGACACTTCAGCCATCATAAGAAGCTAAAACGAAGCAGCGAGCACTGGTAAATATCCAAACCGGGGCCAAAACTCGCAATATTTTGCTCAGAAACAGATGGCGACGAGTGTGTGAGTGTGTGAGGCAGAATCTGAAACAGACATCCTGTGGGGTGTGAAAAGGGATGGGGAGGGGGTGGAGGAGGGACAGGAGTGGAGTTTTTTGGGAGCGTTCGTCTGGAACCCTCGGAAAAGTGTAAAGAGGGAGCGAGAGAGTGAGAGGAGAGGAGGAGGGGAGGGCTGGGAGAACCAAGAGAAGTAGTTGGCAGCACATATGTCTGCGGTTCAGTAACCATATGGATGAACAGCTTAATAAACACCATTTTAAACCATAACCGGCTCCGTGGCAGACAAAGAGAGAGGGGACGGAGGGAAAAGTGTGAGCGCGGGCGAGTGCTCACCTGACTGTTCTGGGGGAACAGGCTGATGGCAACAGGCAGCGCCAGGCCGAACGCGCAGAGACACACCATGCTGTGAACCGGCAGTGTAAGACGAGGACGCTTCTGCAGGAGAGGAAGCCTGACGCACACAAAAACACACACACACACACACAAAATGCATAGGTAATTGGCAGGGCAGAGGAAAAAAACATGCAGTTTTGGTAAATGAACTGGTTGAATGTAGTGTGCGGTTGACCCTCCCCCTATCTGAGTGCACGTGTGTGTGTTGGGGGGGGGTTGTGGGATATCATGCACTGCAGGAGTCCTCAAGAGTCGTCCTGCTTTAATGAAGCCGGCGACTGCTTAATGATGACTTCATCAACACATACGAATGATGAGCTTTAATTGGCCAGCAGAAACTCTCTCTCTCACTCTCTCTTTCAGTCTCTCCGTGTGCTTATGTGCATGTTTGGGGAGAGAAATGAAACGGAGAGAAGGGATCAAAGTATGTTAAAGAGCTTTTATGGTGTCCGTCAACCGTTCAGCGCACTCATCCGTCAGTCTCCATGAGGAGAGGTTAAAGATGAACTCCCCAAGACAATAGTACAGGAAATAATGCATTCGTTTGACAGCCAGTCTCCAGAGATGACTTCTTTTTTTCTCTCTCAAAGTTTTCAGTAGCACAAATACAAAGTATGCTTTACGAGTTTTACTGCTTTAACATTTCACCTTGTTTCAAAGTGTTACTTTTCTGTGTGACATTTACAGCACTTGCAGTTTCTGAGTGAAAATTGTTTCTACACCATTTTTTTTACTTAGGGCTGATGTAATGTCATACAATTTGTTAATGATCACTTTTAACAGCAACATTATTGAAGAATTCTGTACTTTTAGACTTTAAGTAGGCATTAAACGGCAAATATATCTTAACTGTAAAAATAAGAGCATTAATAGATTAAATGCATAAATGATATAAATGAGTTTATGATATATTAGCAATTAAGTCAGAAAAATATCTGGATCTGAAAGAAGGAAATTAATTCACTAGTTTAGTTCTTTTATCTAATTTGTACAATTCTACTAATAAAATATTGTCACTGATTTGCAAGGTTAACCTCAAATTGGCATTAAATAAAATCAGCATCTAAAAATTGGCATATAAATGTAAAAACAGATTCCAATTTATTTTAATATATAATAAAAAAAACTATATACATATATATAAATAAACTATATATACATAATTTTATTATTATAATTTATTTATTTTACATAATTTTTTTATTTTTATTTGTTTTGATATGTATTGTACATATAAATATTGTATGGTGACACTTCAGTATGGGCCCAGTTCTCACTATAAACTAGAGGCTTATTTTCTGGCTAAAAAGTAGATACTGCTGTTTATTAATGCTTAAAATGACCTGATTTTATTTAATTTACCTGCCTAACACCAAACCCAACTACTACCTTTAAAACTATTGATAAACAGCAAATTAAGTTTATCAAGTCATAGTTAATGGTTTGTTAATTGCGAGAGTTGAGCCTTAAAATAAAGTGTGACCTATTTAACTTATCTAGCAGGTATATACTGTACCTTATCCCACTAAAATAGGTTTTATTCCTATTTTGTAAAGGTCATTCATTCATTCGTTTTATTTTCGGCTTAGTCCCTTTATTCATCAGGGGTCACCACAGCGGAATGAACCGCCAACTTATCCAGAACATGTTTTACACAGCGGATGCCCTTCCAGCTGCAACCCATCAGCATGCAACCAGAGGAAACCCAAGCGAAAGCAGGGAGAACTTGCAAACACACAGAAACGTCAACTGAGCCAGCCGAGGCTCGAACCAGCGACCTTCTTGACGTGAGGCGACAGCACTACCTACTGTGCCACTGCATCGCCCATTTTGTAAAATTTCGACCAACAAATAAGCATTGACTTTATCAAAAAACGTAAGGTATTATATGTCAAAGCTCACCTAAGTGCTAAAAAAACATTTAAATACTATTTGCAGTTAAATCAGTTATAGTTTTATAGACAACAAAATGCAGTATGTTTTTAAATATCCTAAATAAATATATTTATATAAAAAATCTGAATCTGTATTAGGGAAATTAGGATGTCGTCATGAATTTTTTCTATTATGTAAATATTGAACAATCACTTGGTTAGTTCTACAGTTGAGTTTCACTTGATGTACACTGAAGAGCTTTGAGAATCTGAAATCCTCTGATCTTTACTTTAGCTCTCAGTGACAAGTGACTGACTGTGGGGTAAAGCAGCTGCCTCTGGTTTTTGGGAAGCAGCGAGAGCGACGGGTGAAAGGTTTGAACAGCACACATCGATCACACACACTCCTCTCAGCGCCGTCATTAATCAAGGATCCCCTTCTCCTCGCAGCACTGACCCTCCTGCAGCCTCTGTTCCTGCTCCATTGAGAGCCAGTGAGGGTGAGCTGACAGGCAGCATAGCAGAGCACCACTCACCATTCACTGCTGCTCTCACACACAGACACATACACACACACACATACACATGTTTGCTCTCTTATACACACACACACATACACGCGCTCACTCGCTCTCACTCACTAACTCACATAAACAGTCTATTTCTTACACACTTACATGCTCGCTCACACATACGCACATATACGCACATAATCTCACACATACAAGCACCCAAACACACATACACTGGCTCTTTCTTATACCAACATAGACGCTCACACACACACACACACACACACGCACACACACACACGCACACACACACACACACACACACCCACACACACCCACACAGGTTTGTTTTTGTGAAAAGTGGGGACATTACATAGGTTTCCATTCATTTTATACTGTTCAAACCGTATTTTGTATTGCCCTCACCCCACCCCACCCCTAAACCCAACCATCACAGTGCAGCTTTACTCTCTGATTAAACTCATTCTGTGGGATTTATAAGCTTTTTGAGAAGTGAGGACGTCACCAATGTCCTCGTATTTCACCTCCTTTTGTAATACCTATGTCATACCTGTGTCATTATACAGATTTGTGTCCTGACATGTCACAAAAACACATTCACACACACACACACACACACACACACATCTCTGAATCACAAATGACATTGTCAAGCAGTCAAGAAGCTCATCAAAATTCTATAATTACAAATCATTTCTACTATCAGCAAAGTAATATGAGCGGAAAGCCACACATTCTTGTTCAGGCGAATGCAGATTTTTACAGCATATTTATTATTGAATAGTTGAGGCAAAAAAGAAAACTGCTGAAATGATTGAAACACTTTAGAAATGAGACCACTTTAACATCTGTTTATCATCAGACAAGATCTGGATACATGCGTGGTGATTTAAGAAGCTATATGTTTGGGTGTTAGCGCATATAAGACTGAAATATAGATGGTCAAAAGTGAAGTATGAGCATTGATGTAACTGTGATTCATCCTGTCTGTCACTGATGGCCTTTGTGGGCATTACAACTAATTCAATTCAATTCAATTCAATTCAATTCAATTCACCTTTATTTGTATAGCGCTTTTACAATGTAGATTGTGCCAAAGCAGCTTCACATTGAAGGTTCTAGTAAATTGAAACTGTCAGTCCAGTTTCAGTGTTGGAGTTCGGTTCAGTTCAGTACACTCTTAGAAAAAAAGGTACACGATGGTACAAATAATGTTCCTTGAGGAACAGTTTTGTACGTTTGTAAAAATTGTACCTTATATGGTACTGAAAAGACCTCTTATGATACTGTTCTGTGCCTTCTATGGTACAACTGAAATGAAGGAACACAATTGTTCTTATATAAAAGGTACAAAAGTGTTGAACAACTCCTTCTTTATTACAGTATCTATGAAAATAAATATGACTGGAAAGGCAAAGTGATTTTTATGAATAATTTCCACATTAAAACAAGAATCATTATTTAAAAGTATGTTTAAAGATACTTATAAACACATTTTTAGTTCTATAATACAATAATGCAAAACAACTGGTGAAACATAAAACTATAGCTATTGCAAACTAAACATTCAAGGCATTTTAATAAATGTTTGATAAGCATTTTTGACACTGTTAAGTTACAAAGTGTACAATATTATATCTGCAGGTTTTTTAGAAACAAAGGTACATTTTGGTTTTCCCGTGGTACAAATCATGACCTTAAAAGGTACAAAATTGTTTCTTTTCTTAAGGTACAATTCTGTCCCATAAAAAGGTACTGCCCCAGTGACAAGGGTTTGTACCTTCTTTGGTACAATATTGTACCATTTTTTCTGAGAGTGTACAGTGTGGTTTACTGAGAGTCCAAACACTCAAGAGCAAATCCATCGATGTGCAGCTCTACAAGTGCTGAACTTCACCAATTGGTGAAAGTGAAGAATTAAAAAAACTCGAGAGAAACCAGGCTCAGTTGGGCACGACCATTTCTCCTATGGCCAGACGTCTAGTGTAGAGCTGCAGTCTAGGCGACGGAGGTAAATAAAAAGAGATCACACTCTGCTATGTGTGTCACACTCTGCAGAAACCTGCGTTGCTCTGTGATTGTCTGACCTTCTTTGCCAAGAATAAATCCTTAAAAGACTCTTCTGGTAAGGATTTGTCTTCTTGACCACTGAGAGAGCCTTCTTAAAGAAAATAGCCAGTACATCACCAACATTACATTTGTTTGATCAAATGATTTCATTACTTTAATCTTTCAGAAATCGTACTAATATGTTGATTTAGTGCTGTAAACGGTGATACTGGCTTCCTTGATGAGCAGGAAGTTCAAAAGAACAGCTTTTATAAAATATTATTAGTTTTTGTACTGAACATACACTTAAGGGGGTCGCACACCGGATGCACCACGCAGCAGCATGCGTTTCAGAATTCTAAACATAGGTTTCTATCAGGACACACACACGGGCGCTGCAAGTCGGCGGTTGTCTGCAGCCCCCAGCTACGACTCAAGACACTGTTCATATTTCTGCCACGCCACAGAGTGCCATCTGAATAGTTTCATCTCAAAAAGCATGCGAATGTGCATGTCTGATGTGCGATACTTCCAACTGTCATGTGCGTGCCGTGTCGCATCCAGTGTGCAATGCCTGTAGAAAGTAATGGATTATACAGTACAATGGCAACTACACTACTGGTCAAAAGAGTGGGGTCAGTAGGATTTTTAAATATCTTGAAATAAGCTTCTGCTCACCAAGGCTGCTGTTATTTTATCAAAATTACAGTGCAAACTGTAAAATTGTGAAATGTTATTGCACTATAAAAGAACTGTTCAAAAGTAGCTTATAATTTCATTTAATCATTTATTCCAGTGACTTTTTTTCAGCTTCATTACTCCTTCAGAAATCACTGTAATATTAATTATTGTCATTATTATTATCATCATCATTATTATTATTATTATTATTATTATTATTATTATTATTATTATTATTATTATTATCATTATCATTATTATTATTATTAATATTAATATTAATATTAATAATAATAATATTATTATTATTATTATTAGTAGTAGTAGTAGTAGTAGTAGTAGTAGTAGTAGTATTGGTAATAGTAATAACAGCAATAATGACTGGAGCATTAATTTCATTAGAAAATAAATACAAAAAGTAATAAATAAATATTTAATAAATGAGTATTTAACAATTTTATTTTTGTTACATTTAATAAAAACCACCTTGATGAACAGAATAATTTTCTTTAAAGCAAAAAAAAAAAAAAAAAAAAAATGACCCCAAACTTATAACCGGTAGTGTACATGGGTAAAGGTTAGGTTCAGTAGTGGGTTTAGGGGATACTACCTATTTATTAACCAGTTTATGTAATAATCAGTCTGATCTTACCAGGAAACGCATTTATTTTACATTTTGTCAGCTTAGAGGCTAAATTCATAAAAATTCGTACAGTTCAGTCGTATGAAACTTTATGTTTTTAAAAAGGACACGTGGCACCAAACTCCACCCCTAAACCCAACATCGAGGTATAAGCAAATCTTACTAAATTGTATGAATGAGATCAGATCACGGATAGGCAAATAAATCAAAAGGATACGAATTGGCACGAAATTGTGTTGTAATAACCAAGAGAAAATATGTACATCTCAAACAGGCTATAAATAAAATGCATCTGAATTTTAAAAAATATTATAAAAGTATCACTTCTGCTCCTTGCTGAATAAAACATTCATTTATATTGAAAATGTATTCTACTGAGCCCAAACACTCAGTATATGTAGCAAAATGTTGACAGTATTTGACAGTAATAACTGTAAAAAACTAAAATTTAAGTTTTGATTAAAAGCTCATATAAAATCAATCACAGCACATCAATGTCACACCTTTTTAAAAAAAGTGTCAAAATATAATTTGTTCTCATAATCATGCATATTATAATCATGATGTGCCACATTTGAAAACAAACATATTGAAATGGCTCAAATGAAAAAAATTCTTAAGCAGCACTCAAAAAAACAATGTTTGGTGTCTGTTCAAGCTACTTATTTAAAATGAGCGGAAACAACACAACTCTTTAAGTTTTTCTGGGGTACAACTTAATTGTGTCACGATCACCAGCGATCTCCACAGTCAGAGATTGCTGGTTCACACACACTTCCGGGAACTACAGATTGCTAAGGACTACAACTCCAGTCATGCAGCGCACACAAACTCCTGCTCCATATCATGACTGGATGCATACACACCACCGGAGGACCGTCAAAGACTGATTACACTCACTACATACAGTAAGCAGCACATGCACACACACAATCTTTGCTGAGTATTGTTATCTGTAAAGTGACCTTACAACGCGTTTCCTTTGTCTAGTCTTTTGTGTTTTTGATCCTCGCCTGTCTGTTTATCCTTGCCTGCTACCAGCCTTGTTGACCTCTGCCTGTACTATGATTACGATTTTGGATTCCCTGAATATATCTGTTTGCCCCTGATGACCGCTGCTATACTGACTTTTAAAATTAAATCTGCAATAGGATCCTCACCTTGTCATCGTCACTCCACCGTTACAGATGTTCAATCAACTTAAAATAAAAAAAACTAACTTATTTTGTTCATGTTGCGCCAACACAAATCGATTATATGGAAGCCATCCTTTTTTACAGTGAGGTTTCACACGATTCCTTCATGTTCTCCCAACACAAATCGTTAAATGCTTTCACGAATGATACATTGTAACATTTTACTGCCATTTTGGGTCCTTTTCACATCACAGTGATTACTTTGGTTCGGACCAGTTGAAAAGAACCGAAATGCAGTCATGTGACAAAATCCACATCACTCATTGGCCAGATGTTATTGAACGTATTTCCTAAACTGCTTTTCAACTAGTTATTGTTTTAACGTGGAACTCCCGCAAGTAAACAAAACTGGCAGACACAAAATGTTGCTGGGCCGGCAGATTGTATCCCTGGTCATAGCATACTATATAGTTTGTATAGATCACTTTAGGCAAACTATACATTTTGAGAACAAAGCGTGGCTGCGGCTGGAAAACAATGTTTTAATGCATTGCAATCGGCGAAGGTGTTAGGAGGTGTAATTAATTTAGCTAAACTGCGACATGGTCATTTTCAGGAAATATTATCAATGATCCATCAGGCAATGTTTTCCCCTCTCTCTCTTTAAAACTGTCTGTAAAGCGCTGTCAACAAATATTTTTCCTCTAAACCCCATAAGATGGGACAGGGCATCGCACTACGGCAGCTGGATTAGTCCAAAAAGGCGCAGTCCTTTTTGCGGTTGGGTCTGTTTTAGTTTGGATCATGTCCTCACCACAAATGATCCGCTCCAGTGTTCGTTTGAAAGCATACTGAAAGCACCTCTTCAAGTAGGTTTTGGTACGCTTTTTTGGTCCGCTTTTGGTGTGCACCCGAGTGCAATTCCTACATTCACACCTGCCCAAACGAACCATACCAAAAGGGAAAACAAACTATAGTGCGATTCAACCAAACTAAATAAGGCAGGTGTGAAAGCACCATAAGTTAATTTAATCGTTTTTAACAAATAAAAGTGAACTGGACATAAAACAATTACGTTAACCTTAAGAATTGTGTTGTTCCAACTCATTTAAAATGGGTAGTTCAAACAAGCAGCAAAAGTCATTTTTTGAGTGTATGCAGCTTTAGAAAGCTTTGCAAAAATGTCACTGAAATAAAGTTATGCAAATGATGAGGGAATTTTCATTTTTCAGCGATCTATCCCTTTAAACACATGCACAAGCTGTGAAATACAAATATACCCTGACATATGGCACGTATGGGTGTGCGAGTTCTGAGGTAAACTGTGTGACTGCGCTGCAAAAAATAACTCAAATCTGAAATGTCAAATTCACAATTCATTGATCTGACCTCTCCAGCAGTGACATCACTAACGGCGGGAGCAGGAGAACGGGCATGGGCAGCACCACACGGGTCAGGGACGTCTCCATCAAAGCCTGAAAAAAAAAAAAAACATTTACCACAACGCACAATAGGATTTCATAATAAAAGCGTACCCATGCAAAGGTACTCATACTCACATGTCGAGCGGCCAGTTTTGAGGTGCCCACCACATTGCCTTTATCGTCGAGTACACTGATGCCCTCTGACAGCTCAGTGTGGCGCATCAGCAGAACATTACACACGTTGGCACTTGCTAAATGAAGGTAAAACTGCAGTTAGAAACATAGGGAATACTGACTGAGAGGTTATTTTAATTTGCGCAATAATAGAAATGGATAAAATACAATGGAAATGTTTAAATTAGAGCTGCACAATACATCCTTACAGCATCGACATCCACATTATTCACAGCACAAAAGGGCAACGCAAATAGAGATAAAGGTGGCCTGGCACCACTATTTGAAATGGGTGTCATTTGTAGCTTAATTGCAAAATTGAGTGGACCCATTTTTCTGTTGCTAAGTAAACAAAAGTGATTTTTATCATTCACATGCAAGACATGATAGCATTTGTAGCTTTAACAAAGATTGCATTTAATTCACTGTAAAAAAAAAAAAATGTTGGGTTCCACACAATTCCTTTATGTCCCAACACAAATTGATTAAGCTAACTAGTTTGAAAGTAAGCAGTTTGAAGCAGCAAAAACCTTTTTTGTTGAGTGTTCAGAGTGAAGACTGTAAAATGTTATATTACATTTCGTTATTTCGTATCTGTACAATATATACAGTATTTATCTAGTTTAATATGCAGTATACCACAAAAATCACTGCAATCACTGTAAAAAAGTATTAAAGCCACCTAGTGAAAAAAGTTTCATATAGCAATATGCTTCACAGACAAGCAACATGCTGAAATATCTCTCACCTCCCCCCCCCCAATATCGTGCGGCTCTACGATGTAAAAATGACATAAAAAGTCATGACAACTTGTGTTTTACATTTCTTTAGTTTCATTTAGAAAGATATTAATGATTTTAAGTTGAACAAATTTTAACTTAATGCTTTTTATGCTTTTAGTCAACTTAATTGATGCAAGTTAAAATGACTTAAAGTTAATTAAAGTGAACAACGTTTTTTTACAGTGTAGTACAAGCAATATTGTGCAGGGAGAGGCAAAAACACAAAGGGTTTACCCTATCTAAACCATACCTAAAAGATAAAGAAAGTGAAAAAAACAACCACAATTCAGCAAAGCGCTAAATTACAACTACAAACATATAAAATAACACAAAGGAATTACTATGTTGCACACGCACACACATGGAAATAAAAAAATCATGAACTCCAACTATAGATATCACATAAAATATGTGGGAAAAATACACATTTATAAAATAATAAAACAAATCATTATCTTCATTATTATTGACATCACTGTTGCCGTCATCACAAACTATTACATTCATAATCACCAACTTTAGTATGATTATTATTATTATTATTATTATTATTATTATTATTATTATTATTATTCATTCATTCATTCATTCATTGTCTTGTCGGCTTAGTCCCTTTATTAATCCGGGGTCGCCACAGCGGAAGGATCCTCCAACTTATCCAGCATTTGTTTTACGCAGCGGATGCCCTTCCAGCCACAACCCATCTCTGGGAAACATCCATACATTCTCATTCACACACATACACTACGGACAATTTAGCGTACCCAATTCACCTATACCACATGTCTTTGGACTTGTGGGGGAAACCAAAGCACCTGGTGGAAACCCACACAACCACGGGGAGAACATGCAAACTCCACACAGAAATGCCAACTGACCCAGCCGAGGCTCGAACCAGCGACCTTCTTGCTGTGAGGCGAACGTGCTACTCACTACGCCACCGTGGCACCCTATTATTATTATTATTATTATTATTATTATTATTATCATAACTATGAATGCTAAATACTATTTAAATACTACCAATACTGTTCTGATTATCATTGCTGTTTATACCGTTCCTGTTATTTCTTTTTTTTTTTTTTTTTTTTATTATCGTCAGTTATTTTAAAACATCAGCACATACAACTACAGTCTGAGCTATACAGTAGGAAATATGCAAACAAGTAAACAGGATAATACAGTCAAGCTAGAAGATAAATATGCATCATAGTTTAGAAAAAAAGGAGAAAGTATTATGTAATGGCAAAAAAACAACCACATTTTAAAGTAGGGTCATTCCTGTTATTTCGATTTAGTTTCTATTGCTGTTCATGTGTTCTGTGTTTACCGTGTGCGTTATGTTGTATGTTTTGCACTCTAAATGAATGAATTAATAAATTACTTAATGAAAACTTTTTTGCTGTATGGGACAAACCATGACATAATTTAATACCACTTTAATTTAATTACTCCTAAATATAATTTCCCAAGTATTGGCCTCTACTTGCATGAACTTTTTGAGAACCGCGAATTACTGTGAACCTGTGAATTTACTGTTGAATTATTCTGGCATGTTTCCCTCACTTGAAGAAATCTTGTACATAAAAACAAATATTTGAAAAATATCAATATCACAAATATAAAAAAGATGAACTTTATGAAATAAAATAGCAAGTGGAGTACATGAATTTGAGTTGCAATCCTTACAAACCCTTTTGAAGAATACAATTGTTTAAAAAAAATGAACAGTGATAACGTTCAGAGAGAGAGAAACATTTCATGCCTTTTAAAACACTGGCCCTGTTTACATTTGCTATTTTTGTCTGTTGAATCACAACTTTTACAAATTACACATTGCATGTTATGAGTCACAAATAACATGTTACAAAAATGTGAAACGCACATGAAACGTGGTTTTAGTTTTAGATTTTTATGTGAAAAGAATGTGATCTAATGATTCTGTTTACGTGAAAATGTAAAAAAAAAAAACAACAACAACAACAACAACACACATTTGATTTTTGTTTCACGTGTGTTCCATGTTTGTTTCACATGAGATTTTAACATGTCAAGCTCATGTGGTTTTAGGGTAGAGAAGGCATTTATGTTTTTGCAAACAAACATGCTAAATGATAATATTCTTCTCTGAAATTTTGTAAACACATTCTCAGAAAAAACAATATAAACACAAATTAACATTTACCCAAAACACATAATGTTATATAATAATAACGGCTCTAATATGCCACTAATAATGGCAAATATAGATAACTTAAAACAACTTTGAAGTAGACACTTGTTTGTTTTTTCAAGACCCATTAATGTATGGTTTGTTAGGGCAATATTTGACTGAGATACCAAGAATTATACATTTACAGGGTAAAAAAAATCTAAATACATTTTCACTGTATTTTTAACATTATAATCTTGTACAAAAACACATCTTTTTTTCATCTTTACACTTGTTTAGTTTTTTTATTAATAATAATTCAATGACACTCATGAAAACTTCATGAATTAAACTTCTTCAATAAATGAATCATTCTGCTATATTTTTTTGGCTGAACCACCTATAGGTTAAACAATGTAATTGCTACAACTTTCATTTTGAGCATCAAGTTGCATTAAACTGTGACATTAATCTTTACCATAAACGTCAGTGTTTATATCTGAACTATAAACTGTTAAACCAGTACTTCTGTTATTTACTTTGTTAGTAAATAATTCTCTGTCCGACACATATTTGAATGCAGCGCATCAGAGGATTAATAAACATATGCGAATCATGATCATTTATAATTTAGGTTAAATGGGTGTTTGAATTGAATCTCAATTTTTAAATGTTTGATTGTGCAGCTATACACTGAATGTGCTAATGCCATAAAAGAAACATCTATATTTTCTGTCCAAAATCTATCATTTGACCAATACAAATAGATTTTTATCTATTGCACAGCAAAAATTCAAGTGTTAAACATACAGTGTGATTATTTTGGGGTTGTTTAGTGTTAAAACTAGAGTAGATTAGAATCCACGAGTGTGAAAGAGTGTGTATTTAAGTTTTTTTTTTTTCAGCGTTAAACTTTTAACCCAAAATGCAGTGTATTTCCAACTAATGATGGAAAAGTCCAGTTTTTTTACTCAACCGGTTCTTTCGGACAAACAGTGATCAAACCAGTATGTTTTACTTAAACTTGAAACATGTCTTATTGCATTTTAAAATGCAAAGAGTTGAATGTACTGAAATTATTTCTAAAAAGATAAATTTTAATAAATTAAACACACCAATTGATAATAAACGAAAAAGGTAATATAATAACACTTTGAAGTGTAACACACACACTCCAGTCCGATGTAAGAATAAAATTCTACTGTGTTAAAATGAACTCTGCTAGTAATGTACAAATTTCACACTTTAGAAAGCGTTATTTTAACTCCAAAATGGAGGGAGTCATATGTACACCCAAGGAGTGCTAAGTTAAACTCAAACTGAGTTAAATGTACACTGATTTTTTTTGCTGTGTGTGCAAAATTCTCAAATGTGCAAAAAAGACTCATTTTGTGGTCCAAAGTCACTTATATGATTGTAAAGCACTGACCTTTTCATAAACCGACAATGCAAAAGCTTTAATCTTCAGAATATAAGTGTTCGCTAAAACTATTTCATGAAATGGACCTGAATAAATTTCTCTAAAAACTGGTGAAAAATGACATTTTTTTTAGCATAAACAATCCCGTCACTTTAAAATATGACAGACAGTTCTGCTAGATTGGATCGTACTGCACTCTCCTGTGCCATACAGTATCCCACAAACACTGAACAGAGCACTAATAATCTGTTAGACAGTCGCCGCCAGTGAAAATTGAAATAAAAGCAATCAAAGCCAGAAAACATTCTTGATCTGGAACGCCTGCGCTAAGAGGGGTTAACTGGATATAAAACAAATAGCTTCATATGGTCATGTCAAAGTGCACACATGAATTACAAGCGGGAAAATGATTAGAATAATGATTTACTTCCTGCCATTATCATCTGTGGCATGTGTCGAGATTGGTGTGGGTGTGTGTGTGAGGGAGAGAAACAGAGAAATGAAGAGAGCCTGAAGCATTTTTAATTTACAGGCCGTGTGTTGTGAGTTATCAGTGTTCAGAGCTGCAGTGTTGTGGGGCTGAGTTAATTGGCTGAGTAAATAGCTATTCACCTCTGAGGGGTTCAGACCCAGGACAATTAACCACACCCACACACACACACACACACACACACACACACACAACTCACACAACACAACAGAGAAATAAGAAAATGGAGAACAAAGAAACATAAACACATGCATGCTAATTCTGACATGAACCACGTCCTGCTTTATACTATCTAAAAATGTCAATTATTTTTAAATTACTATTATTATTATTATTATTATTATTATTATTATTATTATTAATTAATTTTTAACCCAGAGGTTGGTTTTGTACATAATGTACCCATATTTGGTTTGAAACTTAGTGTGTTTTATAGTGTAGTTCATTTATAGATGCAAAACCAATCAATGTATATATATTTCTTTATTTAACCAGATAAAAACCCATTGAGATCAAGGGTGACCTGGCCAAGAGGTCCGCAACACATGACTTATAAAAAAATAAAAATAAATAAAAATAAAATAAATATAGTAATAATAATGATATTAATAATAGTAATAATAATAGTAAAATTATTTATAAAGATGCACAGTTAGAAACGTGATTTCATAAGCATTTGTATGTATTTCATAAACAGTGTGGTTCTATCAAACATACTTATTACTTACATTTTTTAAATTTACAATATTGACACATTAACAGCACTTTAAAGTACAATTGCGCCATAGTGATAAAATGCTAACTGTGATATATACATATATATGAACGTGTTATAAGTGATCTGAATTTGAAATGAATAAATTCATTAATATTCATATGTATGATAAGGTTAGTGTTGAATGTGTTGTTCTACCAAACCTATTTTGAGACTGAAATATGTAATATTGTCACACTAACAAATGTAAATATTTGATGTGAGAGCAAATTTACAAGCAAATGAATTCTGATGAAGACTGAAATTGTGGCATTCGCTCTTTGATTATATTGTTTTCAGTTGTCATGATGCAAATGTTTTCAATCACATTTATTAAACACAGTTTATTAATTTACTTTCCAAATAATCCATTTATTACACTGTTAAATACCACTGAAATAAATAACTTTTCTGTAATCGTCTACTATAACTTATCATGTAACATTTCTTTTGTTTGCAGTGGAAAATACTGTCAATAACAATAGAAAACACACTAAAAGCAGCATAAAAATCAAACAAAAAACATCAGATAGATAGATAGATAGACAGATAGACAGATAGACAGATAGATAGATAGATAGATAGATAGATAGATAGATAGATAGATAGA
>CAIGQQ010039955.1:2006443-2026343 GCA_903798035.1 Danio albolineatus
GATAGATAGATAGATAGATAGATAGATAGATAGATAGATAGATAGATTTCTAAATCGCGTAAGGCTGCAATTTTATCTATCAATTTCCTTAGATTTTTTTCAGAATACGTTCTTGTGCACATGATTTTAATATGTTAATCAATCAGAGCTGACGCAGCACACTGCGCAATTACAGCTAAGCTGAGCGGGAGAAAGATGTTAACCAATCAGAGCTCACTCAGAGCACGACAAAGTTGAGCTGGAGAACCGAACAGGTGGTTTTGATTTACGTTAGTTTTTATTTAATGTTATAACTGGAATTGAGGTTAGTTCATCTTTATTTTTTCATGTTGTCTGTTTTAAAGACAATTTATTACAGTTTTGTTCATCAAGCAGTTAGTACTACTGTGTACAGTATGCTCTTAACTAGAGTTGAGGTTAGTTTATCTTCATTTATTGTATGTTGTCTGTTTTAAAGGCAATTTTACTACAGTTTTATTTATTAAGTTTAATACTATGTTATTTCATTGTGAGATGTTTTGTTATGCACTTCTTGTGCACTGAATACATATAGAATATGTGTATTTAGCTTGTTTGAAAAACAGCAATCGCAATATTTATTCCAAAAATCGCGATATGATTATTTTGTCCATATTGCACAGCCCTAATGGATGGATGGATGGATGGAGGTATGGATGGATAGACAGATAGAATTAGTGCACTATATTTTTTCACCTACTATGTAAGTATGGTTTCACATTCAGCCAAACAAGTCTTTGGTGTGTGTCTGCATTTCACAATCTGCAAAATGCTTGCATCTTTATGACACAAAAGACTGGTAAATTATTTTTTTCCCAACTGAAATACGTTTCAAAAAGGGCCATGAAGTCAATCGTTCTTCCCTTTGTTTAAACAAAGAAGAGATCATCAGACCTCGAAACTCTCTTATTAGTCTAAAAGCAGCTTCTATTGTAGCCAATCTGCCAATACGATAGGTTGAGAATGTGCCACTATTATGTAATAGCGCATCTAAACTCCGCCTCCACAGAAGATCATCACCTACTTCTACATAGCTGCCTGTGCAGCTCTGCAGGGGCGGTTCTAAAGAGGTGGCAGAGGGTGGCAGCGGCCCTCCAAAAATATGTTTGCCTTTAATTAGACTTTTCCCATGCTGATTTAAGAAACGACTAAATGCAAGATTTTCAGAAAGACTGAAACTGATAATTAGAGTGTGGTGCCAACTATATTGGATCTGATAGTAAAGTGTGTGTGTAACTTTAACTTTTGCTATTGCTTTATCTGTTATTACAGGTTGTTTGATATACACTCTGTGTTTAGCATTTTTAACCTAAATCACAGAAGCATCCATCTAAAATCCATTTATGTCAAACATACATGCAGAAGTTCACAGTGGATGCACAACTGTTATTTTGAATATGCACATTTACCAGCCAATCATATCAGCAGGCGATTATATCCATGTTTACAATCTGCCAGATTTATTAAAATGGTGTGTTCCAACTAAGGGTCAAAACAGGACAGAAAATAGCCTATTACTTATAAATTATTCTTTTCTGTTGCAAAAATCCTAAAACCTCATAAGTCGAACTCAGAGAACACTATAAAAAATGGTGGTTCAAAAATCCATTTTCAATATACAGTTGAAGCCCCCTGAATTATTATAATATATATCATAATAAATATTAAACATATGTAAATTCAACTGTAAAACTGTCTCCGCTGTGTTCCATTAACTGCGTTTAATTGCCTTTTACAACCAAGTACTGAAAAATAAGAGCAACAACAACAACAAAATAGCCTATAACTTATAAATTATACATTTTTTGGTGTAAAAACCTTGAAAACATTTTAAATGGACCTTAGAAAACGGCACAAAATAGAAAAAAAAACTTTATGAACCCCTTATCAATATAATATAAATAAATTTAATCTAAAAATATTTAGTCAAAATCTTCAAAAGTGTAATAATGATAAATAAATGAAGCTTCCGTACATATATAAATAATTTATCACTATAATATATAATAACATATATATAAATTTGACTGCAAAACTGTCTCCGCTGTGTTATATTAACTGTGTTTAATTGCCTTTTACAACTAAGTACTGAAAAATAAGAGCAACAACAACAACAAAATACCCTATAACTTAAAATTATTATTTTTTTGGTTTAAAACCCTTGAAAACATTATAAATGGACCTTAGAAAACGGCACAAAATAGAAAAAAAAAACTTTATGAACCCCTTATCAATATAATATAAATTTATTTAGTATAAGTATATTTAGTCATAAACCTCAAAAGTGTAATAATGATAAACAAATAAAGCTTCAGTACATATATGAATAATTTATCACTATAATATATAATAACATATATATAAATTTGACTGCAAAACTGTCTCCGCTGTGTTCCATTAACTGCGTTTAATTGCCTTTTACAACTAAGTACTGAAAAATAAGAAGAAGAACAACAACAAAATGGCGGCCTGGAGACGGGGAACCCAGCGCTAACACAGAGAGCACTTTAGGCCTAATTAACCAATTAGAGAGCGGCAGCCGAGAGCTAACAAGGTCCTGTTACCCCTGCCCAGAGGTGAGGGCCAACCTGCTGATTTAATTAAAGGGGGAGCAAAACAATTTAATTACAGCCAAGCGTCCCCGAGGCATTGTGGGACAGTCTCCTTCAGCCCCTCTGGACCCGTTTGAGCCTCAGAACGCTAATGCAACACTGAGATAACATTTCAGCAGCGTCAAAACAGCACACCAGCGGAACAACAATAAACAAACGCTCCAGCTTTAACGCTCATTTAGAAACCCGGTGTCATTACAAATGCAACGGCGTGGGCTTTCAGACGGCAAAGGAGCAGATAGAAAACTGTATGCGCTAATTAATATCGTGATCATTTTATGCTTTAATAATCAGCAGTTTAGCACGATCACATGACAAGAAGTGGTTGGCTGATTGGTGTCATGAACACAACAGGGCAGATTAAGAGGTGCGTGGCAGCAAATTAAGCTTGTATTTATCGCTAACACAAACATAAACACGCACATACATACCGACAGCAGGGAACGGGATGAACCGCTGGACTAGGATCCTCGAAGCCGGACTGAAATGCTCAGCTCTCTTAATAAGGATATTCAGCCCCACCTGTGCACACATACACAAACACTTCATCACTATTTGTTTAAATAGACAAAAATGCTATTATTTTAATTAATTAATATCCATTTATAGCATAACACACTGTAGAAAATGCAGGCTTCAACACAAGTCATGTTGCCCCAACACAAATTGATTAAGTTGATTGTTTTTACAAATTTAAGTGGAATTAACGTCGCAATTCATTCATTCGTTTTCCTTCAGCTTAGTCCCTTTCTTCATAAGGGTTTGCCACAGCGGAATGAACCTGCAACTTATCCAGCATATGTTTTACAAAGCAGATGCCCTTCCAGCTGCAAACCAGTATTGGGAAACATCTGTACACAATAATTTTAAAATAAGTCATTTGAACAAGAGACCTTCTACACGTTTACTTTGCTCGGAAATGTAAATGTAAAGTATTAAAGAAGAACACCTAGTTTAAATCAACAGCTGCTTGCAGTCTGCAACATAATCCCACTTGAGGCTTTCTCCAGAGCTATGAAGAACAAACCTTTCCTATTTTATCAGAACCGGGATTCTTTTTTTGATTATCTAGGAACCTTTAAGTCTCTGAGACTAAACGTGTGTCTGTTAGACTCAGCCTGGACAAAAGAAATATAATCTGCCTTTTTGTAAAATAATTCTGTATTCCATGTCCTTATTTTGTATTATTATCATTTTGTTTGTTTATTTAATCACAATCGAATGTTATTTATTATTATTTTTATTATAATTGTTCATGTGGGGCTCAGGATTCAATTTACATGAATGATGGATATTATCGTATTGCTCAATGTACATTTCTGACATGTTTTTGCACTAAAAATGTTCAATAAAACTGAACAAACAGCTCAAATGTATTTGTTTATTCATGAGTGCATAAACATTGCATGATTTACAGAAGACACCCACTGCACTTTACACCAAAAAAACCTCTAAAACCACCAAAACCTATAGCGCAAAATATGATTTTATTGTCTTTTTAAATCTTTATACCGAGCCATCGGTATAATCCATTTGTCATCACCAATTTTTAAATCACTTAAAATGAAATAACATGAAAAAAACAAGAGGCCACATGCAATTTTCTAGTTTCTCTGCCATTTTTTGTTAGGTGTGTTTAAACAAAATGTTATTTTTGGTTTGAACTGTAACTAAAGATGACATTTCTTCCAAATTTAAAGGGTGTGGGAGGCTTTTTCATTTTTTCAGGAATTAAAAATGTAATTTTTTACTAAATTAAAAAATAAAAAATCTTTCAATTTGTTTTAATTGAAAATCATTTGTTTGTGGGTGTGTATGTGTGCGCATGCATGGGTACTTCCATGCGTGTGTGTGTGTGTGCGCATCTTAAATATAATAACAGAATTAGAATTCAAAAGGACGCAAATTTGTATAAAGACATGGGTATGACATAAGATTTACATGGGATGACTCTGACAGATTTTAAAAATGAGGTTGTAAAAAGTTTCTTGAAGCAGAGTTAGGTGTAGAATTGGTGTAGTTCAATAAAAAATCCAGCTTGTACAGTATATAAACCATTAAGACTATGGAATGTCTCCACAAATCTGTATAATGACACAGGTATGACACAAGTACTACAAAAAGGAGGTGAAATACGAGGACATTGGTGACGTCCTCATTTCTCAAAAAGCTTTTAAATCCCACAGAATGCGTTTATTCAGAGAGTAAAGCTGCACAAAGTCTCCTATGATGGTTGGGTTCAGAGGTAGGGTGGGGTGTGGGCAATACAATATACGGTTTGGACTGTATAAAATGAATGGAAACCTATGTAATATACCCACTTTTCACAAAAACAAACCTGTGTGCACGTGTGTGTGTGTGTTTTTAAGACAATTTTTTACAAGAAAGGAGAACTGTTGTATAAAACAAAGATGTGCAACATGCGCTGAGCACTGGCATTACCCAGTGTGCCACAGCTCTGACTTCATATTACACTTATCTGTCCTTTATTTAGACAGTGACATCTCACACATAATCCTAGCGGATGACAGATCCACGCTTTGGAGATCTGTCTTCTGATTCAAATTCAGCCTCATGCCTATTGCAACAATATAATCTAACTCTAATACGACAAACATAAAAATCGTGTTATGCTAATCTGTTTTCATAGTGACCTTAAAAGCATGTAACTCCCAGAGGGCTCCGTGACAGGTCGAGGCAGGCTATGTTAAGCTGTTTCTCTGGTCATCCTGGTTAAAGGGCCGTCTAACAAACATCTGAGAAGCAAAGCCATTCACATGCTTTCCCTTTCCCAGCAGGGCTCTTCAGAGGGACTGTAGTTTTAATTAGTGCCCCCTCCCGCATTTCTCACAGGCATGGGGCCATTTGTAGTTGTCGTCACCCTGGTTCTGCTTGTCAGGCCCCTGGGCATCAAACTGCCACCCAGCAGGGCAGCTAATTGGCTCTAGAGGACACAGAGGGCGGGACTACAGCCATATGCAATTCAGCGAAGTGAAGAGAGGCGTTATATGGCTCTCTTTAAGTGCCTGACTGCAAGCTTCGGTCTGTTTGCTTTTTCATTTAAGATCATGATATTACGAATGACATGGAATACATTTCTTTCCGTTAGTGTGAAATTGAAATTTTAATTTCACAAAAGCATGCACATTAGCCAAACAAAAACTATGCAAATATACAGTTGAAGTCAATATTATTCGCCCTCCTGTGAATTTTTCTTTTCCTTTTCAATTATTTCCCAGATGATGTTTAACAGAGCAAGGAATTTTTTTTTCCCATAATATTTTTATTTTCCTTTTCAGATTGTGCACATTGAAATACAACACTTTTCATATATTTTTTAACAACAGTAACCTTGTTGCATTTACAAATTATACAAAATATGAGGATTTATGCATAGATATTAAAAACTAAGCAAAAACAAACAATAAACAAAAAACTAAAAATGCTCCTCCTTTTGTCCTTTATGGTAATCTATACAAATGTGACCATTATAATCATAATGAATACAAGGTACAGCAAATATATACTGAAGAATATATCAGTACAGAACGATAAGACTGGAACTGCATCGTCCACAAAAAATTATTCACCAACTTCTTCCTCTGTAATTCCACATCTTTGATTTAACTTATAAAATGACTCCATATGTTTTCAAGTACATGCTGTTTAGCTTTTAGTATATATGGTATTTTTTATAATGGAAGGTTTGACAACATTTGTCTTATCCATTGAATAGTGTTTGGTCTTTGCATCTTTGTCCATAGCAAAGCTACACATCTTTTGGCATAAAGCAAGCTGAGGTCTGTAAAAGCAAGGATTTTTTCACAGCATTTTCTATAATATCTATTCTTCTGCAGAAAGTCTTATTCATTTTATCTAGGCTAGAATAAAAGCAGTTTTGAATAAGTATTGACCATTAAGGTCAATATTATTAGCCCCCTTAAGCAATATTTTTTTTGATTGTCTACAGAACAAACCATCATTATACAAAGATTTGCCTAATTACCCCGACTCATCTACAGTAGTTAGGCTACTGTCACGGATTGGTCAGGCTCTCACGATCCCCACTCACGAAGATCACCATCACCTGACTTCTAATGAGCACACAGCTGCATCACATTCACGTGCACCAGATAAAAGCACAGCACTCCAGTCGCTCATTGTCCGGGCTCGTCTCGACGAAAGCGGACACTGAGCGACCACTCAGCGTAGTCATACTCAGATAAACAAACTTGATACTTACCTGTTCTCTTTGTATTCCTCCTAGTCCTCCTGGTCCTCCCGAAGCATCCTGTATTCCAGTCCGTCCAAGTCTGTGTTGTCATCTGTCATCTGTATCTGGTGTGTGCTGTCCATCCTCGTGTCTTCCTGTTACCCAGCCACGGAGGAAAAGATACAACATCACTCCTGATCCTCCTGGCTATCCTTCATGTGCTCCTGATTGTCCATTAATAAATTCACTAACGTTACGTTACCTCTGTCTCCTGTCCGCTTCATAACAGCTACTTAACCTAGTAAGCCTTTAAATTGCACTTTAAGCTAAATAATATTTTACTATACTTTTCACGATACTATGTACTGTGATCATGGCAAAAATAAAAGAAATCAGTTATTAGAAATGAGTTATTAAAACTATTATGTATTATGTTTCCATTAAACAGTAATTGGGGGGAAAAATACAGAGAGGCTATTTTTTGTGGAGGGCAAATAATTCTGACTGACAACTGTATACAGCTGAAGTCAGAATTATTAGCCCCCCTGAATTATTAGCCCCCCATTTATTTTTTCCCCAATTTCAGTTTAATGGAGAGAAGATTTTTTTCAACACATTTCTAAACATAATAGTTTTAATAACTCACTTCTAAAACCTGATTTACTTTATCTTTGCCATGATGACAGTAAATAATATTTTATTAGATATTCAAAACACTTCTATACAGCTTACAGTGACATTTTGAGGCTTAACTATGTTAATTAGGTTAACTAGGCAGTTTAGGGTAATTAGGCAAGTTATTGTATAATGATGGTTTGTTCTGTAGACTATTGAAAACAAAACTAGCTTAAAGGGGCTAAAAATTTAGACCTTAAAATGGTTCTTAAAAATTTAAAAACTGCTTTTATTCTAGCCGAAATAAAACAAATAAGACTTTCTCCAGAAGATAAATATTATCATACATACTGTGAAAAGTCCCTTGCTCTATTAAACATAATTTGGAAAATATTTTAAAAAAGAATAAAAAATTCAAAGGGGGGGGGGGGGGGGCTAATAATTCTGACTTCAACTGTATAAAAAGGCAGCAACATCAAAAGCTCCAAAATCACAGCGTGTATTTGGGCTGTTTTTAAGTAAACCCATTTGATACTTTTGCAGCTTTTGATGTTGTTGCTTTTTCACATATAATTTTAAAAATACCCATTTTAAAATCTAAGGATTGAAAGAATTTTTTTCCCATTAATCAAATGCGTTAAGTACTTTTTGTGTGTGCATGTGAACTCACTGCGATAGTAACTGCACTGCTGACTGCACCCAGGTAACCTTGGAAAAACGTTGACACTGGCGTGGGCTGGAAACACAAATTAAAAACATTACTGTATATACTGTATGGTTCATGTTAATGAATGCTGTTAAAGGAATAGTTCACCCAAAAATAAAAACTATGCAATAATTTACACATCATCCACTAGCTCCAAACCTTTTTGAGGTTTGTTCTTTCACCACAAATAAAGATATACTGAAGTATGCTGGCAGCTTGCAACATTTTTTTTTCTTACAATGGAAGTCAATTACTGTGTTTTTCTCCCTTGACTTCCATTATAAAACAAAAAATACCATGGAAGTAAATTTTCTTCAATAGATCTTGTTTTGCGTTTAACGGAAGAAAAAAATCATAAAAAGGCAGAACCCCTTGAGTGTGTGTAAATGAAAACATTTTTATTTTTGAGTGAACTATCAGTTAATTTTAACCTTATTGTAAAGTGTTGTAAATTATCTTACAATTTATAAACACAAAGAATCAAGTGTTACAATCAAATGTTGTTTGTGATTATTAATAAGATGATATGACAAATATAAAGATATTATAAAGCATTAAGGAATCCAATTATAATGCATGATCAATTAAAAATTAGGTCACTCTACCTTTTACATTTCAAACTCACACTGTAGTGGGTTTACAGTATGGCACGCTGTTTTAGTGTTTAACCAATAAACTGAACCAGTGTCTAACTTAATGTTACAAGTACTTATTTTTTAGACATCATTTCCACCATTAAGTACTTATTCATTAGATACTAGTGCTTATTCTTTAGGCACTTGTGTCTTTTTTAAAGTTACCGGTACTTATTCATTAGATTCTAGTACACATTTATCAGATACAAGTACCTACTTGACATTTTTATAACTTAAGTTTACTCTAACCATTTGGACTAGCTATAATATAAGATCAACAAAAGAGTTAATCTGAATATCAAATATAGGAATTGTTACTAGTTACAAAACATTCTAGTGTCTAATACCCGATCAATAACTACTAGTGTCTATTAAATAATAAGGACTAGTATCTGATAATCACTAGTACCAAACGAATAAGTTGAATCCAATAAATAAGCAGTAGTTTCCAATGGATAAGTATCAAATGAACAAGTATCTAAGTATAAGTTTAGGTACTACATTCCTAGTAATTGTTAGTCTATATGATTATAAATATGAACATGCAGAATAAGACTATAAAATCCTTTTTTTTAATCAAACAGACTTAACACTGTTTTTCCTGAGATAAGATCTGTGCTGTTCAACAAATAAAATGTTTTTGTTGAAGAAGATGGTTATAAGTGGAACTGCAGAGGTTGTTGGTTATCTATAAATGTGTTTTTTTTATTGCCTCTCTCAAAAAAAGAAGAGTTTATTTAAGGAAAAGACTAAAGATTAACAACTGTTACACTAGATTACGCAACCATGGTGTAGCTAATTTACAGCCTATGCTCTGCTCTTTACAGTTTTGACTTCATAGATGTTTTCTTAAGAAGTTTATCAAGAATTTAGAAAGATCATGATAAACTTTTGTTGGTCACAGCTAATTTTTTTCAATTATTAAAAAACCCAGTGAACATTAGATGAAACTGATTATTAGTGAAACTGATTAACAATTACTAATAAACCTTTAGATTCAGATCTGTTGTAAGCTTTGAGGTTATTAAATGATTGCATATGCTCTTCCAGTGTAATATATGCATAGCATATGGCACGTGCAGTCACCATATGTTGCGTTATGTGTGTGCACCTCACCTTAGTTGCATTACGGTTGCAGTAGTTGACACAGGCGTTGTGGCTCTGGTTCAGCCACTGTGAAAAAGACACTGAGATTCATTTCCAACATAGGCTCATTCACATAAGACTAAAACTATAGGTCAAATAACATTTTTGCTAACTGAAAAACAAAATCCCATTAAATGAAAAAATGAACTGAAATAAAACAATAATTAGCAAAAATAAATTATAATTTCTGAATTATTTAGCACTCATTTTGTGGTGAAAAACTGTAACAACCGTACATGACGCTTATGAACTACAAACAAACAGATCAGTCTAGCACATGAATACAAATAAAAACATCTTTCTATAAACCTAAAACATGTGTTGTATCTTTTCTTGCTTAAAAAAATAAAAAAGTAAAGCAAACATGTTCAATACATAAAATAGTATGACAAACACTCAATACACAAATGCACGTCATTGAAAATGTACTATACATAGACATCATCTTTTTGGAACGACACTACATACTGTATAACTGCAGGTTAACTATGTTCATATGATTTGTTATACGAAACTCCTTAGCTTTTCTGATTTTGACTGTAGTGCTGAGATAATGTGCACCTTTTGTAAAGCTGCTTAGGAACTATAAGTTTTGTGAAAAGTGTGACACAAATAAACTTGAATTGAGTGATTAATATAACAGAAGTGTCTGAATTATTGACACTACTTTTATTTGTTGCATGTTTATAGATTTGGATTCAGTGTTTCTTCAAACAGTCTTTGTTATTTTTATTTCTAAGAGGTTTGCACAAAAGTTAATGTGAGCTGTGCAAACACTAAACTTTACTTTGTTTGACACTGGATGTGGTTAGTTAGGTCTGCTAAACTAGAATTACTAAAACTAAATACACACTCACCAACCACTCATTAGGTACACCTTACTAGTACTGGGTTGGACCCAATTTGCCTTCAGAAATGCTTTAATCCTTTGTTGCATAGATTCAACAAGATACTGGAAATATTCCTCAAAGGTATATTGACATGATCGCATCACACAGTTGCAGCGGATTTGTCGGCTCACATCCATGATGCAAATCTCCTGTTACACCACATCCCAAATGTGCTCTATTGGATTGATGTCTGGTGACTGTGGAGGTCGTTTGAGTACAGTGAACTCACTGTCGTGTTCAAGAAACCAGTCTGAGATGATTTGCTCTTTATGACATAGCACCTGAGCAACAATACTCAGGTAGGCTGTTGCGTTGACACAATGCTCAATTATTACTAATGGGCCCAAAGTGTACCAAAATTATCCCCAACACTCATTATATCACCATCAACAGCCTGAACTGTTGGATCCATGCTTTCATGTTGTTGATGCCAAATTCTGACCCCTGAATATCACAGTAAAAATTGAGACTCATCAGACCAGGCAACGTTTTTCCAGTCTTCTACTGTAAAATTTTGGTGAGCCTGTGTGAATTGTAGCCTCAGTTTCCTTTCTTAGTTGACAGGAGTGGCACCCGGTGTGGTCTTTTGCTGCTGTAGCCCATCCGCCTCAAGGTTTGACGTGTTGTGGACTCAGAGATGCTCTTCTGCATACGTCGGTTATAACAAGTGGTTATTTGAGTCTCTGGTTTGATCTCTGGTATCAACAAAAGCATTTGAGCCCACAGAACTGCCGCTCACTGGATATTTTATCTTTTTCAGACCATTCTCTGTAAACCCTAAAGATGGTTGTGCTTGAAAATCCCAGTAGATCAGCAGTTTCGGAAATACTCAGATCAGCCCGTCTGGCACCAACAACGATGCCACGGTCAAAGTAACTTTAATCAGCCTTCTTCCCCATTCTGATGCTCGGTTTGAACTGCAACAGATCGTTTTGACCTTGTCTAAATGCCTAAATGCATTGAGTTGCTGCCATGTGATTGTCTGGTTAAAAATTGCATTAAGGAGGAGTTGGACAAGTGTACCTAATAAAGTGGCCGGTGAGTAAAAAAAAACGTTAGAGAAACTTACTAAAACCAAACTGAAATGAACAGCAAATTCTAAAATAGTACCACAATAAAAACTCATTTACAAATGCTAAACTATAATACCTTGGTTTAATGTACACTTAATGACCAGAAGAAAAAGAAAAAAATGAAAAACACAGGTATACCATACATACCTGCCAAAAGATGGTAGAAGCAAATGTCTGATTGGGTAACAGAAGGCCTACAACCTATAAATGGAGGAATAATTCATGTGAAGTGATTTAAAGTTTACATCCAATGACCTATACAAGAAGAAGAAGTTGACCATCTACTGCAATTACCTACCACTGGAGTACCAAAGGGCACAAACCCTGAAATAAAAAAGAAAAACAGGTGCCAATGCATAGAACAAGGAAGAGGAATTCAGTTGAAAAATGAACCCCCTGGTCCAGTAATGTAATACCTCTAATGATGTCATTTTGACATTTGAATATAGTAGATCAGGCCACAGAAGTACATTACATGCCATGTTTGCTTTAATGATCAGGATTATAGACTCTCATATGACTTTATTACTGACCTTTAACACATTAATAAAGCCCTCATTACTCATAAAACATAGCATGGGTCAGGGGTAGCCATCATAATTGTCAGGCAGGTCTCTCTCTCTCTATCAGTTCTCTCTTTAAATAGTGGTGTTAACACAAGACTAAAATACTCCTATTTCTGAGTGGCCCAACAACACTTCCAGGCAGCAGGAGGGAGAGGCTTTAATCAGAGCCCAGCTGAGTGTGACCTTTGCCAGCAGATCGGTCCAGAGAGACCCCCTACCACCTAACTCAAGTCTCCAGAGCCGGTAACAAGCAGAAAACTGCCTACCACCCCTGATAGAGACACACACAGACACACACGTCGAAAAAAACACGCTCACACCCTTACCTGACATGCGAAAGGGCATGGGGATCTTCTCTCCTGTGTCTGGATGGATGATGGCCTGAGGATTTAATGAATCCACAGACAGCAGACAAGTTGACGAGGAGGAAACCGGAGGGAATAAGAGGTGAGAGGAGACTGATGGGAGAATTACCGTGCTGAGGTTATACACAATTTTCCACTCATTACACCATTATTCTAGACTACAGCTGGCGAGTGTGTGTTACTCCGCGCAAGTAGATGCTGAGTGATTTGAGCAGGCTCTTTCATCAGGCACCTGTAATAGGTGTTCAACACTGTTCGCACTCACCTGTTTAATCTTCTGGGCTTCCCAAAGCTATTGCAAAAAACACAGAGAAACATCCAAGTTAACAAGAGGTAAGACTTTTTTTGACACAATACATGTGGACTGAACTGTTCTCTTTAAATAGTTTGATTGGACAGTTTGATGTTCTCCATGAGCTATATACACTTTATCAGCATATATGGCTCTATGAAAAAACAACTAAGGCTCTAGTGAAGGGGTTTAACGTCTCATCCGAAAGACGGCTCTCACTGAGCAGTATAGAGTCCCCTTCACTATACTGGGGTGTTGGGACCCACACCGACCGCAGGGCCTGTTGGCCTCACTAACACCACTTCCGGCAGCAACCGAGCTTTCCCATGTGGTCTCCCATCCAGGTACTGACCGGGCGCAGCCCTGCTTAGCTTCAATGGGCGACCATGTGAGAGTTGCAGAGAGCTAGCTCCCGGCAAACGCCAACTACCATTGTGCCTTTTCACACGAATGATATTTGCAGGGTCATATTATCGACGAATAAATGATTATTTTTGTGCACTTCTTTGCACAACACCAAATAAACACCATAAACCTACTTACGCCCAATCCCAATTCAATTTTTTTTACCCCTACCCTTTCCCCTGGCCCTTGAAACAGAGTGTGAAGAAGTAGGGCTTCAAATTTTAAAATAACAAGATAATAAAAATAAATAATATAATAAGAAAAAAATGGGACAGCACTACAACACCTGCACACGTCATCATATGTCATCGCAGTCTCTTACTTCATATGAAATCGACCATGGTGACTGCTGAAGTTGTTCCAGCTGCGCTATTTTTTGGCATTTATCTTTAGGAAATCACTGAAGGCAAGATATCATGTTATCACAACGATATAATGTGGCAATGAGCTCATAACTGTACTGTGCGTTTACACCGTGGCCATATTCATCTATGTAAACACACGAAAACAATATTAACATTAGACCAGACACTGTAAAAAGGTCATTCCAGGCCACTAGACCTTTCTGACAAGGTATTCGAGTGCCACCTTGTGACAGATGTGAAAGTATGTTGTAGGACTACTATACAGAAGTTATTATTATGGATTATTCATTCATTCATTCATTTTCTTGTCGGCTTAGTCCGTTTATTAATCCGGGGTTGCCACAACGGAATCAACCACCAACTTATCCAGCATTTGTTTTACGCAGCGGATGCCCTTCCAGCCACAACCCATCTCTGGGAAACATCCATACATTCTCATTCACACACATACACTACGGACAATTTAACTTACCCAATTCACCAACCACATGTCTTTGGACTGTGGGGGAAACCGGAGCATGTGGAGTAAACCCACGCAACCACAGGGGGAACTTGCAAACTCCACACAGAAATGCCAACTGACCCAGTCGAGGCTCGAACCAGCGACCTTCTTGCTATGAGGCGAACGTGCTACTCACTACGCCACCGTGGCACCATTATGGATTATAGTTAGTGAAATTTATTGCGTTTTTTTCTTAAACCATGAGGGAAAATCATGAATACCGTTATGAATGTATTAAAACATATGCTTGTTTGTTGTAAAAATTCAGAACAATGACAAAAAAAATATTAATTTTGCATCTCATGACTTCCGTGTGCATCCATACCCAGGGAAATTTTCGTACCCCTTGGTTTTGAGTGTGGTCCTGAAAATCTCAGTTCAAAGAGCTATCTAGCCCTTCCCCTTAGCCCTATGCCTTCAAGCTCAAGAGAATTGGGATACCTCTACCCCTTCATGTGAATGCTCAAAACAAGGGGCAGGGGTAAGGGGAAGGGCTAAGATGTAGAATTTGGATTGGGCCTTAATGTCAATAATTTGATATCAAATATGCTTTTCTCACCTATCTATCTCCACATCTGGTGTGTTTCTGGTGTGGTCTGTTTACTTGGTAGGTCACTTGTACGGTGTTGTACTTGTGATGCATAGCACTCAGGTCTGGTGAAACACAGTTCCACAAGAGATAAAAACAATGTAAAACTATGGTAAAACTATGCGGTCACAGTGCACTTTTCTGACTTGTTTTTGAAAACATTATTGGTTGTGTTTGGGAAAGGTTTTAGGTCATGGTTATCGCTGGTCTCGCTTATCTAAATGACAAACCCCACCTTCTCACAGACGTGTAGAAGAAAAATGTGTATCTGATACATACAAAAAAAACGTACCTTGTGAAGATGTACAGATGTCCCTTTTTACAAGATGTAAAATAAGTCTCTGATGTCTCTGATGAGTGTGTATGGGAAGTTTCAGCACAAAATACCACACAAATAATTTTTTTTTCAAATAATTCAAATGAACTCTTTGAATCTGCCCGTTAGGTCTTTCTCCAAATTCTGCCGTTTTGGTGACTGTTCAAATTCAAATGAGATTGTGTTCCCAGCTCTCTTTTCAAAAGGGGTCGAGGTGCCTATGTTTCACCATAGCAGCAGAATCAAAACTCTAATGGCGGACAGCTGATTCACACTCAGGGCTGTTTATGTTAATGACAAAGAGAGAGAGATCATCACTAATGACTGGCGCTTTCCCCCTCTGATGACATGTATGAAGGGAGAATGCCAATCACAATGTTTAAACACTTATAATAGGGATTATTGCATATTAGGTCCCCTTTAAGTAACATATTTTAGATTTACAAAATGTAGACAGCACCCTCTAGTGCATCTGTCATCTAAAAACGTGCACTGAAACTTTCTTTGGGCAATGTATTTTTCACAAACATGCAAAGACATACTTCCAATGAGCCTGACAGAACTGTATACATCCTTGGAACTTTTCAATTTGACAAAAGTTCTTTATTTTGAAGAAGGCTCTTGAGGGAAAATTTATACTCAAAATGGAAAACATTTTTTGCACTTTGATTTTTCGTTTGAGGAACAACATCATTTTGGTGAACTGACAATGCATACTTACAGTTATTGCTGAAATACTAAAATAAAAGGTGATTTTGTGATAATGGGCTGTCATGTGCATGTGTATTATTCGCTCAGTCTTCACAAGTACTGACCTGACATGCAGTACAGCGTTTTTATTAATATTATGTGGATCATTTAGATTTTTGAAATTTTGAAGATTATTTTGACAAAATTGATGTCTGTACGTGCAGGGATGGGCAAAAATACATTAAAATGTATTTTGATATAAAATACAAAATACCTCAGTCAGGTTTACATGTATCAAAATAAACTAGAAAACACAGCAGCCAGAAATGCATCAAAATAAAATACTTTTACAAGGGACCATGACATTTCTTCTCAAACCTTCAATCAAACTGCCTATTTGATCAATCCTTTCACCGTTAAAGGGATTTTCTCTTTCGTTTTAGCATAGATTTTGTACAAATTTTATACAGAAAGTCCTACCCTACCCTGTACCCTCTTAGTGAACACCAGTACACAGTCTTTAGGTGTTTATATTTCTAAAGTTCCTCTGCATTTCCACCTGCAGCACTGAGACTGAGAATGATCATGTGCTGAAGGCTCCTCATCCTGTTGTTAAGGACTGATATTTGATTCCATCGCATTTTTCAAGCAACGATGCTGATGCTAAATTGTACTGTACACTAAACAGCCATTACATATTACTGGTCTTAGCATTGTGCAGTATACTATTTTCAATGGTTGTCCTGTTCCCAAATCTACCCATGTTATTTGTCAGTTGTTTTCTTTGGGCCCTCTCATACACTCAGCGCAATAAGACGCAAGACGTGTTTGCCGCAACTTGTTGCTATTTTCAGACGAGCGCAACTTTAATTTTCCCATTTTGCGTCACGATGTTTAAATAGTAAATCCATTTAAGCCACTGTGTGGACTCATAGGTGTTCTGGTCTAGAAAGGAGGTGTGTTAACGCGCATTGTTGGCGAGAATTGCGATATGCTCAAAACACACCCAGAAGTCATTAAGAGAATAAGCACAACCCTGTTAGACCATAAACCTTGGCGAAAACCATATTTTTTCCATCCTTAAAATAGCAAAAGTGGATTCAGACAGGCCCTTAATGCTTTTGCGACATGTGCTTTAGACTCTGCGCTTAGATCGTTAAAATTGAACCCTTTATGTGTGTTGCATAATTTCCATTCGTGCTCCAAGCCTTCTGACCACCTTCTTAATTCATTTTCTGTTCGGATCTCACCCCTATAGGCAAATAACTGAGAAAGCACCAATCTGAAGCCCCATTTTTATGATGTCATCATGTAGACTTCTTACAAAGTATTTTACAGTATTTTAAAATACAAAAATACAAGACACTAAAGTATTTTGATACAAAATACTAAACCATTTTCATAAACCCCATAAAATACAAATTTAAAAATACTATTTTGTATTTAAAATAAGTATTTTAAATGCATGTATCGTAAATACTGCCCATCCCTGTGTACGTGGAACTTATCAAAAGCTGAAAGTTCAAATCTGTTGCATTTGTTGTACATCTTTGTAAACCATAAAATTAAAATTAAATAGATTTTTTAAATGTTTGTGACACTAAAATAAATCATTACCTTAAGATTTTTTGGGAATGTAAAATGGTTCTTCTTTGGGAAAACCTCTGGATTTACATTTCAAAATATCAGCCCAAATTTGGCACAATGCATTAAGTGTCATGGACATTCATAAACAACAGACCATCATGACCCAAGATGATCTCATATTGTCTATATTATCTATGTTTCAGTATTTCTGAGTAGATGACAATTAATGCAGAATCTTGGATACTTCATAACACCCTGACAGAAACAGAATGTTTTTTTCTCCTTCAGTCTTCCATCTATGACATCAATAATAGTAGCACAGATTTTCACACACAACTTTTTAAACAGGAAAAAAACGAAAGATAGCTTATTACATGTCCTATATTGTTTGATTATGCACTTAATGTTGCTTCTTGTTTCTTTTCGCTGCACAATCAAATCACACATGTCGCTGAGCAATAATGGTTCATGAACCAATGTGTGTAGTTTGACATGAGTAGTCAAAATTTGGCAAAAATGTACCTGTGGGTTTAAATGGGCCTCAAACTTACCTGTCCATTAGTCACACCTGGAGGAAGAGTTCCGTTTTTGAACTGATCCAGGAGCTTCATACAGTCATTTAAGCGTTTCTAAATTAAAAACAAAGCAGACAGCATTCACAGTCTAGATAATCAAAGCACTTGAGGCTTCCATATCAGGAGACTACAACTTACCCCTGACACAAAGAGCGTACGAGGGTCAATCACATCCAGGAAGTGTCTCAGTCTACCATAAAATGAGCCCTGGAATGACAAGGGAACTTTAAGAAATGAGACGATTAAATGGACTTTATGTGTGAGAGTTTTGATTCATTAGCCATTTGTATAACCACCGTTTTACTGTAATATAACATGGTTCATAGACAATGTAAGAAAGCTTTTTTTTATTATTTGTGGCTACACCCAAATAAATTTATTTTTTAACTGCAAAAGATCAAGTTATAATGATTGCATTAAAATCACAAATTAACCAGTTTGTAATATAACGCAGCATAAGTTAAAGTTCGACCAAAAAAGCAAATAATTACAAATAACTGGAACGCAGTGAGACCGGAAGCGCCGAAGTTACCAATGGCCCATATGACGCACACTAAAAAAGGTGGACAACGATAACTTCCTACATTTGCAAACTAATAAAACGGTTAGACAACTATTTGATAGTTAATTCGTCGTATTATCTGTACTGTCTGACAGCACACGTATTCATGAATTCAAGAAACTGGGCTACTCGCCTGAAGGGCATGGTTTGTGTGAAATATGAACAGTTCTTTCGTGATTAATAATCCTGATTATTAATCATATGTTCGCAATTATAAGACAAATTATTTTTGAGGTCTCGGAAAGTTTCTCCAGACGAGAGAATCAGCTGCTGATGCAGGCTTGACACCAGGGCCAAGCCAGTTGTTTTCGCACGCCAGGTGTGTCCGCCTCATTATGCGCGCGCACCAACTGTCTGCTGCTTGATCCGCAGACCTAAAATCTTCTTCCAACGCAATTAAAATTGTCAAATGTGCGTGTGAAAGGAGGAATACAAGATTATAACATATTCTCTGTTTATCACGTCTAACAGACGGCCCCTTGCACATATGAAGAACGGTACCGCTGGAGCAATAACAGCAGATGTGAATCATCTGTATTAAATAAATAAGTGAATGAATAAATAAATTACCTTACCGTTCCTCTTCCTGTGGGGTTAAAGTTATTGAGTCACTAATATATATAAAATGCCTTAAATAGTTTTTTTTTTTTTTTTGTCGCAGAAGTGTTCTAGTTTCCGCATGTTTTATTAGAAAGTTGTTGCAGAAGCAGAAAATAATTAATTGACTTCGGAGCTACAGCTAACCACCAAGTAAAAAATCCTATGTAAAGATGTCAGAAGTTCTTAAAAGAGTTAAAAGCGGCACATTAACTAAATTTATAAAAGTTTAAACCAAACAGTCACCGTGTTTTCTGGTTACGCTATAAGCAAGCACGTTCTGTTGGGGAAAGTTACATTTGAAAGCGAAGCATTACAATACTGAACTAGATTATTAAAGTTTGTCGAGACAAACTTTAGGCTGGCTCGTGAAAGCTTAGGCTGGAAGTTTAAAGTAGTTCTAAGTTTTATCTAGCTTAGTGTTTAATAGTAGTTTTAGTTTTAAAAGTAATTTTAAGCTTTAAGTAGTTCTATGTTTTTAGTAGCTTAAAGTTTAAGCTACTAAAAAGGATAGATAGATAGATAGATAGATACATAGATAGATAGATAGATAGATAGATAGATAGATAGATAGATAGATA
>CAIGQQ010039955.1:2026353-2064452 GCA_903798035.1 Danio albolineatus
TAGATAGATAGATAGATAGATAGATAGATAGATAGATAGATAGATAGTCTCTAGGACAGTCTGATGACAGCTATGAGTTTACAAAGTTTGATTTAATGTTAAGTCAATGACAGTCTTTTGCAATGGAAGTCTATGGGACAGTTGCTAGGGTGCAGTATTTGGTAGTTAGGGTGTGGCTAGAAACTTAAAAGCTCGTCAGTTATTGGTAATTTGGTAGTCTGAGTTAAAATGAGCTTAGCAAGTGGTCTGTAGGACATTCTGATGCAGAGTTATGAGCTCACAAAGTTTGATCCAATGTAAAGTCAATGAGAGTCTTTTGAATGGAAGTCTATGGGACAGTTTCTAGGGTCCAAAAGTGGTTGCTAGAGCATGGTCAGAAAATTAAAAGGTGATCAGTTATTGGCAGTTAGGTAGTCTGAGTTAAATGAGCCCAGTTAGAAGTCTGTGCGACAGTCTGATGCAAAGTTATGAGGTCACAAAGTTTGGTCCAATGTTAAGTCTATGGGATTTTTCCGACAGTCCCGGGACGTTTTTCGGAAAACCGAAAGTCAGATCATTCTGAGGAGATATAGCAACCCGAGACAGAATAGTTTGGAGGTCTGGTGTGAGTTAAGTGGTCATAGCTTAAAAGCTCTAGGGGGAGATGCGTTTTGTTTTTTAGTCTCAGAAGAAGAAAATATAATATTAAGTTTAAATAGGATAACAGTAGTCTGACTTTCACAGGCCAGCCTAATTACTCCCCAAAAAATAACTAGTTGTATTATTTAGTTACTTTTTTATGGTAAGCAAAGCGGTACGTTACTCTGGAGTTACTTTTGTGCTACTTTTTCTTACCAGGCTGAGGCTTGGTCTCTTTCAGAACTAGTTTTCTTTTCTTGCTTTTTCTTAATAGAGTTCTGCAATTAACAATGCACTGCATACTCTACATCTTCATTTACCTTTTAAAAAAACAACAATTATTTTAAGATAAAGTTTCCTGAGAACTTCCTGACCCCAGAGCTACACATGCAGTATATGCAGATTTTTGAAACTTTACAGCAATGTGTTTGCTGTTTTTGTACTATTAAGTAAAATCCCTGTCCATTGAGACGATCCCCTTTTGCTTTTCTTTGATGCGTTCAAAATAATGAACACATTCTCTCATTGACTGTGTGATTTATTGTGACTTATTTTAATTCAGCAATTTAATTTTTTTTAAAGCTAATTAATTTAACTAAAAGTAAAGGTTACATTTTTCAAAAAGTAACTCAAATATTATTACTTACTTATTGAATTTAATGCGTAACTTTACTCCTTACTTAGAAAAGTAATATAATTACATACAGTAACTCACTTTACCTGTAATGCAAAGGTCTCAAACTTAATTCCTGGAGGGCCGAAGCTCTGCACAGTTTTGCTCCAACTATAATCAAACACCACTGATTCAACTAATCAAGGTGTTCAAGACTAAACACTACTAGATCAGCAGTATTTGATTAGAGTTGGAGCAAAACTGTGAAGTGCTGCAGCCCTCCAGGAATTGAGTTTGAGACCCATGTTGTATTCCATTACCCCCAACACTGTCTGTTACATTATATATATTGTGTGTTTATTTGTTTTTTATAGGCCTGTGTGAGGTTTTGGGTGCACGTTAATCAAAATCAATTTGGATGTAAATTTGCAGTGCTCAATATGAGTACAACCCCCCAAAAAATCTCTCATTTAAATGAAAACTTTCTATACAGGATGCTTCACAATATCATATTTGTGCATATACATTAGTTTAGTCTAAAGCCAAACCTGCATGTAATCTAACAAAACAACTTACAATAATGGTTAAAAATGAGCAGCCCAAAGTTATATGTTAGGTAAAAATATTAAATCAAATTTTCAAAAATAGCAAAAATCAAGAGAAAAAATATATATACAATTTTGTTGAAATGTTGTAGTTTTTTTTTTTTTGCATGAATTTAAATGAATTATCTTTCCATTTATAAAGATGTTTTGTTCAAATGCACCAATATATATTACCCATATTCACTGAGAAATGGATAAAAATATTCATTTTCAAAATGTGGTGTACTTACATAAGCTGAGCACTGTACCTATAAACACTTTTTGATGGTACAATGCATTTCTGTCAGTACTCTTTAGGCCTATAGTGGCTAGCACATAAAAGTAGCTACACTGACAAATTTCTCATTTAAATGTATTTTTTTTTTTACTTTATTTTCAATTAATATTTATATTTGTGAATATATACATTAGATTGGTCAGTGCTGAAGTTAAATCTGTAGCTATTTAACAATACCTTACGATAATGGTCCAAAAATTAGTAGGCTGGGCCAAATATGTTAGAGAAAAAAATATTAAACTTTTTTTTTTAAAAGAGCAAAAGCAAATGAAAAGCATCACAAATTATATAAAATGTTGTTAAAGTTTTGTAGTTTGTATGCTTTTATCAAATATGGTTGAATTTAAATTACCTTTAATTATAAATGAAAGTATTATCCTTCTATTTCTAAAAATGTTTACAAAAATATTACTTTAATAAATATATCTTTTTAATAATCGTTTTGTTCAAATGCACCTAAATATAGCAGGCTACTTACATCCACTGAGAAATTGATAAAAAATATTAACATAGCTGTAGGCAATATATACACCTCTAAGCAGCAATATGATCATGTTTTGAAAGGAAAGTAGTTTTGTCACCAACAGAGGTCACTGTTAAAGCGACTTGACCACTGAGAGAGCCTATGGCAAGCCGTTTTACAATTTTACTGCTACCCTTGTTAATTACATTTCATATGCTTAGTATTTATTAGACACTGGTGTTATTAAATACTATGATTATTCATTAGACACATTAATCTCTATGCCAATTAAAAGACTACAACATATTTCATTAAGTCACTCTATTGCTACTATTGTAACAAATGTAAAACTTAACTCATTGACTTATGAGGATCTTGAAAACTACTGAAAACTTTTCAGTATCCAATACAAATAGCTCATATTTACTAAATAATATAACTAGCGGACTTCATTCATTCATTTTCTTTTCGACTTAGTCCCTTTATTAATTTGGGGTCGCCACAGTGGAATGAACCGCCAACTTATCCAGCATATGTTTTACACAGTGGATGCCCTTCCAGCTGCAACCCATCACTGGGAAACATCCATACACACTCATTCACGCACTTACATACAGGCTTACCCAATTCATCTATACCACATCTTTAGACATGGGGGAAACCCAGGAGAACATGCAAACTCCACACAGAAATGCCAATTGACCTAGCCGAGGCTTGAACCAGCGACCTTCATGCTGTGAGGTGATCGTATATATTTAACTAGTAAGTTTTATTAAACTCTTCTGTGGCCATTCACCTTGCCCTATCACACGTTTTTGAAAAGCAGATCTGTCGAGAATGATAAAACATTGACTAGTAGTAATAATTTCAACATATACAGTGTCTAATAAAATACCAATGCAGCATAATCTGCTGTTAAAACTAAGCTCAGATTTGATTCCAGAGAGAATCACGATATAACGAATATATGTTACTATGTAACGAATAAGCACTAGTAGATACTTAATTATATAGTGCAAGGAAAGATGCTATATAGTATCTGACAAATAGGTGCTCGAATAAAGACAGGTGCTAAATATTAACACGGCTTGCCATAGTGTGTCAGGCGGAAATCGAACACTGTCGTGAACTCTGCTTGGTTTTGATTTAGTAAAGTAGCCTGTGAAGTAAACTGAAGCTCTTTTGAGCATCAAAATGGGGTTCATCTTGAGTTCACCTGAAATATCTGTATTCAAACCCCGTCTATAGTGTGAAGAAACCAAAACAAATGCAACATGAAAACCTCTCACATTAATTTGAACTGGATTTGGTTGTCGTTTACCTGATCAAACCGAGACTCGCCGAGTCTAAACGGAGGAAACTCAGTGGATTCAGGCATTGCAGGACTGAGTGCTTTCAGTATTGCTGTTTGACTGAGCTCTGAAAAAAAGCGAAGCTCAGTTTCCCTCAGAGTGCATTTTGGGTAATGCTGTTTTCTATAGCGGGTCAAAGGAACGATTACATACTGGATAATGATTTATGAACCTCAGTGAAACATTGGTCTGCTTTATTAGTTCATTTAATTCGCCTTAACTATATCATTTGGTTGAGTCATTACCGTGACCTTGCTAATGCACGAGTGTGATTATCCAATAGTGTGATTGCCTCTCTTAAAAATTGCCCATCTACAAGCTGTGAGGTGTTAATGTAATTTAAATATTGTGGGGTTTTTTTTCTTTTAATACCCGCTAAAAATTTACAGAAAGAGGTCAGAACAGAAGAGAATCAAAACATTTTATCACAAATGTTCTTGGAGAATCATTTAGCAAATTATTACTAATGTTGAAAATGTATTTATTGAGGCAAATGTCATTTGGGATGAATAATTTCAAAAGTCAATGTGTAACATGTAGTTAGGCTATTTAACAGGATTGTATAGTGTGCAGGGAATTAAAATGACCTTTTCACAATTTGAGGTCTTAAAATGACTTAAATTCCTAGCAGGCACGGTATACTTCATACAAAACAAAAAGTTATAGTTTTGTTTTCCAAAGCAAGTGTTCAAATAATACTTTAATTGAGATTAATTTACTTTTCATGATAGGGATGTTGTGGGTTTATGCTTAAAACAAGAACAAATATCTGTCGATGTAGTATGAAAATAATTTTTCACTATAAAAAATATATAGATTTTTTCTAATACTGTTGGTATATTTTTTTGGAAACACTTTATATTAAGACTATAAGTTACACTGTAAAAATGCTGGGACAAAAAGTGTAAGGACACCATGAAGGAATTAAGTTGATTCGTTAGTTTTTACAAATTTAAGTTGACTGAACGTAAGTTGTCTCCCCCTAAAAACTCAAGAATTGTGTTGTTTCAGCTCATTTTTACCATGTAGTTTGAACAAACAGCAAACATAATATTTTGTGTAATGTTAATGTATTTATTTTCATGAACTAAGAATGAACAATATCTCTAACATTTAATTAGCGTCTCGTCACAGAAAACAATACTTTTGGAAGTGTTTGTAAACATCCTTTATTTACACAGCTAGAAAATGTGGCCAATAAAGTTCAGTCCTTTATAAATTTACATTTAGCAAATAATAACAATAATAATAATTTACTCGTCTTAAAAATATTATTTAAAAAGTCTTAAATTGACCAACTTAAAACCTGTGAAGGTAAAGTGGTTTAATTTCCATGACTTTGCTAAAGATGAACTAAGATCAAATAAGGACACGCAGAGTTGCATCCCAAAGTGAAAAGTTTATTTCATCAACAGAGACCTTTTCATAGCAGAGATGCTAAAGAGCACACCAAAAGTCAATAGAACATCTCTCAGATGAGGCATTTGATAAAAAGTAGCATCACAACCTCCAGTGGACACTCACGTAACTACACCCTGAACGCCAATCAAACAGAACCTCAGGGAAGCACTTCAAATATTTTGCATCTAAAACAAATGGCTCCATTGAACGTCATGTTTGGTGCTTAGATGCTACTTGATGTGTGAGGTTAAATTTAAGCCATTTTTTTATTTAGATTGTGACAGGAATCCACTGTAATTTACAACAACAGAAGGAAGAACTGAGCCTTTACTCTTCGGAATGAGGATTCAGGCATCAAACTGCTTACCAATGCATTCCTTCAACTTTAAAATAAAGCATTTGCGATTCTTTAAAAAATTATCTAGGCTTCAAATGACCTTCAAGAAAAAAAACATTCCACACACCTCTAAAAAATAAAATGAAATGTAGTATAGTAAACACAAGTTGTTTTTTATTTATTCAGAGTTTGTACTACATAAAATGTAGCTTTGATTATCAACTTCACCATTAAAAGCATACACATCTTTTTCTACACACACATATCTCATGATAACATTCAGCCAAGGGCACTTGAACACACTTTCTGACTAGGCTGCAGGCTGCGTGTGTGTTTGTGAATATTCGTATAAACTGGTTTTCAACACAGTGGCGACCAAAGCAAATGTTTCATATTACATTCCACCTGTTTAGACCTAGAAAAGTATGAATCGGTTAAACTCTGCAAAAGCCTGGCCCTCACATCTATTGCTTTCTGTTAGTACTGACCTTTACAAATGGAATCATAGGTTTAATAATCATCATCATGTGCAGAAATAGCATTTGAAGAAAATGAGCAAAAATAAAACAAACCAAAAAACTGTACAGGCCTTCTGACCACCTATAAGAAAAGGTGTTAAAAGACCTGTCCAAGCAAAGTATTATTATATATAAAAACAAACATAAATTAGGTATTTGCATGATTAAAACATATTCTGGAAAAGTGTAAACTTCTATATTTTAAGCCTTTAAGAGACTTCACCCAAATATGAAAATTCGCTTTGAATTTACTCACACCTTCTGGCCATTCAAGATTTAAAAGAGCTCTTTCTTCAGTAGAACATCAAAGAAGATTAAAGAACTGAAAATGTGGTTCTTGGAGATTCCTTAAATACAAGTCAATGACCACCAGCACTGAGAGTAAATAAATAAATAAAAACATACAGGCAACACTAAATTAATACCCTAAAAGGTTTTACCCAAAAACTTTACACGCGATTTACTCCCCCTCAAGTGGTTCCAAAGTTTCTCTATTCTAAAGACGATATTTTGAAGAAAGATGAAACCTGTAACCATTGACTTCCACAGTAAAAAACAAACAAACAAATATTATGTAAGTCAATGGTTTCTTCAGAATATCTTCTTTTGAATTCAACAGAAGAAAGTAAGTCAAACAGATTTGGAACAACTGGAAAATTATGTACATGATCTGAACTTTCAGTTTGAACCATACCTTTAAAAGGCTAAATGATTGGTCTGTGCAGGAAACATAACCGTTGTCTTTTAAAAAGACTTTGTATTGTGAGGAACCAAATTTGATTTACTCCTAAATTAAAAGTCATTGATTTAAACGTAACGAATCACCAAGAAAATCTTTAAAATTCTACTGAAGGAAAAAAATAAATCACTGAAACCTCAAATGGACTGACGGATGAGCTAACAAACCTTCATTTCAGAGTAAAATGTCTCTTTAATAAATGAACATTCATAAATCCCCTCAATAGTCTGACAGACAAACCTTCAGAGCCCACGAGTCCTCAACTGCATCTAATCACAGAAATACGTCATTAATAAATCTAGAGCTTCCTAGCAGAAGCTAGCACTGAAACGCCACCGACGTCCTGTGTTCAGAGGATTATTAGTCTGTGCAGTGAACATGTGCGTGCGCTTCTTCCTAAGCTGTTGAGAAACTGTTGTAAGTGCCTCGTCGTGAGGTTTAAAAGTGCTGCGGTCTACGCCTCTACCACCTATCTACATATAGTGCTACGATTGTACACGGACAGTGGCAACACTGATAGTGGCGACGTCATAGAAACACCAGAATTACATTACAGTAACATTGACAGAGCCGTTGCTGTATTCATAAAAATACTGTAACGTTCGTTCAGAGCAAACAACTTCTGGCATTTGCAGTTTCATGGCTTTCGTTCTCGCTTCAGATCTCGCTTCCATACTTAACAGTCTAGGAAAAAAGTTTGACTTCAAACCTTCCTCCGCCATTTTTGTAACATAATGTGCAGTCTAATTAAACGTGATGCGTATCGCGACAACAAAATGGAGGAAATACTGTATGATAAGGCAGCATTTGGCATTTTGTCAGAGTGGCATATATGCGATGAATACAGTATATATCCCATTCGTTACACCTGAAAGCACTGGCAGCGTTGTACGTGCATTGGCTCAAGCGAAGGAAGGAAGAGGACGAACACCAACCCGAAAGGAAGTTAGACGGTCGGTTGGCGAGAGCCTCTTCCCTTAAGCTTTTAAGTAAAGTGCGGAAGACATGTAGGGAGGCACAAGCAGATTGGAAACTGAATGATCCTGCTCTTGATCTTTGCTTACTACATCTCACGCTCCCTCTCGCACACTTTCAAGCCACCTCGAACTCTCAAAGTCGCTCTACGTTCAAGCAGCTGAGCGTTACATGTCAAAACGTGATCGAAAATAAACAAAGGCTAAGTCGATGTTCGCGTCGTGCTTTAAAAACCATTCACACTAGCGCTAGAAGACTGGCATGTCTCATTCAAGCCCATTCAAGATGGGTGATTTTGGTACTTAGCTGGACTGTCGTGTGTCTTCGCGAGTGAATATCAGCTGACACGTTTTAAAAAGGATCCTACCAGCTTTGAAGTTTAGCAGCAGAATGCCGACCTTTAACCATCAATGCAAACCTGCAGTGCGCATGGCCCCCAATAGAGACCCAGGTATTTTTGGACACCAAATGTACACCTTCTCCTCCATACCCAATCACCTAGCGCCAGATAGTTCTCTGTATTTCTATGGTTGCTGTAGCGGTGCATGGTTGTGACTTCCAACCGGGGGTTTTGTGGAGTTATAGCGGAGGCTTTTGTTGTATCATTTCATCTTGGGGCGGACCTGAAGCAGCGTGGGGGTCTGTTCCATGATTCGTACGAGCAGGGTGTCGATGTAATCCTCTAGATCTTTGATCAGAAGCTTCATCTTCTTTATCTCGGTGTCACGCTTCTCCAGCAGCATACCTCGCTTTTCGTACTCCTCGCGCTCCTGCCTGAGCTCCGTGTCCCGCTGGATCAGCAGATTAACCAGCTCGCTGTGGTTGAGGTGATAGTAGGAGCCTCCTCCCTCCACTAGCGGCTAAAACAAGACAGACAGAGAAAGCACCACATTATTCAAAGAGGTTGTGAAACAGAAAACCTAAATATTCTTGATATTTACACAAATTAAAGGTTGCTCTGCAATAAAAGCATACCGCGCTATAAAGGCCCCGATATACTTCTAATGAATGAACTGTACTTGAATCATTTGAAATAAAATCCGGCCATTTCGAGTTTGTTTCGGCAGTTCGAAACAGCTCACCAAAGCAAACTTTTGAGGGAGTTCATTTGGCTATTAAACACCTTTGAGCTACCAGTGGTCTGTGCGCTTACTCAATCAGTGGGTGTGTGTTCTGGAACTCAACAACAACATTCTTTGATGTGTGACTTTGTTTCCCTTCATTCGTTTCACATTCAGGGGTGTCAAAGAGAACAGAACAACATTCAAAACATCAACGCTAGCCACACGAATACACTAGAGCAGTGGTTCTCAAACTGTGGTACGCGTACCACTAGTGGTACACAAGCTTCCTTCTAGTGGTACGCAGGGGAATCTCTGATATATTAAGGTAAAAAAAATTAACACACTTTTAACCCTTTGACGCGTATGATAACACAGTAAATTGATTTTAATAGGCTAAAACTTTTATTTAAATGGCTGCCAATAATAAATACTCTTAATTAGAGTAATTAATCAGCCTTGTTTTTGAACTGTGCAGTGCTGTAGCTGCTTAATTAGGTCTACTACACTAATGTACTTCAATACTGGTTATTATGGTGGTACTTGGAGAGACAATTTTTTTCTGAGGTGGTACTTGGTGAAAAAAGCTTGAGAACCACTGAACTAGAGAATGGACTAGCAGAGCTGGTAAAACATATGCGCACCTGAACGATCGCTTGCGGAGACATTTTAAAGACTCTGAGGAGGTCTTACACAGAACGAGAAGCACCACCGTGTTGCGCGACATCTTAAAGTTAACATCATAAAGTTCTAAACATTGTTTTATTTGATGTCTGTCTACAGCGAAAAACAAAACAACAAACATACGGTGTGTCATGATGGCACTTCGTGTGCACTTCTTGTTACTGCAGTAAGGTGGTGTTGGAAGATTCAAAAACAGAATATCGTCATTCAGCCTTTTCAAACTTCTTTTTGACCTCATACGAAGAACAAACAAGAACTTTGTTTGAAGTATATGGGGGACTTAATACTTATAATAATAAAAATAATATTGATGCATGGTATGATGGTATTAAACATATAAAAAACAAAAATAAATCCTTCTAATCCCATTTGGGGTAATGCAACATTTTAAAACCATGCAAAATAGATGCAGGCTTTAAGACATGGGCAATCACATGCCATCAGATTTATTCCTTGAAGACAAACTGATGTCATGTGATGTAATAGTTAATAAATAAAGTAAGATGTCTTTGAGTCACAAAATTCTCTTGATATGCCATTATTGTCCATTTTGGAAAAAATGTGATGGGAGAATGTTTGGTAAAGGTTTGATTTCATTGAATATTTTGCTGGAAAAAACTAAAAACTGGAAGCTTGCAAGTCAGATGGTTAAAAGGATATTCAATTGGTAAATAAATATATTTAACAAGCTACATTCATTTAAAATTTATTTGTAATATTTTTAATGAACATCACAATCTACTGTTTTGTGACTTATTCACAATATGCTGCCAGTTTTCAAAATATATTTTTTTATTAAAAGATGAAGGCAACATCAATTCTTTTGCCTCCGGATGCACTGTAGGTAGAAAAACATATTTGTAATCCTACATCGTGTTCATGATAAACATAAAACCAGCATTTCACACTATTAACACACTTAGCTTGTTTGACTGTGGCTAAGAACTGTGTCCCAGAACTCCCAGAATTTGTCACATGCCTATTATATCACACCAACAGGAGAAACGACGCATGGGGGTGTAATGATAAAGTGTGCAATTATCTAGAAGCTGCATTTTTCTCAGGTAAATACTGCCGTTTTTATGCAAACAATGAAAATGACATTACAGCTACCCAGACATACTTTCTATATAGCATTAAAACGTGCAACAGACTAACATTAGACAGCTATTTTCAACACTGATTAAGAAATGTGTCAGATCAGCACATTAGAAAAACCACGTGATACTAAAGACTGAAGTATTGAAAGTTGAATACTGAAAACTCATCTTTACCAATACAGTAACAAAATACATTTTAAATTGTGATTTTACTGGATTTTATTTTTAGATTCAATGCAGAAATTAAAATACGGATAATCAGAAGCACAGAATGGGCACTCACTAACAAAATGAAAAGGTTTATAATACAATTAATACATATTAAACCTCTTTAACATTATTAAATGTAGATGCAGAATCACTGAAATGTGTTTTATTTTGAGTCACAGTTCTAAAGTTCAGTTTCAAACGGTTTATTTTATTTTCAAGATCTGAGGTGAACTATCTGCTCCCGCTCTCAGTAGTATAGCAATAAATGTCATTTAAAATGGCATTCAAACTCACATTATTTGCATTTAACACTGAATAAAGCACATGAGGTGTACCTAAGGTGATCATTGTTTTCTGTTGTTCAGCTGTGAGAAATAGAAGCCGTTTGTAATATATCGATTCCAGGTGTTGGTTAGAACAAAAATTCCTTTCAATATGGAAAATATTCCTTCTGTCGCATGCCGTTGCTTTAATTTAGAACACGATTTAAGTCAGACTCGCTCCTCAATCTGGCAACCTGCGCTTGTGTGTTTGTTTTGATCCAGGAATGTAATACCTAGTTCAACCACTGGATGTCAAACTTACATGCTGCACTTTTAAAATGAAAACGCACTAGCGTAAACTCAGCCTCAGTCTGCTTGTCTGGTGTGCACAGGTGTGGAGTTAAATTGGAAAAAACATCCTGTCAGTTATTAACACACCTTAAAATAATTAATAATATTTCAATTACTATCTGCAAAACAGCCTGATTTATGCTCATGCGTTACCTTCTTGTCAGCATCACTTCGTCCTGAGTGGATGGTGGATTTAAGCTTCTCTAGTACAGATCGACCCTCTGACCTTTTCTCATCAGGGGGCGTCAATGGCTTCACTGGGTGTGGACTAGAGGACATATTGACACAAGCTTTTTAGTCAGTGAACAGTGGTAAAAAAAATGTAACCATTTAATGTCATGGCTGAACCAGTTTATTCACAAAATTCTTTAGTTCAAGAGATAGTTCACCAAAAAAATGAAAATTTCCATAGCATTTACTCCCACTTAAGTGATTCTAAACTTCTGTTGGACAAAACATTGACATCCATAGTGGAAACAAATATACCATTGAAGTCAAGAACTGTTTTTCTCCAACTTTCTTCACAATATCTTGTTTGAGAAAGAAACTCAAAGAGGGTTTGGAATAAGTGGCGGGTAAGTAAATGGGATAATTTTCATTTCATTCATGTTTTTAAGAGAAGCTTTTAGTTCCGAGATGAGGAGATCTCAAGGGCGCAATAAATGTTACATTACTTACCGTCCAACAACCCCTCTAATCAGCAGCAGTGCAGACGATTATTAGAGGAGGGAAACATTCTGAAGAAATCAACAAATCGCCCGAAATCACAGAAACTAAAATTTGCTCCAGGACTGAACCACACACACACACTCACAGTTCACTTGGTTAACACCTGCTAATTGAAGAGAGGCTCCCCCATCCCCACTGTAGGATCCACAAGAGAGTGTGAGCCTATGTGTGATTGTCCATGGAGAAATCAGGAGACATGCTGCTACCACAAACAAATTAACACAAGAGAGAAGATGTGGATGAAGGGGAAGAGTCACCCTGCAACCCGAGAAAGTGAAGCGCATTGATCTGAGCGTATAATAAGACATCCCAATAGACACCTTGCCCAACCCCACAACATTATTTTCACAAGAAACACACCTTGCACCACATATATGCTAAAACAGGAGATCTGTAGTTGCTCAAACTGGCAAGACTGTTGAAATAATGTATGGTTTATGATTGTGTAGTCTGTCATCACATGCTGACCTAACGCTGCCTTTCCACTGCATATGACAAACGATCAGTGACAGACCGGAATTTGTTCATTTCCAATGGAGAGCAGTCCGGGAACTGCATGGAGTTCCGATCATCTACGTATGTGGAAAATTCAGATCCGATTTGAGCTGCGGATTCATTAAAATATTTGAACACCTGCGACTAGACCATATGCGCACGGCTGACCGGATGTGATGTATTCCAGTGTTGTCCAAGCAGGTCTGTGCGCCCAACATGAGAAATAGGAGATTTTCGTTAATTTTGGAATCAGAAAAAAAGCATTTAAAAAAAAAAAAACATTTATATTTATAAACGAGTAATACAAAATATAATTTTTAATGCTGTCTCCACATTACCTATGAGTGAATGCATTATGATGAACGCACAGAGAACAAACTCTCTTTTTGCACTTTATTTCGGACACCACGAGAATCATCTTATCTCCCATGGAGCATGACAACGCTGAAAATTCTGTGCGACTGCCACAAGGCGGCGTATTCCAAATGTCGTGTGCAGTGGAAAGGCAGCTTAAATCTGAGGGGACTAATTTAAGGATTTTCGAATAAGTATTGCTTACAAATACTTTTGTTGTTTTTCCAAACAGCTTGTAATTTCACTTAAAAACAAAACCTTCCCTAAACTTTCTAAGTTTTCTGTTTACTTTTAATCAGTCATGTAAAAAGCACTTCATTGTGAGTATATGCGACCATTGATTCATTAGTCTCTTGAATGTTATGACGAATATGAGTGTGAAAATGAGCAGTTGCTAGGATGACAAAGTTTCTATGGCTTGTTTCCACTGAGCGGTATGGTTGGGTTTGCATTTATTTCGGTTTACACTGTCAAAAGTAGCAAATAGTGACCTGCACCCTGCCACCTTTATGAGACACTTTCGTAGGGTACTGATGACAACAGTACGAAACCAAAAGGATGGAGCTGGACTCACTATTGGTTTACAGAGAATTGTCACCCCCACGTACAAGCCAGGGGAAAGACAAAACCGGAAGCAATATTTGTAAAAAAAAAATGAATCCAAAACACAACACCATAATAATACAAATAACAGAATGCAGCAATGAGCCGTGCTCGCACAAAGCTTGTAACAAAGAGCCAAATGCCAAGAAGCAAGAACAAGATCTGCTGTATGTCTTCTATTGTTGTTTTACAGGGCCATTAATGTCACATCTAAACATCTGGAAAGCACGAAGGGTGCAGCTTCCTCACTCTATTTGCACACACTTCCCACGCACCTACATTTGAAATAATGAACTTGAGTGTGCAAAAGACACAATATGTGAACGGTCCATATGGCTTTCTTTTTAGAGCAAGAATGACTTCATTCCAAACTTTCTAGTGTACACCATGCTGACCAAGCATAGGCATTATTGACAGTAAAAACCCAAGCCTGAACCATATCGAACCATACTGAACTGTAGCCGACTGATCAGTGGAAACAAGGCATAAGTACTACTTTAAACTGATAAATAACATCCAAGTGATCATAGAACCCTAAATAATTTTCAGTTTCTAATACTGGATTAAATTTCTACATTTGTGCATAACAAAAATCTTTAGGAAGGTGGAATACCAGTTTCAGTAATTACTGATTTTACCTTTCAACATCACTGAATATGTCACGAAGCAGAATGAAAGTGACTGTAGAGCTCAAAAGATCTTTAGATGTGCCCATTAGTGCAAGATCAGAAACATGAGTATCAACCTCAGTGCCCAAAGACAATTACAACAAACTATGTAAGACCTCACCTGCTCTGATGATCGAATATATCTGATTTATCCTGGATAAAAGGATTGCATGATGTAGAATTTACAGTAGTAGGATGAGAACCAGCAAGTTCTGGATGTGGCAATGAGGTTGGAGGATTTATGGGAAAGGGGAATGGTTGGGACAGTGCACCGGTGTCTACTGCTACATGTGGTGTCGAAGAAGCTACAGGCGAAAGTTCAAACAAAGATGATGAAAAGTTAAGGTTAGGATCATGCCTTGAGGCCAAAGTTGGCTGGTCAAAGGGTGAAGGTGCTGATGACTGAGGTAAAGGGGGCCAGTTCACTGAAAATAAGTCAGGTGTCACAGAATGCTGCACGACTGGGGTTGTCCACAATTCAGTATTTCTGTCGAGACTTTCGACTGGTTTAGGATGTAGTTCTGTCCCACTGTGAGTTTCTGCAGATTTAGAATTTGCGACAGGACTTTTGCTAGTACAAATGGGCATTTCAGTTGAATGGGGCACAAAGATGTCCTTCAGATCAGAATCAGTTTTCACAAGGTCCTGTGTAATACTGGAGGTTAGCTCAGATACACAATCTGATATAAAAGGATTAGGTTCAGCCAACGGAGGTACATGCATACTGTCCTTTGATGAGGTTCCGATGTTGAAGAATTCCTCTTGTTGCACTCTTTGAAAATCATCTAGTTTGGTTGGGCATGTTTTACAGTTGTCAATCAGACATGTGTCTGTATCTAATGATGCAAGTTGAGCCTCAAGTTCTGCGATCATATCTGAAGTTACAACAATTGATGTAGCATCTTCAGGAAATACATATTTTGACTGTACCATTGATTCGTCAATTTCTGGCTTCATCAACTCTGATGTTGTGTTCTCAGATGAACTACTGTGTAAAGGGTCTGATTTTGGTGTAATTGTATGCATGTCGGGCAGAAGATCCAATGAGCAATTAATCTGGGAAACATCCTGAGGACGTTCATGCTTTGGCAAGGCTTCTTGAGAAGGCTTATTTTTTTCTGCTATGACCTGATTTTGCTCAGCATCTACTTCTGTTATGGCCTTTACAGATGTGTCATGTTTTAAAGTGGCAAAAGCATTAGGGATATTGCTGGGCAGGAACTCAATTTTGGAAGTGTCTTCTGCAGGTAAATCATGTTTGGTTTTCACTTCCTGGGTGAGATCGAAGTTAGAGGAAATTGAATCTTGCTGAGATACACAAGTAAGGTACTGGTCTGAATCTGCACTCTTGTACAGGCTGTGAAGAAGCACACTACCAGTTGAAAGCACTAAAGAGTTTTTGTCTGCTGCATCTTCATTTATCCCTGTTTTAATTCCAGTAGTAGTATGGTCATGTTCTACAGGAAGTGTCTGTTCATTAGAATACATTATTTCTGGCTCTTCACTGATGCTGCTTAGTAGAGTACCTGTTAAAGGATACTTAAATGGACTGGTTGGCCGTTCACTTACACTATCTTTGTTCTCCTGCCTGCCATAAGACATGGTTTTTAAGAGTCCTGGAAAGGAAGGGCCATCGAATAGGTTCTCAGGAACAGAGTCTTTAATTTGACAATAAGTATGGCTGACGTCCTTGAAGAGATCCTCTCCTGATTCATTCTGTAATATGGTGTCTATAACTGCATCTTTTACCTCCGCATTATCCACAGGCAAAATAGTTGATACTAGGAAACTCTGTGCTGATTGAACATGGTTTCTAGAAGCCTCAGTGACTTCAGCTTGGGACTTTCCAATTTTCACTATGTTTTGAATGAGTGAGGCACCTGAGCTCCAAAACTCTTCATCGGATTGGATTATATTACCCGTAATAATGTCAGTCTGACAGGACTCAGTAGATAGCTGGTCTGGGACTCCACCTACAGAATCAGATGTCATGGTAGACTGTTCCAGTGTGTCACCTGAGCTGTTTCCCTTAGAGGACAGCACAGGATCTTCCTCATGGATTGTCACAGACTCAACATCCTTCATGGCTTCAGGTCTCTGTGATGATTCAGTACTCCCAGAATCTCCTTCTGAGAATCGAATGCAGATACTAGGAAGAAGGTCAACGGTGTCTGCTTCTGATAATGAGGATTGTGTGATATATGATTGGGCATTTTGAGAGGTTACAGCGATCTTTGAGGGGTTTTCAAGAATTGACACACCAGCATTGTCTTCATTCTTGGAGCAGCCTGACAGTGCAGGAAAAGGGCATGCAAGCGTATTTAGTTCAGAAAACTCTAAGCTGGAATTCTCTGGTAAAAAGATTTCAGACACATTTATATATTCTGCAAACTCAGATGCCCCATGATTAGTGAGGTCAGGCTTGTTAGAACTAGAACAAACATTATTAACATTGCTTCCTGAAATTTGAGGTGTGTCTGCAGTTGTTTCATCAACAGTGATTGCTAAAGCATTTTGCCCTAAATCAGTTAGGTAATTTGTATCCGACCTCATTAGGCAACCCGAAGTACTCAAGGGCTCTTGGTTATTTGTTTTCATTAGGAGAGCTGGGGCTGTAACCAAACTATTTGCTTTGGCCATCTCTTCTGAGGGCTTCAATCTGTCCTTAGCGAAATCCTCAAAGTCATCCTTTTTTGTCTGTTCCTCCAAGTGAGAAATTAAAGGATCAACTGAGGTTTCCATTTGGGAAGGTCCTTGCTTGTTTCCAACCCTTACCAAATCTGGGGTGGCATTGCCATCAACCTGTGAGCTAAAAAGAACAGGTACATCAGGAGTTAAAGGAGCATCAGAATGAAACTCCTGAAAGAAAGGATTCTGCTGTGCAAGAGGGGGGATGTGATTGGTGTCATAAAGAGGTGAGGGTGAAGTAAAGGTACTGGTGTTTTTGGCAGTCATATTCTGTGAAGGGCCATTAAAGGTCAAGGGTACAATAGGACAGATTTTATCGGCACTGGAGTCGGACTGAGGAGACACCAGCGGGCTGTGAAAGGAAGGCATATACAGCACATTAGTTACCGCTGCCTCCATTAAACCCAATAATAACAGCGAGCATTGGTGATGGCCAAGAGCCATGCGAGCAATGACCTTCACCATCTAAATGTGAAATCCCTCAGAAAGGAGTGACTAATGACCCACAGCAGAGCATATGAGTATTAACTGTGCACCATGCTATTATAAACTCAAAAAAGACAATAAGCAAAAATGGTTTTCAATAGGACACTTGAAATTTAGTTGTTGTGCTCAAAATACTGCATGTTTTTTAAGACTCCTAAAAAAAGCAATTTCCAGTGTTCATTCTTAGTTTTTTTTTTCAATAGATGTGATCTTAATGACATTCTACAATAAATTTTGCAGTATAAAATTAGTTCTTAAAAGGTCTAAGAATGCAATAGCAATATGAAATTATTGTTTTTTATTGTCTCATACTTTGTTCAAAGTAGCAAACATAATGACACAGGACAGTATTTTGAACACAATGTCTGTCTACAGCTACATTACTCTAATACACGTAGAAAGCCTGAGTTTGAAAAGGCCATGAAAAATTGCCCAGCCATGTTAGAGAAAGAAGTAAAAAAAAAAAAAAAGCACAAGCAAAAAAACACAAGCACGAGATTTTTTACATACTGATGTCTTTGCCCACATAGTTAACTTCAGACAAACTAAAAGTAAATCACTTATTGCTTCAAGCAAGTAAACATACAAGCATGTGATTGGTTGGGGTATTTGACGTTACAGTAGCTGAACTTCAATGACATTTCTATGAAATCACTTAAATTGGATGTCATCAGAGTTAAAACCACAATACAAGTCAGTTTCTTAGGAAAAGATTAACAATAGTTGTAAGCTAAACTGCAGTGTAAACGGTGATTTTCAAAAGAGAACTGTTTTATGAACGGTCAAGGCTTAATCTGTGTCCATTTAATAGGTCATTAGTCTTAAACGTTTAGTCTGTTATGGGGCAATTCATGGGTGAATAAGAATTTGATCAGCAGATTAAATTCTCTTTCAGGTCTTTGTGTGTTAATGCATCAATCTCAAGGACATTTTCACCTAAATAATAGCACTGCTATTGTACTGTTGTTTTGCAATGAAGTTCTACTATAAATCTTAAAGTAAATGAATGTCAATAACAGCAGGAGTCCATTTACCTGTAAATATTTTGTACAATATTATAAGTATTTCGCATTATAATATTCAAACCTCTACAGCTATTTTATCCATTTGGTGATTTATGTACTTAAATTATCTTTAATGTTTCCTTTATTTTAAATTCAGAGTAATTTGCCATTTACACCAGTGGCACAGTCACTTGTCAATATCATATCTCTGTTAACTTATTGTAGGGGTGTCAAAACCTGTTCCTGAGGAGCCACTGCCCTTTAGTTTAGCTCCAAGCCTAAGCAACTCTTGAACCAGCTAATCAAGGTCTTCAGACACACTGGAGACATGTAGGCCAGTATGTGAGTCAATGTATTTGCAGCATAAAACAGTGTAATCGTTTTAATGGTTTCCAATAAATGAAAGCAACTAAATCCTGCCAAAAGTGTCCTTCCTTCCTCAAGTTCATTTCAATAAACAATTTTTCAGACTTCACTATATATTATATAATATATTGTTGCTCTGTATTGTACTTTGTACAAAAAAATAAGGTTGATTCTAATCAAATATAACTAAAGTTGTATTGGCCCATTTTATTAACTAGCAGGACTTAAAATAAAGTGTCAGTGACGTCTTCGCACATGTACAAATGTGCAGATATAATCTGTAATGCTGCTCTCTTCATGATAATCTCACTTCAAGAGTCCTGCAGAGTAAATACGACGTAATGATGCTCACTGTGGAATTTGCTCCAAGACATCAGCAGGAAACTTCAACATGAGATTCGTTTGACAAGTCTGAAATTCACAGATATTAATTAGCTAATACTGCTTTCCCTACCCACCCTCATCCTCCTCAAGTTTATGTTTGAAAACGTGACATAACTGCAAGCTCTCACGATTAATGCAGAGATTTGTTGAATTTGCACTAATTTTCGCAACGGCTAAACCCAAAGGCCCTGATGTGCGTTCATGAGCATGCGTGCGCACGTTTTCGTTGACGCAGCATGAAAAGGCATATCCCTGCTTCATAAAAACCCAAACCAAAGCTCTGAAAATAAAGAACAGAGTGTGATTTACCGCCACCCGAGAGAAAAAGAGAAAATATTTACCAAACAATGGACAGCATACACACCTACAACAGAAGCAGGAATGCAGTTCCACTGGTTAAGGTCAGTGACAGAATTAAACTGAATGACTCCTCCCATTCATAGCCAACACAAACACTCCCACACACTATTTCAAGTCCATCTGTCTGCAACGCAAAAATAGCACTCGTGGATGAAAATTGAGAAATGAAAACTTGGTTTTGAGGGAGAACATGTGAGAAAGAGAGATAGAGAGATAGAGAAAGAGAAAGATAGAGAGAGAGAAAGGAAAGTACTCAAGAGTTCTAGTTTCCAGGCAGCACGTCTCTCTGCAATGCAGATGCTGAAACTAAATCTATGACTATATTGAATGACGTTTACACTCGCATGAATACACGCACAGATTGGTTTGTGTGATTTATGAGGACTTTTCATAGTTGAAATGTATTTCATACTGTATAAACGACTTTGTATTTGCCCTTATCCAAACCCTACCCCTAAACCTCAGAGGAACATGTGGCAAAATCTGAAGGTTAAATAACCCTGTTTAACCATAATTTTACACAGTTTTAACTAACAAAGACACAAGGAATGTCCTCATGTAGCACTTCATTGCTGTAATACCTATGTCAAACACATATCATTATACAAGTATGTATTTAAAACCATTTGTAACATAAATAAGTTTACCTGGGTTTACTGTGCGAGTCCTTGGAGCTAAACCATCCTTTGTGTTTGACTTCCACAAGTGGTTGAGCGTGTTCTGCTTCCTCTTTGTTTGTGATTGGTCCTTTACCAGCCGAATCGCCTTTTCCATGTGAAAACAGGCCCCTCCTTTTCTTGCCCTGAGTCTCTGTCTCTCCAGTGCGTATCACGGTTCCATTCACAGGCTCATCTGTAACTCTCCCAGCATGCTCTAGCGCTGCAACAATGGCAGCTTTTTCTTCTTCGCCAGGTTTGTCGAAGGACCAACGTCGTCCGTCCACTGGTCCACCGTTCTGCTTTTCTTCCCCGCGGCGAGAGAGGTTTTGCAGGGAGAGGGAAAGGGAGCCTTTTTGAAGCACCCCGAGGGATGGGAGCCGGGGTTCGGGCCTTGGCTTTGACTCTTGGGATTTCTCGGGCTTTGCTGGCAGCTTGGTTGCCTGTGGTTGACCTGACTGAGTTACTGGTTTGGTTGACTCTGGTTGAGGATGCTGCAGTACGAGTGTTGGTGGGTGGTGCGTGAGTGGAGACGTTTCCACCGGATTCCCGTTCACACACACTGAAGGAAGCAGGATAGGGGTATCATTGTCTGACATCACAGAATGAGGCACTGGTAAGCTGATGTCATACATCACATGTTTGACGGGAGAAACCTGTGGCGAAGGAGCGACTGTGTGTTCTGAATGAGAGAGAGAGAGAGCAAGAGAGAGTTAGTTTGGTTTATTAAAGTTGCAATATAATGTTGACAGATTTACTCTTTCATGTTGTGATGTACAACTGAGTGAAACAGACTGCAGAAAAATAAAAGGACGTGGACTTCAATTTATCAATTGTTGATTGGATGGAGGCAAATCTGTATAAGGCAAATCTGCAGTCAACTGTGAGAAAGTAATGGCTTTTAAGCTGACTAAATGAATGGAGAGGCCATCACGCACCACCAGAATGAAGTCTATGATTTCACCAAAAGATTAAGACATTAAAGTTGTGAGCTCAATACTATTATCTTTTAATAAAATGAATAAAAATATTAATCAAATAAATAAACAAATCATATCCATTAAAATAAAAATAAAAAAACATTGATACATTTCCATTTCATGTCAACTTCTGAGGAGTCCAGTAAAACGAAAGCTTAACATCATTCAAACTATTCAAAACTGATTTTTTGTAAGATGAAGAAAAGGGAAGAAAGGGATCAGTTTAAATTATTTTTCAACTGCTACTCATAATTGAAGCCAGTGAGGCCAATATTTTGTGTGAGGTGTAAGATTTTTGAAACGTTATTTTATTATTATTTTTGTTAAAGGAAATTTAACAAAAGTATTAAAGACGCATGACTTCCAGAGGTAGATACAGTAAAAGTGCATCTGATATCCTACACTCCGCCTACTGGCCTAACATGTGATTGTTTTGTTATGTGTTGAGAGACGGGGCAAAGTTTATACTTTACTGTGTTGTATGCATGAATTATGATCAAAACTGTAGTTGCCATCACCATCCCTTTTTTATTTGTTCACTTATAAGTAGGGCCAGACTGAATCTGTGGACAGTTTTTGCTATATCTGTGAAGTATTTTGTTAAAAATCTGCGGATTTATGCAGAATGATTTTGGAAGTTTCATAAATAATACCTTAGCATTTGAAATAAAAAGTAATACCTTGTTAACTTCTATTTAATGTTTACAATGCAAATCCAATAAGATTCACTTTATTTGGTAAACAAAGCAAGCCTCTCGTATAAAATCTCTACTAAAAGACAGAAAATATTACTTTACAAACTGTATTTGTAAATAAATCATATAAATATTTTCATATTAGTCAATAATATTACTGAAATTAATTTAAAAACTGAATAAATATAAATGTACACACATTTATACCAGTAAATAAACAGAATCAATGATGGGCTAAAAATCTGCAGATATCTGCGGAATTCTGCACACACAGATTCCATGTGGGCCTACTTATAAGCCAATTAATATGGGTCTGTTCATACAATAATACTCCGGCGGCAGTGTTCACTGCGTGTTGGCATACTTTCTGAGGTGAAAGTCAGTGAGCACCCATTAGGAACACTATATTTTGTAGACTGTGACAAAATAAGAGAAAAAGGTCAAAATATTATAGATATGTATACCAGGTAGATACTGCATCTCGACTGACCACTTTGAATCGCATCACTGGAAATGCATGTAAAATAGCTATAACTTACAGTATATATAAGATTAATAAGTTAAGGTTTTAATATTCCAGGTGAGGGAAATTTGTCCTGGGATTATAACCTCTTAACCTAATCCCATTTAACCAAACATCTACGACAATATTCAATACAAACATATTAAAATCTATTTCTATATATACAAAAAAAAAAAACAACTTTAAGTTAAATTAAATTAGGCCAGGCTTACCACTGGCAATCTATTTATCTGCAACAGGGATTCACAATATACAAGCAATGCCTAATGATAAGTAGAATATAAAAATATCGTTCACCCAAAAGTTAAAATGCTTTCATCATTTACTAACCCTTTACTTGATTCAAACATTTATGAGTTTCTTTCTTCTGTTGAATACAATAGAAGATATTTTAAATAATGCTGAAAGCCTGTAACCATTAGCTTTGTTTCCATCCACCTATTTTTATGCACATTTTGGAGATGAACGGTTGATGCGCTTGTATTTTGAAAGTGCACATAACTGAGTAGGATAAACTTTTTATTTGATAAGAAAAGATGCGCATAAACTACGATGAAACACTTTTACCGAACAAATTCCAGCACGCGCATTAATAAAGGTCATGTGATTTTGTTATAAGAGATCATGTGAGGATAAAAATGTGTGTGAATGGACAAACCAGCAAGTGGTGCTAAGTGTGCTAAATGTTGTATTGAACATTCTAAAATGCCTTAACCATTTTAGTTTTAATGTTATTATTATTAATTACCTCTTGGACTGTCAAGAGTGTCTGAGCCTTGCATTTTAAATGCCACCAGGTGTTCACTGCGTGTTGGCATCATTTTCTGAGGTGAAAGACATTTATTAAATAAAGAAAAGATTTACGCAGCTTGTCCTACCACAGCAAATTTAATTTTTACTGTCCATATTTGGCTCCAGTTAATCAGGAAGTGACGATATTATTCTCTTTGACTCGCTGGAAGGAAACACTGGTTTCTTCGCACATCTTTTATGCAATTTTTAAGTTTTGCGCATAAATTTAATTCACATTTTTGGATGGAAACATGGCTACTGACATCCATAGCATTTGCTTTTTCCTACGACAAACAAATCAGTGGTTACAGCTTTTCAGCTTTCTTCAAAATATCTTTTGTGTTCAACAGATAAAGCACTTTTTGTTTGGAACCACTTGTAAATAGTGAGTAGACGTTTATTTTTGGGTAAACAATCCCTTTCTCTTTTATACTGATAGCTCATATAATGCTGAATAAAGAATATCCCGTAAAAAAAAAACTAAAAATCTGCTGTGCATACCTGGACTGTTGTCTGCAGTGAGGTTGCTGCTGTTACTGGGCGAATTTGACAGATCAGAGACCACCACACTAATGCCTGCCGTGGGGCTGAGGCTGCCACCCCGCGATGAAGACTCGCTGCTCTCGGAGCCCAGTGACGTGCTGGAGCGTGTATCTGAAGACTTCCTCAACCTCCCACGCAGGAAAAAACTTCTCATCTTACTCCTGCGGGCCTCCCCTCCTTCATCATCCTCGTAGTCTTCCTCGCCGCCTCCATCGCTTGGCAGTCGCCCCCGCATGCGTGCCAGTGCTCCGTATCCTCCAGGAACAATAGCAGAAGAGGAGTCTTCTTCTGCGGGACGCTTCTTGGCTCGCATGCGTTCTCGGAGCTTGTCGAAAGCAGAGCGAGGTTTGTCCTTCATGGAGAGGTCGTACATGCTGGCCGTCAGGTTGTGTCGAGTGAACTGGACGGACAACTGAAGCTCCCCTCGTTCTTTCTCCTTTTTGCCTGTTTTTGAATGCAGCCTGTGCCACCTGTGGACCATAATGAGCGGAGGAACTGTGTTAAAAAGATGCATGGATGCCAGATAGTAACTGAATAGTAGTTAGAATTATTAGCCCCCTGTATATTTTCCCCCAATGTCTGTTTAACAGAAAGACGAATGTTTTTTAACACATTTCTAAGCATATTATTTTTAATGACAAATTTCTAATTGATTTCTTTTATCTTTGCCATGATGACAGAACATAATAGTATACTAGATATTGTTCAAGATACTAGTATTCAGCTTGAAGTCCCCAAGAAATCAAAACAAACATATGATTTTGTTAGCTTACATTGCTAGTTTCGTGGTGAATAATTCATCTGTGCACGTCATTAAGAAAGAAATAGTTTGCCCTTGTGATCTTTCATTTAAATCTGAAAATGCACTTCCTGTTTGTTTTCAGGTAATTTATTAGATTACATGATTTAGAGGTAATGTGCGAGGCTAACGCTGCTCCAACTGTCAGTTTTGACAACAAACAGAAATGGTGAGCATGTCTGTTAGGTTGTAAAAACTCTTCTAAAACTCTTTTCTTGATCTTTCTGAATGAAATGCCTACTTTACTACGTCCATTCAGCTTGCGGTAGAGGAAAAACAAGCCCTTTCTCTAGGAACTGCATCACAATGTGAAAAAAATAACGATTGCAGCTTCTGGTTCAAGGGGACATTAAAGTGCAATTTAAAGGCTTAACTAGGCTAATTGGGTTCATTTGGCAAGTTAGGGTAATTGGGCAGGTCATTGTATAATGATGGTTTGTTCTGTAGACAATCTAAAACGAAAAATTGCTTTAAGGGGCTAATAATTTTGACCAAAAAATGGTTTTAAAAAAAACTGCCTTTATTCTAGCCGAAATAAGACTTTCTAAAGAAACAAAATATTATAGGAAATATGTGAAAAATTCCTTGCTTAAACTCATTTGGGAAATGTTTGAAATAGGATAAAAGTATGATACAGTATTATAGAGTATAATAATAATTTTGACTGTGTTTGTTTGTTTATTTGCACATTAGAAAGTATGGCTATATCAAAGCAAAAACAACATATGTAAAAACACATTAGATTGATAATTCAATATAAATGACACAAAACAATAATCAATTATAATTTTTACATTAAAAAAATATAATTTTACTTTAAGGTTCCATTCGTTAGGCAAAGATGAATAAAAGAGTCATGTATAAGAGAAAAAAAATCAACAGAGAATAAAAATGATTTTAAAACATGATTAAAAACAGATTAAAATGTGTTTAAACAGGTTTTAAAAGAATGAAAAAGAAAATAAATAAGTAATAGTGTGATCTGTCAGACGTAGCACAGTACTCATTCAGGAAAGGCACAGCTAAACAGAAGTGTTTTATGTCTTGATTTGAATGTGCCTTATGTTGGAGCATATCTGATCATTTCTGGAAGCTGATTCCAGAAGCAGGAGGTGCAGTAGCTGAAGGCAGATTCACCCTGCTTTTAAGCAAGTTAAGATTATTCATTCATTAATTTTCTTTTCGACTCAGTCCCCTTATTAATCTGGGGTCGCCACAGCGCAATGAACCGCCAATTTATCCAGCATATGTTTTACACAGCGGATGCTCTTCCAGCTGCAACCGATCTCTGGGAAACATCCATACACACTTATTCACTGCAGACAATTTAGCCTACCCATCACCTATACCACGTCTTTGAACCGGAGCACCTGGAGGAAACCCACGCAACCACGGAGAGAACATGCAGACTCCACACAGAAAAGCCAACTGACCCAGTCGGGGCTGTAACCAGCGACCTTCTTGCTGTGAGGCGAACGTGCTACCCACTATGCCACTGTGGCGCCCCCGAGTTAAGATTAGTTAATGTATTTACAAACTAATTAACATGAATACTGAAATAAAAAGTATTGTTCATTGTTTATTACTGTCAGTAAATGCATTATTAATAACAAATACAACCTTATTGTAAATAGTTACTAACATTTTAGATATGATTTTTTTGTTCAATTTATGATCACTGTGTGGTAAACAGTGCTATAAACAAGAACAATACAAAAGGAAAATCAGCAAAAAGCATCAAAATATCACACAATTTGTGCTTTAGACATTACAATCAGGGGAACAAACTTTTGTAAAATATATTTAGCCTAACTTATTTCTTAAATGATATTTTCTAATAAAATTTAATGCAATGACATATTAAAATAAAAATTCCCACCATTTTTTAAATATGTTTTTATGGTGTGGTTTCAACAATCCTGACAGGCTGGGCTGAATGAACCTGGCTCAATGAAAAGTGGAGGAAGAAGAGTTTTGGGGGATGCACCAAAACAAAAATATAAACTGAAGCTGCCCTCCACATTCTTTTATATTTGTTAACTCACAGGCCTACACAAAATCTGCAGATTTAACCTACCGTTGAGTTTATTTATGTGTAAATATATAATCATGAAATTGCTATTTTAATTTCATTAATTTTATAGAATAACATGCAAATGTTTATTTATGTGCAATATAGTTTGTGAAGTCTTTTAGTTTGTGTATTATATAAGACATTTTGTTAAAAAAAAAAAACAAGTGGTTCTGATTAGATTTGCATTATACATCTAAAATAAAAAAAAAATGTAAAAAGTTTTTTATATATTTTTTTAATTTAATGGATTGAGCATTTTGTTATTCTACTCTGGAAAAAAATCATTTTGAATCTGCATAAATCAGCAGTTTTTCTATTTTTTAAATCTGTAGAAAAACAGCAAATAAAGGGTCTGGCACTGTAAAAAGAAATTTAAGCCAATATGGTTTTATTCAAGCAATAAATCTCAACAAAATCCAAACCACTATAGGCGGCAAATACATTTATTTTTTATTTTATGCTTTATGTGCCATTTGAAATGTAATAAATAAAAATGGGATACCACCATTTCACCTCTTCCCAGTTTAGTTAGGAATTGTTTTACTTTTAAACATTTAAGAAGTTAAATTATGACCTAAGTAAACTCGAAATAACCATTTTTTTAAGTCCAAAGTGACCAGATTATGAAACAGTGTAGCCTATACAGATTTTCAGCACATTAAGGTAAAAAAACATCCCATTCTTTTCCCCATTTTACCAGTCAGGGTACAACAATTCCCACAGATTTTATAGCTGTTTTATTAACAGTAAAAGACATTTAATTTTGAATGTTTTTCCTCTAATGCTCCCAGTAAGTTAATCATTAAAATCTCAATAAATGGTTTATGAATTATTTTGAATGTGACCTTCACAAAATCTCTGAATACTGAACATTATACAGTATGTTATGAAAGTTTTTGTCTTTGTAATGAAAGTCAGTGAGATCCAAACCAACTGCCCTTTTATGACCATTTATTCATTCATTTTCTTTTCGGCTTAGTCCCTTCATTATTCAAGGGTCGCCGCAGCGGAATGAACCGCCAACTTATCCAGCATATGTTTCACGCAGGTGGAAACCCACGCGAACAAGGGGAGAACATGCAAACTCTACAAAAAAATGCCAACTGGCCGGGGCTCAATCCAGCAACCTTCTTGTTGTGAGGTGATTGTGCTACCCACTGCGCCACCATGACGTCACCATTTTATGAACAAAATATATGTAAAAAAAAAAGAGTCAAGTCAAGAGATTCAGGTTTGAAAAAGCACAATGATTAATTAAATTACAACAAGATTTATAGACGTGCTCTCCTTTAAATACTTTTTTTGTACAAAATTATAACAAGGACCATTTTCTGGATATAACATTAAAAATAAGATAGATCTTATTGTTACATCTTAAATATAAACCAACCAAATGTCAGTCCTGTGGTGGAGTGAATATGTCATTGTGGCATTGTGTATATTTCCATTCCCAGCAGTCGACTGAAGGATAAATGTATTGATCTTTGCAGTGTCCTCCTCTCCTCTACCTCCACATATACAGAAAGACTTTCCTTTTCTAACAAACACAAAGTCAGTGTGAACTGAGATCAGAATGCAAGTGGTCTCTCGGCTAAATTAATGGAGGCTTTCCTGATGCTCAGGGTTTTTTATGCAAACAGACACACACACACACAAAGTCACACATGCTGACAAAGGCAGCGCTGGGACAAGAAGGTCAGCTTTCTTCCATCAGCAGTATTGATTTTCTAAACATTATACAGTACGCACACATACAAACACATGCAGATGCACTAATAATGCAACCGTCTTATTGTTAGAGACTTGGCTGTTTAAACGGACCTTTGACAACACATTAAAAGAAAACAATTAACCAATTAACAGATGAACAGATAGGCGGATCTACCCACGCATGAATATCCATTAATTATGCACATTTACGAATAAACACATTTGGCATTCTTCCAGACGCAGCTATGTTGCTATGGTAGCATCGCATTGAAGTGACACTGGGCTGTGTTGTTTTGTATTGCAATTAGTAAAGGTGATACATGAATTTTGTTGCAGCATTAAAAATCATTTCACCCATTCAAGTTTAACACGCAAACACAACCAAATTTGATTTGTAAAACAGGTCACTTTAGTTCCATCCATAGGTTCCATTCAAATTTGGCACCATATAATTTGCTCAATTTTCAGACTATTTAGCTGGCAGCAAAACTTTTCAGTATACTTTGAATTTGCAGTATGGGGATTCATTCTAATGTGAAATCTCAGACAGCAGGTTGTCCAGATGAAGACCAAAGGGAGACCCCTACAGACAAAAGTAGTTGTTTCTAGAATATTTCATTTTTTGCACAGTATGTTCACACGGACACCAATACTTTGATTTTAACAGGATTAATACTCTGATTAAGAGTCTACTATGTAAACAGAGATTTTTGATTACTTTAATCTGACTAAAGTCATAATCAAACTAAACAGAAATCGAATAAACACATGGAGTATTCCTATTTAAGTCGCATTATTGAAGAGTAGGCATGGGCCGGTTTAAGATTCTGATGGTCGGATAACCTTACATAAAAATATCACGGTATTGTGATTAGTGCTCTAAAATACAATCTTTTTAAATGTCTGGATAAAAAGAACTTTTTTCCCCTTTCAACACAATATATTTTATTTTTTGAAAAATTCATAATATTTTGGAGCAGTAAACATGCAGGCTAATTCAAATGAATCATTGACTTCTGCTATCTTCATTAGTTTAAAAACACAGATTTCTTTACAATTTAAAATAGCATCTTTGGATATTTTTTTTTTGCTGAAAATACGCTTGTTCTAAAAAAAAAAATTTTAAATAAAAAAATCTGCGTGCGGAGAATTCCGCAGATTGTTAGCCCATCATTGAGTCGGTTTATTTACTTGTGTAAATGTGTGTACATTTATATTTATTCAGTTTTTTTATTAATTTCAGTAATAATATTGACTAATATGAAAATATTCACATTTATTTACAATACAGGTTTTAAAGTAATATTTTCTGTCTTTTAGTAGAGATTTTATATAAGATACTTGCTTTGTTTACCAAGTAAAGTGGATCTAATTGGCTTTGCATTGTAAACATTAAATTGAAGTTAAAAATCTATTACTTTTTATTTCATTCATTAAGGTTTTAGTTATGATACTCCCAAAATCATTCCACATAAATCCGCAGATTTTTACAAAATTTTGCACAGAAATAGCAAAAAAATGTCCGCAGATTCCGTCTGGCCCTACTCATAAATCAGGAACGGTATTACAGAAAATTTGGCGGTTTTAAAACCTAGACTGTTCCAAACCGCAGTATACCTTGAAAACGGTTATCGTCCCATGCCTATTGAAGAGCAGTACAGGCATGTAAACATCTTAACCATACTATTACCATTTTGTAGCATTTTCCCAACATTCTAGGATAGTAAGCACACACACACATTTGACAACAAACAAGTAAGAATGCTTATTTGAATAAGAATTGCTTGAGAATTTGTATTCGCCACTGTCTGTTTGCACACATAGTGTGATAAATTAAACACAGTGGAATTTGGTCGCAAAATTAAAAACGAAACTCCCAAAATCACTACGGTGCCATGACAAACATAAACTGTTATTGTGTGGAACTCTGGAGGAAATTAGCGTCAAATGGTAACATAATGACATTAATCGAATTATACACTTGAACATGTAAAAGAGTAACATGAAAGGAACATTCAAAAAGCAACTCATGTAAACACCTTAATCATATTGTCTTTTTCATATTACGTTTTTCCACACCATGTTTTTAAAACATGATCATTTATTTCACCTCAGTATTTTCAATGGATTTTCTGCACTCGCCTGCTGCTCCTGACGATGCTTTTGTTTAAACAGCGTTTCATCTCATATCATTCTTTAACAACTAAATGAATGTTTGGATCAATTTAAAGGATTATATTATGATTAAATTACATTATCAATGTTGTAAAAAGGAACCTCGTGAAATTGAAAATAGCCACAAGTTTTTGAAGTTTATCGGTGGCTGAAAAACCCTGGCCATGCACATAGTACATTGTTGTTCATTTCAGTCTTGGATACGAATTTGCATCTCGAAATATAGTACATACAGGACATATACTGTGCAAACCAATTGAAATTTGATATGAAGTAGTATAACAATAAACAAATGTTTTTTTCTGGTTTATTCAGTCTCAATAATACTCATATATAAACTTTCAAAACAAACAATTGACTTTACGCCACCTCCATCTTCTAAAAAAAATGTTTGTCAAAAGATTACATGAGGATGTGGCCTTAAAACTATATCAAAATATTTTCTGGTATTTATTGCAATAATAGTTGTAATGTATCTTCTGAGAGAGGAAAAGTCCTGGTTCTTTATGCCTAGTTTAGACTGCATGATTTTAGCCCCGATTTTGACTCGCCGACAGGTTTTGAGAAATCGCTGACAAATGCCTGAAATCACAGGACAATCGGTGCTCGTTCACGTGAGCAACAAATCACACAGCGTGAACTATCAAAGACACGATCTGGGAGAATCGTAGATGAGTCACCGATATTTGGCGCGCTCAATATCTGGAGCTGTCCCCCATTGAAATCATGCCGTGTGCAATGTGTTCTGATTTAAAGTAACATCGACAATTACCTAGAGCCAATGAGAGAGCAGCATTCACTAGTGTGGGTACCTGCAGGCCAGCGGGAGGTTGGGGGAGAATTTAAGTGCGCTCATTCTCAGTTTATTTGGACCCAAGAAATGGAGGAAAAACTAGTGTAAATTTGGCAGGAGCTCCCGTGTCTGTTTGATGTGTCTTCTGAGCAATATCACAACTGGGTCGAAGAAGAAAAAAAAGTTAAGAAGAAATTGCTAATTCCCTTCAAAGCCAGGTGAGCAAAATAAGTACAATTTCCACCCCAGTAAAGATTTCTTTCTCATCATGTAGTTAATTATAAAAGATATACTATGTGACCTCGCGTTGCTTCCATATCACTTCTCATGTGTGTTTGGTTGTGTGACGTAGTTTGCAGACAGAGACAAAAGTTGTCAGCGATTCTCCTATTGTAAATTCATACAGTGTGAAACTCCCTGTCGACCACCCATCTTATGGTGTAAACACAGCAGCGACAGAACGCTACCCCAGATAGTCGTGCAATGTGAAAACATCTGTGATGCCACTACTTTGAAAATCGTGAAGGTCTGAACTCGGCATTAGAGACAAGTACTGATTTTCATATTTTTTATTTTGATATTTTAAAACTAAACAGAGCAGTTCTTCCTCCCTGCTCTTGGATGCCTACTAATAAAGCTTTTCAGGATTATACAAAACACACACAAGCAGATGTCCCAAAGTAGGTCGGAAATAAAATTTTCAAGACAGTGGGTCCCCAGGAGTGTTGCTTTCGTCAATGAAAACTATGACTAAATATCTTTGTTAACGGACCTTTATCAAATGACAAAGCAGAGATAAGACGTGACCAAATGCTGGTCATGTGACGATGACTTTGACTATTGCATTACAACTTTATTGTTGACAAATAAAAACAGGAATAAATGTGGTTTACAATATAAAGACGTCTCTTCATTTGTTGATTAAAATGAGCCAAAATTAAACGTTATAATGATATTTTGTTTTGTTTAGTCACTTTATTATTATTTTGCAGTAAGGTCCTCTAACTACATTTACGGCATTATTTAGAGGACAACAACAACCCCGCTGAGAAAGCTAGGGAATAATGGCCGGCCAGTCAGGGTTCGTTGGGAGAAAAAAGTGACAATTGGAAAAACTTTACTAAGTCAAGTACAAAATAAAACAAAATGTGTTGTGGTGAAAGATATGTAAAAGAAATGTGGCCACAAATATTGCTGCAAAGAAACACCACACACATTGAAGGCATTCAATATTGAAATAGATGTAACTCAAGACATTAATGTAACATTACTTTCTATTCTGCACAAAATATAATTTGAGCAGTGATATCGCAACGTGTGTGTCAGCAATAGTCACATCGCAAGATATGCAATGTTGAGTTGGGATTATATTTGACCAGAAACCACAGGACAAAACACATGAGATTTGTGGAGACAATGCAGAATTGAACCATAATAGAGTGAACGTTTATCATCTGCAAAGTGTTTTAAGACCTGTGGCTTTGCGAGCATTTGAAGAGCATGATGAAGACTATGCAATGGTATTTTAAATTTGATTAGTCAATTTCTGAAAACCATAAAGCACTGTTTATTTCACTTTAATATTTGCTCCACTCTGTTTGTTTATGACTATAGTTTGTTTATATATGTATATAATAACTTACATAAAAATATATTCATATTTCAGTCCCCTTCAAATTCATTCCACTAAATTTATTCATTCATTTTCCTTTCGGCTTAGTCGCTTTAAAAATCAGGGGTCGCCACAGCGGAATGAACCGCCAACTTATCCAGCATTTGTTTCACGCAGCGGATGCCCTTCCAGCTGCAACCCATCTCTGGGAAACATCCATACACACTCATTCACACTCATACACTACGGACCATTTTAGCCTACCCAATTCACCTATACCACATGTCTTTGGACTTGTGGGGGAAACCGGAGCACCCGGAGGAAACCCACGCAACCACCGGGAGAACATGCAAACTCCACACAAAAATGCCAACTGACCCAGCCGAGGCTCGAACCAGCTACCTTCAGAATCAGAATCAGAATCAGAATCAGTTTTATTGCCAAGTGTGCTTCACACACACAAGGAATTTGCTTTGGCTACAGAAGCTTCCAGTGTACATAAAGTGACAAGTGACAACACAGAATAAATATAAATTTTAAAAAAAAAGAAGACGATGGACATTAAACAGATGCAGTCAGTCCAACGATCTGGATGTTGAAATGTATGTGCAGATTGTTATAAGTATACAGGCTATAAGGTGCTGTGTGCAAAAGCGTAAGTATTGCATTGTATGTTTTTATAAGGTGCTGTGTACAGATGCGTAAGAAGTATTGCATTGTATGCTGTTATAAGGTGCTGTGTACAAATGCGTAAGGAGAAGAAATGCAATGTGTATTATTATAAGGTGCTGTGTACAAGTGCGTATCAGAGAGTATTGCACGATTATTGCACAATAGGAGAAATATTAACTGTTCATGAGGTAGATGGCCTGAGGAAAGAAACTTTTCCTGTGTCTGGCAGTTTCTGTGCTCGGTGCTCTGTAGCGCCGACCAGACAGTAACAGTTCAAACAGGAAGTGTGCTGGGTGCGAGGCGTCCAGGGTGATTTTGCGAGCCCTTTTACTCACTCTGGAAAAGTACAGTTCTTGAAGTGTAGGAAGGGTAGTGCCAGTGATTCGTTCAGCAGTCCGGACTATTCGCTGTAGTCTACGGAGGTCAGATTTGGCTGTGAGGCGATCGTGCTACTCACTACGCCACCGTGGCACCCTTTACTAAATATAAACTAAAACTAAATAAAACTAAATTTTAAAAAAATGACTGTCTTCCTAAATAGACACATTTAGGATATCTGCTGAAATTGAATATTTTATCGCAACATGCAGTGCTCAGCATATACAAGTACACCCCTCACAAATCCATCTTTTAAATTCATATTTTTAATAGGATGCTTTACAATAATATATTTGTGCATATACATTACATTAGTCAGTACAGAAGCCAAATCTGGAGCTTAACTAACAAAATAAATTACGATAATGGTCCAAAAACTAGTAAACCCAAATTTATAGGTGATAGAATAATATTAAATACAAATTAATACTTTTTATTTATTTATTTTTTTAAAAAGAGGACAAATCAAGAGAAGGGAAAATTTTTCTTTAAAAATGTGTTGAAATTTTGTAGGTTGTACGTTTTTTTGAATTTAATTGTATTATCATTCAACTTCTAAATATGTTTGGGGACTAAAATATTATTTTAATATATATATCTGTATAATAAATCTGTTTTGTCTAAATGCACCAAAATACATAACCTATATTCACTGAGAAATGGATGAAAATATTCATTTTCAAAAATGTGGTGTACTCAATTATACTGAGTGCTGTATAAACGCAGAGAAAAAAAACTGCAATGTCAAATTTTTCCAATCTCGTGCAGCCCTACTTTCTATTTTACAAAACTCACACCAACTCATGACATGAGGCTGTGGATAATGTGTCTCATTTTAACATTAGCCTCAGGAGCTTAAAACAACGTCAGTGTCAACTAAACTTAATTTTCGTCAACTAAAGCTAGATGAAAATAGTCATGGATGATTCTGACTAAAATAACACTAAAATGTTTTTAGCATCAGCTTAGTCACTAATATAATGTGACTTAAACCTGACTCGACTAAAAAATAAAAAATAAAATAAAAATAAATAAATAAAAAAGTATGAACATGAGTAAAACTGATATGTCAGCTTCAAACAAAAACACACTAAATCTAAAATTAAAACAGGCCACGAAAAACAACACAAGTTTCCAGGAGCAGAGTTCAACGTCTCTAAAATAGTGTGATCACAGATTGTAATGTTTTTCTCTTTCATTCATACCTTTGCATTACATATAAAAAGACATCAGCTATCACAGTCGCAGAGAATAAAGAAAATGAAAACGGATGCATGAGTCATACAATAAACAAATAAACATCCTGAGAATTTTAATGAGAATAAAGTATATTCATAATGCAAATCTAACTGACCTAGCCTTTATCACTGTGTACAATACTATAAAAAGTACTTCTTCATCACTCAGTGATATGAAACCATCAATTCAATTCACCTTTATTTGTATAGCGCTTTTACAATGTAGATTGTGCCAAAGCAGCTTCACATTGAAGGTTATAGTAAATTGAAACAGTGTATAAAGCGTATATAATTCACTATATAAAGTGAATTTAAAATCAAAGTCAGAAAATCTCTGCAAACAAAACTGTATCGCACACGCTATTAAAATAATTAATTGCACAGAGCGATTGGACTTTTAGTTTTATTACAATCAAATACAATTGACTTTTACAAGTTGATTTTCTTTTTCATGGGAAAAATTTTCACAAGTATATTGCATTAAGATATTACCCATCCCAACATTACAAATACTTTACTGCAATCGCTCGTTTCTGGCGACCAAACCTCACATGAACCGAAAGAATCAAGGCTCAACTAAACTTTGCTCAGGATTATGCCATGTTGACAAAGAAATGGTCCAAAGTTTACTTTAGAAATGAATGCAAGCTTCCTTTGTTTGGGCTGTCTACTTCTGATACAGTGGTTTCCAAAAAAAAAAAAAAAAGTTTATTAATTTATTTTTGTATCAGTGCCTTGGTTATTTCTGTAAAACACTATTTAACTTCAACAACTAATGTCCCTTAAAAGTTTGAACAATGAAGATTTGTGTTCAAAGATTGGGGATCAAAATTAGAGAACATTGTTAATTTCATTTATAATTTCATTACGTACAGTGCATTACACAGCAGGTTGACACATGCACATCGTGTCATTGGACTGTAGGTTGAAATGGGGGTAGTTTTAAGTACAGATTCTAAATCAGATTAAAAAGCTATTAGTGCATCTGGGAACCACAAATATTCACACAAACAAACAGGAAAAAAGTATCTCAGCCTTGTAATCCCAAGTATCAAATACCACCAGCATCCTAAGAGTTTTCAGTTTTCAAAATCAGTGTTTTTTTTTTACTTCCTATAGGTATGATGACAAAAGTTAATTTCACAGAAATTACCGCAGTATAGCCTCAACCTTTTGTTGTGTTCCTGCCATTTTACTGATTATTGCTACAGCAACCTACAATCTGAGAATCGCCGACAGTTCATTACTAAAGGAAGGATCAGTAACAAAGACTAGATGTACATGTAACTTTGTCAGTACCCTGTTCATTTGGACCAGCTTCTTCTTCCTCAAAATCACAACATGTAATAAGGTGGAGGAACTATGACGTCACCTTGTAGGCTGCTAACATAAAACTGGTTCCCTCGATAAAATCCCTATAGGATTTTCCCATAGGCTTTTTGAAGTTTGCAAATAATAAGCTCTGTGTTAAAACACTGTTCATTACACGTTTTGTCCCGCCAGATAATCCTCACACGAAAATACAACTTGAAGCACTTTTGGGATATAAATGCAAACGCAAGAACTGAAAAGCTAACATTAGGCTATAAACGGACTACAGAGCCTTTGGGGCGCTCGTCTGTGACGTCAGCACCACCAAGCTTATTTTTTTTAGAAATATGGTTCATCACAAAGGTTTAATCTCTCAGTTTATTATATTATAATCTACGATATATATTATAAATAAATAAATACGCAAAAACATATAGACCTACATGCCTTTTGGATAGTTTTTACAAGAGAAATACATTTTGTTTTGCTTTATAGTTGTTGTAAAAGATTTAAAACTGTATGTATAAATGTGCCTACATAGTATAATCATAAGACATATTTAAATAAGTGTATCGTTTGCGTGCATACAGCCTGCTTACCTTAGTAATACACGACAGAAATGAGGCTGCCAAATGCCTGCAAGTTCCATCATGGATATAAAACAACATTCAATATTCCTTTTTTGTCACGAAGTACAGCGAAAAGCAGCCCCTACAGTCACTATACACTTTAAGGAGGAGTACAACTAGGCATGGGCCAGTATAAGATTCTGACAGTATGATAACCTTGGATAAAAATATCACGGTTTCACGGTACAACAGTATTGTGTTTACTGCTCTAAAATATATTCTTTTTAAATGTCTGGCTAAAAAACAAAACCTTTTTCCCCTTTGAACACAATATATTTTAATTTGAGAATCATTTAAAATGTTTTGGAGCAGTAAACATGTCAGGCTAAATAATTCAAGCGAATCATTGACTTCCGCTGTCTTCATTTGTTTCAAAAACACAGATGTCTTTACAATTCACACCTAAAAAAAGAAAGAAAAAAAAGAAGAAAAAAAACAGTAAATAAAATCGTACACATACCTTAGGAACGGTATAGCACAAAATTTTGGCGGTATGAAAACCTTGACTTTTCAAAACCGCGGTATACCTTGAAAACGGTTATCGTCCCATGCCTAATTATGACAGAGTTATATGTGTTCAGATGAAGGAAAAAACAATGAAAAATCAACTGATCAGGTTAAAACAACAGGTAACATCTATGTATTTTCTTTCGAGCGCGATCCGACCGAGCAAACTGGGGAAACGCGCCACGTTAAAAAAAACATAACATGCATTCTACAGAGAATAAGAAGGCAAATATGATATGTATTTAGGTGTGTGTGTGTGTGTGTGTGTGTGTGTGTGTGTGTGTGTGTGTGTGTGTGTGTGTGTGTGT
>CAIGQQ010039955.1:2064462-2080023 GCA_903798035.1 Danio albolineatus
TGTGTGTGTGTGTGTGTGTGTGTGTGTGTGTGTGTGTGTGTGTGTGTTGTCTGTGCAGCTTGTAGGTCTCTGGTTAACCAGCTAAAGTGGCCAAAGCTCTCACCCAGCAGAACAAATCTCCAACTAGCTTACGTGCACCGCAGTCAAAGTTTGTCAAAGTTCAAAATAGTTCAACTACTGCTGTGTCAATTATGAACATTTGTTATTGTTATTACTTGGAGTTATGATGAAGTACACTAAAATACTGGTGTACAAACGTCAGTGCTTTATCAGCATGGTTCTGCATTGGGCTCACACCTACAGTACACTGCACAATGGCTGCTTACAGTGGGGGAAATAAGTATTGAACACGTCTGACTTTCACCAGATGTTGGTAACAACCAAAGAACTCCATATATGCAAAGAAAACAAATCTAATTAGTTTACAAATTAAGTTTTGTGTAATAATATGAAATGGTGCATGGAAAAAGTATTGAACACATGAAGAAAAGGAGGGGTAGAGAGGCAGTGAAAGCCCAGACAGCAGCTGAATGCTCTCATTAGTTATTCAGCAACCCTCTGCCCTTCCTCAGTGTAAATTAATATCAGCTGTTTCAGTCCAACATCTACATTACCAGGATGATGAAGATAAAAGGTTGGACATTTCAGCAAGACAGTGGTGTCAAGGAAACTCTCAAAGGGTTTCAGAGAAAGAAAATAAAGCTGTAGAATGGCCCAGCCAATCACCTGACTGAATCCAATAGTGAATGCAAAATAAAGATTAAATTTGACAGACAAAACTCACAGAAATATCAAGATGCTATGTCTGAGCAATGCATGTGATTTTATTCTCCATACGAGAGGCGTCTTTAATCTGCCATGACCAAAAAAGCCTTTTATATAAAGTAATAAATGCAGTTCAGCAGTTTCTCCTTGTGATATTCCACAGTTATACTTATTTATACAGCATATATCATTTATAATTTATCTAACATACTTATTACACCTCCCACACCCCTAAAATAGTGATAGGCATTGTTTTCGACATGCTGCACACTATAGACCAATCAGAAACAGATTGGGTCATTGGACCAATCACCACAAATTAGCATTACTGAAAGGAGGAATTTATGAAATATAATTTGTTGAGCACAATAAGATGAAAATAAAAGTGTTTTTTGTCTTAGCTTGTATATCAGACTGTTGTTGGGGACTCCCGAACCCAAACTATGAAACTTTGCTTGTTTTACTCTTTCCTAGGAACTTTGTGGGGGTGAAAAGCTTAACACGGTAGTTGAACAGCGAAAGGTAACTTCTCTGTGTTTGAAGATTCGGAAGTGATTACTCAGCAAGTCAAATTAGTTTGTTTCCTTTCATTTGTTTTCTTTGTAGCATCTTTTATGGTAACCACACTAAACCAATGAGCACAAAACGCCCACTGGTTCCAGTATCAAATGTAAATAACCTAGATTCAGCACTCCAATCATTTCACCTCTATCTGAGGTAAGCAGCAGACTCCTGCCCTGTGGTTAGACGTGGCCTATATTACTCAGCATCAAGCACAAAAGGCACTTTCACATTGCAGGCCTTTCACAAAGTGCTGTAAATAGACAGAAGCAGACCTTTCTTTAAGGCCAATTATAGAACAGATAAAATATGACTAAATGGTTTAATCGTGAAGTGCAAAGTCAAGATTGACATAATCGTCGTGTCTTCAAGTGGTAATTTGACAACCCACACACTAACTACATGATTCATCTGTCTACACGACGACTCCACCTACACAAACAAGGGGAGATACCAACACACAATCTGGAAATCACCAGGTACCAGAAAGTGAGCCACATATTCTGCAAATATTAAACTCCCAGGGTCTTTAATGAACTAGGTAATCTAACAGAAGAGGTCTTCGTACCCTATTCAAAACTGACTGAGTTTTTTTGCCACGCTCAAGTATTTATTTATCTTTTTTTTTTTTTTTTGTCAAATGGGGATTGGAATTTTAAACTACATATACATATAATAAACATATTACATACTACATATATTAAATTAATTAAAAAAATTAACAAAGATAAAGGACAGCTCATCCAAATAATACAATTCTTTCATCATTTGCTCACCCTCTACTAGGGCTGGATGATACAATGAATTGAAATCGCAAACGTGATTGAGCAAAGCTACGATATTCATGAACATCTTCTCAAGGAAGCACAGTGCGATTTGTAGTAAATCTCCTTCAAAGGACAGAAGGCTGCTCTCTCGAAGAATGAAGAAACCCAGGAAATCCCCTGGGGAAAATAGTGGTAGCTGAATAAACATAAGATTTAACTTTTTTCATGGATTCAGCTTGACTAAGAAACACGGAACTATGGTAATATTCTCACAGAAGGATTTATTTCAAACACTCGACTGTGTGTTTAGAGTAAATACAAATAATATTTTGTAACATTTTATGCAGTATTTAAGATAGCCATTGTTCACTCAGAAGCTATGCTTGTTTATTTATTTAACAGCAAAGTACAGCGTAAAATAATCAACATTCCCCAAGAATGTAAATAAGGGCTACACTATTAACCGAAAAGAGATTACAATCTCGATTCAACCACACACACGATCTTAATCCAGCATCTCTACGATTCAGTCAGTTACATTTTCAAGATTTTTTGGATGGCAGCCGTGACATGAGTGCACTCAGCAATGAAAGTGAAACCGAAAGCACACATATCATTTAAATGATCAATAATCATACCACATGTTAGACTTATGATCACGACAAGCATTTGGTATGTTTTTTCTTTCATAGCAAACCCAGAGTGTTGTGTAGAGGTGTGAACCTACAGTGGTCTCACAGTTCAGTTACGATTATCATGCCATCGATTCAGTTCAATTCGATATCTCGGTGCATCACGGTGCATTGACGATGCTTTACATACACAGTTTTATATTTATATACACATCAAAATAATTCTTGTATTAAAATGTATAAATATATTTGTATATTATTTGTAACACAATTTTGTCCTTTTATACAAACAGTCAGATATATAAACTGTACCTTTAAAAACTCACGTACATGCACAGAACAACATAATAGCATTTATAGCAAATAAACAAATGTAAATATGCCACTAGCTTTCTAAACCTTGTCCAGTGAGTTCGTTCGTACACCCCTAAGGGGGCTGCGATTAGCTCTAACGCTCTGGCGCTGTTCACCGATGATAAACACTGATAAACAGCAGCGGCAATCACAGCTGATCCATGATAGACGTGGAAGAGAAAACTCAGCAGACATGCCCTCGTTAATGTATCCTGAGGTATCGCTGTTACCGCCGTGAGGAGAGGAAAAGTCACACCAGCAGGTCAGATGGGCCAGAGAGAGAAAGAAAAGGAGTACTTCCATTTTCTCAATCGCAGTGAAATAGGGGCTTCTGCTGTGAAATTGTGCACAGTTTCTGAGTTAAGTAATTGGAGCGAAATACTCACTCTCGCCTCCCTCGCCATAGTAAGCTACAGAGACAGCGCAAATGAGATAAATGACGTCAGTACATAAAAACCGGTTATGACCTATTACTGAACCGATACCGAATTGTCCACGTCTACATCGAAGAAACAATTGCTTTCGACACCGCTAGTGTTGTGCATGAGAATAAACATGTAACAGTGTCAGTATAACTACTATAAACTATATAATGTTGAATATAATGCAGCAGGGAATCTGACAATGACAAATGTCTCATTTTACCAGTGGAAAAAATTATGGTCTAATAAAGTTGTCAATGTCAGATTGCAAGCATATGTCTCAAACATAATAATTTAACTTCAGAATTATCAATAATTATATTCTGATGTCATCAATTTACTGTGCATTAATGACCAGGCCAAATTTAAAGTCTATTTAAGTCCACCGTTCCAAGTATATGAAAATGTTTTCATTTTAACCAATAGCAGTTCTACACATAGACCTAATATTATTAATGTTTATCTTACAAAAAGTTTGAGAAATAATAAAATTAATAATAATAATAGCCTACTCATTAACCTTTATTTTACATCTACAGAATCGTGAGAAAATCATGATCTTTATTTTAAGCAACAAAATCATGATTCGCATTTTAGCCAGAATCGCTCAGCCCTAATGTAAATGTACTCAAATTAGCCCAAAGACCAGTTTTCATTGGTGGTGTGCAATTATCTCAATATCACTATCAACCCGAAATTCAAATTTAGAACTAAATGAACTAGAACCATATATATATATATATATATATATATATATATATATATATATATATATATACACATACATATATATATACATACATATATATATACATACATATATATATATACATACATATATATATATATATATACATATACATACATATACATACATACATATATAAGAACCAATCGAGTTTAAAGAGAACTGTTCCTTTTAAAACCCATACATATATCTACAATTTATTTACTGTCACTTCAAGCATAACCATGTTTACATGATTACTCAGCAATATAGGCATTTAAATACCTTAGTACAGGGATGTCAACCTTCGTGGAGAGCAGCAGCCCTGCACAGTTTAGTTCTAACCCAACTCCAACATACTTACCTGTAGGTTTTAAACAAGCCTGAAGGTAGGGCTGTGCGATTTGGGAAAATATCTAATTGCGATTTTTTTGACAGATATTACGATTTCAATTTGATTTGCGATTGAATTTTTTAGTTTAGCATTAGCTCAATCACACTCCTTATATAGCCGCCTAGACTGCTTTTTTAGGTGCTGGTTGTTGTATTTCCTCGTGCTGGCAACAATTGTGCGACATCTCTTACAAACTCCCTGTTTTTGTTCAATGTCTCTGACTTTGGAACCAAAATATTCCCATATTACCACTGTGCTGCTTTTCTTTGATAATAATTCATCTATCAATGCTTTTGAAGCAACAGATACCATCATCCCACTCGTCTGCGCTTTCCTGTTTGTTTGTTTTTTTATTGTGGGCATTCCACATAGTTCTGTTCCACTATTCTGCTTGGGCAGAACGAAAGTTTGCTCACTCAATTGGCTAGTAAGACTGTCACACACAGACGACTGTCAAGCATTTGGTCTGGGTGGGAAAAATTAAATAATAGATATTCATATCACAGCCTCTTGTGATTAGCTAATCGCAACGTTTTTTCACGCAAACGTGATTACTATTTGATTTCAATTAATTGCACAGCCCTGAAGGAGTCAATTAGTTTGATCAGGTGTGTTTAATTGGGGTTGGAACTAAACTGTGCAGAGCTTTGGCCCTCCAGGAACTCAGTTTGACACTTGTGCCTTAGTGTGCATGTATTCAAGTCCCAATAAGCAACAAAAGTAAATCGAAAACTGGCATTTAAGTGCAAAATTCAGTGCGACTGTCAGTCTGTTTCACGTTTTACTCATCAAACATGCCTTGATCTTTCTTTAAGTTCATCCACATTCTTTTCTGCACAAATCTATACATGCAGTCCTGTGTTGCACAGTCATAATGAACATGTGAAGCTAATTCAGTCTCATAAAAATAAATATCTATTATATAACTTTTGCATTTCAAAATCCATACCATTATCTATTCTCATCTCATTTAGAAAGGTTTGAAAAAGACTTCTTCACATCACTTCACACACATCTATTCTGGTGAGATCTCATGCAGAAGTGAAACCAGAAGAGCTAGAGTGCAGCACTGGAGGGCTCGTATTTAATACAAAATAAATTATTTCTGATTCTGAGTTACAGGAAGTGGGGTGTATACAGAGAATAAACGTCTCACAGCTGTAGAGTCTAGATATAGTGTAGAGCCTCACTCACCCGCAGCCACTCAGGAAAACACATTTCCTCAGAATCATACACTTAAAAATGGGTAAAGACACTCTACTACACACACAACAGGTTAAAAAGCATCTCCTTTGAATGCTAAAGACTATATATTCTTTTACCCCAGGATGAATGAGAAATGTTTAAAAACGTATCAATAAGGAGCGTGAAGATGTCATGCTCAACTGGTTTTGAAAATTTCCATCTTGAGCTACTTTGAATTTCTGATGCTGTTTATCGAACACTACTTCTGTTGATATTACAACCCTTGGTTACTTCTGGCAGACAATTAGTTTTATATTAATGGCATCAGGAATCCAAACCTCTGGTAATTTATAAACAACATGTAAATACACTTTTCAAAAGTAATGTTTTAAAAAGACATCATTTACATGACATAATCAGCATGGAAAGCATAAACGTCTACTGTAATCATTAAAACCGCTTTTGTGGAAAAAATATATGGCGCTATATTCACCTACTATATATATTAAAATATAGGCGTAATTCAGTGTAACAGATACATTTACATGAAAATGAAACGGCATACTTATTCTAACCTGTATTTTTTAAATTCTGATCCTGGACCACAAAACCAGTTGCAGGTGTATACTTTCAGGGATTTTTTGGGCTACTGGCTAAGTGATTGAAATTTGGCTATAGCCAAAAATGTGGGTCAAAATTATTGCTCTTACTTTTATGGCAAAATCATAGGGATATAAATTAAAGACGGGGTTCATGAATATATTTTGTAAATTCATACTGTTAGCAAAAGAAAGCTTAAATTGATCATTCACTTCATTCAAACAACTTTTAAGAGTTTTGTTCTCAATGGTTTTGTTTTTGAACCCTCAGATTTAAGATTTTCTCCCTTTTGTACTGCATTTCTGCCAAATATTGTCCCATCATAAACCACACATCAATTTATTTAAGCTTATTTAATGGAAATTTTATTTCTCAATATTGACCCATATGACTGGTCCAGGCCTTCCTTACACAAAGTCTTTTGATTGGTCATCAAATGTTTATTCATCTATTTTATCTGACACTATTTTGTGGAATATAAACTGTTGTTACATAGAAAAACGTTTTAGTGAGTGTCTTCTGTAAATAATGGGAAAAATAATTAGTCAATACATTCTATAAGGGAGAAACATAAGATGCCTAACACTTTGTTTAATGCTAGAACTTTTCGTCTTTGTACCCACAAAAATATAAAGTACATGAACATTTGGTTCTTGAAACGGTTGTCTGTTGCTGTAAAAAAATAACTTTTAAGTCATTATTAATTCATTGAAATGATCCTGCAGTGCAACAAATTATAGCTTGATGGACTTATGAAACCAGCTTGATCAAACGGAATGAATTCCCAGAAGACAAATCAAAGAAGAATTTAAGTCGCAAGATGTAAACCACACTGTATTTCCAGAAAAAATAAGTATGCTTGAAGATTGATCCTAACTGTGGCACAAACTGACTGTATGTACTGACCCTGTATGTACTGTCCTAGTTCATATGAATCAGCCACCAAATAATCAAAATGTTTCTATAATTATTAAACTACAGAAGACATAAATAACAAATATAACAGGAAAAAAGGCCCTCAAAGCACATGATGCAAGCCTTCACTTTCCAGTTTGTGCTTCACTGTTACATAATACAAAATAGCACATCAAGTCTGATCATTATCAGTGACACATTGCACACTTTAAACACAACTTTACCATTGATCAAACACATACATGTGAAAAAACACCATCTTACCCAAGAGTTTCTCAACACTGATTCTGAAGCACTACACATTAGTGATGCTTTTCATATGAGACCCACCCATTCGAGGACCTGGAGACCAGAATGGGTTGTTCCATGAGGGTTGGTGAAAAGTGTACCACCAAAAGCACCCCAGGACGAAAAAAGGGAAACACCAAAAGAAAATTCACCCACTTTTCCTTCGGTCAACAACATCCAGGCCCACTTAAGAGGGCGTGACTGCAGAGGAGCAGATTGCAGCACTCTGAGTAAGACACATCCGACTGGGCTGATAATGACACGTATTAATCTTCATTCCTCCACACAGTAAAATCCACTGCTGCTCTTTCAGACTGATACAAACACACATAACAAACAAAAAACACACAAACTTACTCATTCTTCTTGCTCTTTCGATCCTGGAAGGCTTTATGCAACGGTATGACAGCCTGGCCCAAGAACACATCAAGTCCTATTAGAGCTCGGTGCATAACGGTGAGGGTCAGGTCGCCACTACCGGGTGGGTACGCGTCTCGCCCTTCCTCCTCCAGGATCCCCGGCTGCAGCTCAAACGAGCATTCCTCGCCCCACTCCGGGTCTGTAGTCTTCTCCATCACGCACGTGGAGTATTTCTCCTTGCCCAGTTGGATGATGGTGTACACGTCGCTGGTGCCGTGTTTGCCCTTCGCGCGCAGCCCTCGGGCCCGCAGCACCGTTACCTGCACGTGCGTCGGCACCCATCGCTGCTCCTCGTCGCTCTTCGCCAAGGACATGGTCACCGGTGCACCGCGCACGGGCACATAAGACAGTGGTGCGGCTGATCTCGCACAGTATCCGCGCCAGCCTATCGTTGTTGTGCTCCACAGCGACACATTTTTAAGATGCAGCGCGCGTGGGTCGTCGAGCCGCCCGCGGTGAGGATGAAGCGGCTGCCGTGTGTTCGCGCGCCGGCGTGGAGCGTTTGTCCGGGGCGGGCGGACAGGTTTCCCTCTGCGGCGTTACAGCCACCGTGCAGACCGGTCCGCCGACGTCACTGCTCTCTGCAGGACAAGGAAGTGACTAGAAGCGGTACCCGGACTACAGCATACCGCATTCATGCTGCTCTAGAACACTGTACGCGCGGTCATGTGCATTTTAGAAACCGCTGATTAAATAAATGCTCGTCGTCTGACCGCTCGTTTATTAGAGCTAATGTGATACAGTAGCTAGGCGAGCGGGGTGAGAAGCTGAATACTGATGACATAACATTGCAGATGCGGGGATGCGCGGACTTGAGACGGGGAAGCTGCTGCTTCAGGGCAGGGATTTAACCCTCGTGTTGTCCTGAGAAACTTCACCCACATGGGATCTTCCTGCAGTTTTGGCCCTCAGTGAAAGCCATTACACAATCATGCATTTTTAATCAGGGCGCCAAGGGTCAAAAGCTCTTCCTTGTACTTAAAATGTGAGGTTTACACACGTGTTTAACGTATTATGTAAATAATAATAACAACATCACAAATATTATTATAGGAGAGAAACAAGTTGGAAAATAAAATGACATGTTAAATCACTTCAGGATCCAACTTTTGCACAAGTTGATTCTCTTCCTGGTTAGTTTCAGTCATACTGTATTAAATAAACCTGTATAGTTTAAACTTTAGAGATATATTTGGTTAACAAGCATCGTTTATTTAGTACATGCATATTTCAGAAAAATAAATCTCTAATATGCATCCACCTTTCATTATTATAAAAACGAATTATTTACTCTTAAAGAGACAGTACCCCATTTTTTATTTACTCAAACATTCATTCATTCATTTTCTTTTCGGCTTAGTCCCTTTATTAATCCGGGGTCGCCACAGCGGAATGAACCGCCAACTTATCCAGCATTTGTTTTACGCAGCGGATGCCCCATCTCTGGGAAACACATCCATACATTGTCATTCACAATGTAAGTCCGTAGTGTCATTCACTACGGACAATTTAGCTTACCCAATTCACCTGTACCGCATGTCTTTGGACTGTGGGGGAAACCGGAGCACCCGGAGGAAACCCACGCAACCACGGGAGAACATGCAAACTCCACACAGAAATGCCAACTGGCCCAACCGGGACCTGGCCCAACCGGGGATCGAACCAGCGACCTTCTTGCTGTGAGGCGAACGTGCTACTCATGCGCCACCGTGGCGCCCTTTACTCAAACACAGGATACTAAATGTAAGTAATACCATAGTGAAGATTATTGGCTGTGGTTCATAAAAGACTTATACAATGCGAGTCAACAATTGCAGACACTTTGATAGAAAAAAATATATCCAGCACAACTCCTGTCTGGTCTTTGCAAGAAACTAAATGTTTTTACAATATTATAAGTTTTAACTCACTTAAGTGTAAACAAAAAACACAAGTTACAAAAAGTCCTTACAAAAATAAAGTTAATGTTTAATGTTACTTACAATAAGGTTTCAGCTAAATTCATACATTTTTCATTCATTCATTCATTTTCTTTTCGGCTTAGTCCCTTTAATAACCCGGGGTCGCCACAGAGGAATGAACCACCTAAATTTTTAATATTGAATTAAAAATGAAGGCCACAGCAATTTTTTTTTTTTACAGTGTGGCAAACAGTCAAGCTTATGTTAGTGCTTCACTAAAATGGGTAGATGACGATTGGATTAATTTGATAATTATATCACTAGGTTATCCATATACTGCTAAAACAATTACCTTTTAGATGTTGCATCTTATTATTCAACTAAACAATTAACAGTTTTAGACAGAGTTAAACGTAACACTTTTTAAACATAACAGAATTCCCAAAAAAATACAACTTGAATTATTAGTCTAATCATTTATATAAACTTTTACTTGTTTTTTAAATGTTTGCTTTGGGGTCCGGATTATCTCCACCAAGGACACTAAAGAGACTCCATAGTTGAAAATGTATTTCACAACTGGTTATTTCTGTAAGCAAGGTGATCTTGTCAAAATATTTAAAGGGATAGTTCACCCAAAAATGAAATTTAACTCATTTACTTACGCTCAAGTTGTTCTAAACCAGATATTCTGAAGAATGTTGGAAAACAGCAGACGTCCATACAGAAAAAACAATATGGAAGTCGATGGCTGCTGCTGCTCTCACCAACCTTCTTCAGTACATCTTCCTTTGTGTTCAACTGAAACAAAGAAACTCAAACAGGTTTAGAACAAGTGAAGTGTGCTTAAATAATTTGAATAGTTTTTTTCTTTTCGTTTTCATGATTCCATATTTCAGAATTCAAGTATAGATGACTTATGGTAGCTATGACACTGTAAATAGTGGTAGATACTGTTTGCACTAAATATAAAAAGCACCAGACCAGCATCCTGTTTACACTAGCAAGTGATAAATGATGTTCAAATAAAGTGTAAACAGAAGTAGCTTGCTGTGTTTGCGCTACGGTTACAATAAGAGTGAAATGGTCTAGGCAGAGTTTGTGAAAACACTATATGCCAGTATATTTGTACTTAATGGTCTTGAGCTTTAAGTTTTGTAGAGTTTAAAGGGATGGTTCACCCCCCATAAAAAAAATTACTAACCCACAATTGGTTTGAAACCTTTATATTTTGAAGAAAGCTGGAAACCAGTACCCACTGACTTCTATAGAAGGTAATGGTCATGTTTTTAAAATATCTTTGTGTTCAACAGAGGAAACTCAAATAGGTTTGTGACAAGTAAAAGTTGAGAAAATAATGACAGAATATTGAGTTTTGTCCCTTTAATGAATGTTGAGTACGCAGCAAGGATTGCATTAAAACAACACTTTCCTATCACGTATGGCCTCTGCCATATCAAACACAACTTTGCTAACTTTTTTCTGTAATGTCCTAGACTGTAAAAATATCCATAAATGAGCAGTTTTTCATATTTTGTGATTCATTTTATTTGTTTTCTCCATTTATTTATGCTTTTGAATTGCATTAATGGACACTGATTATTCTTTCAACAACTTTTAACTTTGAAAAGTTAAAAAAAAATGACTTTTATTAACATTTTTAATAGTGTAAAGAGATATATTGTCCGGGTTGGTGTTGTATATTATGGTACAAACACCCTGTAATAAACTGACAGCTATTCTGTTATTTTACAAACTTATTTCCTTATGTAGTATATTAATCTTACACATTATATTGTTTCTACTAAATAGTCAAAAAAGTCATTTTGTTAAACATCAAGTCAACAGATCAGAGATTAGTGTCCCATAATACAATTCAATACCGTATATAAACGAAAAACACTATAAACGAAAAATCTGTTAATTAACAGATATTTTTACAGTGTAGTTCAAGGTACAGTAAATGAAATATGTGTATCATATACGATCAAGTTAAATGATCAATTCGAAAGTAATCTCCCATTGTCAGCTTTTAAGATGTTAAATGACAGTTCAAAAAGAATCTGCCCCCTTAATGCACGTCTTATTTTAGACCTAATTAACTCCTAATGCTATTCTTAGTCACAAGATGTCAATCACATCTTATGAGCTCCTGAAGCCTATTCTGGATATCAGTCGGTCTATTTCCACAAGAGCCCCTCACATTCGCTTTGATCAAACACACACGCTAAACACATGCTTTACTAAATGACAGTGGAGACGTGAAGGTGCAGCTGACTATAAGCGCGGTCTATCTGGGCCAAGAGAAACACACCATATCTCTCACACACACATACACACAGAGAGAGACTAATCTGGAAAGGGTTCAGTTCCAACACCAAAGTGCAAATAGACCACTTACAGTCTAAACTGGGTAATTAGATCCTTAATCAGGGATCAGAACCACAGAGGCTTCTCCATAATGAAATTCCTCTGTCTTCTAAACAGACTCATTCACGACCTGAGCCTATCTACTCTCAAGCACACGGTTTTGAACAGCTGTGACTGACACGCTTCCTGTCACTCAAACATGGAAATTAACTCTTGCACACACACATATATTTTTTGCCATGATCTATTGAATCGGTTCTTATGAGACAAGCTTTAAGACATGGTAAACAAAATGTGTTGCTGATTTCAATTTTGTTTTTGATCATTTGTTTGATCAAATTAACTTAAAACAAGTAATGCATGTAAATTGTAGAAATGTTACTATTTAAATCAAATCACAAATGTTGTTTTTAACTTTGAGGTAATGTAATCAAAGTACTTTTATTGCTTTTATAACCCTTATTGATAAGGTTGTGATGTTTTGTAAAATGCAATGAAGAGGAAAGAGCAATGAAAAGAGTAATGTAATTTGTTCATTCTCTTTAACCTCAATTTAATTGGCAAAAGTACAAAGAAAAGACTTCCGATGTTTTCACTTACCAAATATTGATTGTGTTCAACTTGATGGCTGCAACACTCATCTAAGATGTTTGGACAGAGGAATTTAACAGTGCCACAATTTGAGGGTTGGTACTGAGGATACAAACTATTGGCAAAATAGTATATTTATGATGACAATGTTAATGACAAAAAATCTTTTTGAACTTTTGACAGATTTTGGTTTCGTTGCATTTTACAAAATGTCCCAACTTATTTTTAGAACTGGCTGTAAATTGTTTTTGACTGAGCTCAAAATAAATTTTGAACTAAATTGCATATTTGAGTAAGAATATTTTGAAACATGGAAATACAGAAAAGATAAAATTATTTCCATTTTATGAGGTCCATAAATCATCAAGGTTGGAGTGTTTTAGGAATTATTTAACTAATATTGCAGTGCTTATGAAAACATTTTTGCTACAAATAAACAAATTGGCATGGTAACTAAATCAGGATGTTTAACCCAAATCGTGTACAAACCCATCTGTTGGGTAAAATTTTCTCTAAAAACGTTTATATTTGTCCATATTTGCTATACACTAACCATGGTATGTGTAGGCTATATACCAATTATATAAATGTAAACGCACCAAAACCTTGATTTTTGTTTATATAATAACTTTTAATAACTCCCAGTTTTAGAGTGATATGGTGAACACCATATTGTTATTAAAACAAATGCCATTTGTGCTATGTTCTAAATATTTAACTGTGTAACTAGTTGACCCCACACACTAAAAACACAAAGTGCTGTATTTTAAATATCAGAATGATGGAAAATGTCCCCAAATGCAGACAGTGAGTGAAGCCTTAGAAGTACGAACCTGGTCAAATGAAAGGTGAGCTAGTCTTGTTCGTTGTCTTGCTGGTTCTGCTATTTATAGACTACTGTTCTCACGGGAATAAAGCCAATATTGAAATCCCCAGCAGAGACTTAAATAACATGCAGTGTGTTCCGCTCGCTCAGACGGGGTTTATCCTGTCAAAACAGCCCGTGATTCCGCAGACGAGCCTCGCGGTCTCCTGCTGTCCTGGCCCGGCGTCGCGGCCTGTGCTCGCGGCCTCAATAAGCGCACACTTGTTTGCCGCAGCTGTGGCCACTCACTGCGCTTTTCTGTGTTCAAGGGCTTTACTAACGGTGTCCACTTACAAGCCAGAGGAATCAAGGTTTTCTTTGAGCGGTTTAACTTGATTTAGAATTTAATTATCCGCTAAACTGCGCGCGGAAGCATTTTGTGGGAACAAGCGGCGCTTCACAAGCTCTCCTGTCAATCATCCGCTAAAGAGGCACTGCTGAGATCAAGCTGCTGTCACCCAAATCAAAAAATGAACTTAAAATAATCGATTTATTATTAAAGACCGCACCTCTTTTATCATTTCAACAGATTCTGTGGTATGCCCATACTTTAAGATAGCAGGATTATATAGTCCTCCTATGGCTACTAAAAATCTATTATTAAAAAATCAAATAATTAAACTGGCTATGTAGCCTATGATGGTGCTGGTGATTTTTACCATTCAGCAATTTTTCATTGTTTTTCCATAACTGTTCCATTATTATTTTTTTCTTTAAAGGGATTGTTCACCCAAAAATGAAAATTGTGTCACTGTTTCCTTGCCCTCCATGAACCCTGTAAATAAGTTATTTTGTGTTGTAAAATGGCAGCATCTTTTCTATTATGGAAATAAACAACTACTGGTTTCCAAAGTTCTTCAAAATATCTTTTCTTGTTGATTAGAAAAAAGCAACACAAAGGTTTATCATCACTTGAGTAAATGTTTATTTGGGATAAATGATACCTTTAAGCCTCCATTATCTTAGTTTTATTGCATGCAGTCCGCTTAATTTAGTAATTATGCAGATATTTACTGAGTATGTGTGTTGGGACTACATAAATAGTTTTTGTTGGCATGAACTGAAATTTGGCAGGAGATTGTACAGTAAGCACCCAGCACTCTGCATGGGACTGCATGGGGAAAGTAAACATGTATATAAGTAAGTATATGGTGTCATTTTATGTTTTTTTTTTTTTTAGATGAGATGAAGTCAGAAAAAAACAGTTTTTTACATTGTTTAAACATTACACATTAAATATAATACACACCACTTGATATCTACCTGAGAAAGATTCATTTTGACACGCAGTTAAGTTTATAAGTTGCTTGTGTATTTGCTTTTAGATTACCCACATATTCATTCTTTCATTCATTCATTCCTTTAATGCATATGACAAAGGCAAATAAGCTAATAAACACACTCGGATGGTCAATTACACTGTAAAAATAAAGAAAGAAAAGGATTTTTCGAACATAATACTGATCATTGTGTTCAACAACATACAATTTCAAACCTTCTGCTTTAAAAGTTGCTTGCCATGTTAATTGCCATCACTTTTCATTTATAATTTTTAAAATTAGATTGCGTAGATGTTTCAGGAAACGTTAAAACAGATTATTCAGTAACACTGCCCTCCACTGGGGGCTTTAAAAAGGTAAAAATGTTTGCTTGCAGACTTCAGATCTGATTTAACAATAAAACTGTACATTTAAAGTATGTGAATGAAACGAAACAATATTTCAGATCATACAGGATGAGATTAATTAATAATAATTAATTATAATACAGATCATTAAATTAATAATAATTACTGTATATATAT
>CAIGQQ010039955.1:2085023-2136473 GCA_903798035.1 Danio albolineatus
ATATATATATATATATATTTTAATAGTTTGTTATGAACAAAGTCATCAGATGTTTTTAAAACATTAAAAGACATTGTAAAACTAGTTTAGAAAGATCAAATTATTCGATCATTCCCAGTTATCAACATGACACGCTAGATTTAATTTATGCAAACTCTGAACCATTTTATTTAAACACTATTATTTAAGTTGTTTTTTATCCTCAAGTAAATGTTGAAAGTCCAGTTCTTGATCAGCTGTTAACATATAAAAATGCTTTTTAAAAATTCAGTTAATATGACAAGCTTTATGGTAAATACTTAGAATTGATATAAACTGTATAACATCTTTCTTGGACTCATATGAGATGGATGGTTAGTGTATGTATCTATTGGTCTGCCTCAATCAGATCATATTTAGCTTGTTTACCAAATACATAAAAAAAGATCTTCCACTGACCCGCTGCTGACAGTTTACTCCAATATGGCCTATATATTTTCTACATTATGTCAAAGAGCATTATTAGGAGATTCGTAATGCCTTGGGGCCATTTATATACATCTAAGCACAGGCTGTCAGCAGAGAGAGAGAGAGAGAGAGAGAAAGTCTGTGTGTTTGTGAATGCAATATTTCCAATAAAGCTCATCCCTCAAGTAAAAACACTACTTTAACCATCCGGGAAAATCTCCAAGAGGAATAAAAATAACCTCTCTGACTGTCCTGTGCACATTAAGCAAACATTTTGCTGCTTTTTCTTTGTTGTTAGAAAGACTAAGCCAAGGGCACAACGTCACAAGTAGAAGAAAGCACACTTACACACTGGCCCAGAACTGTAAAAGCAGGTCTGAGAGATTGACTGCAGGGTCTCGAACCCACAAGATGCTTCAATACAACTATAACAATCATTAATAAGATTTTTTTTTCAGCATTTTTATCGACATTGTGGAATTTTTAGTTTACAGTTTTTTGCGTGATCATTGGGCCGACACGGTGGCCCATCGTTTAGCACTGTCACCTCACAGAAAGAAGGTCACTGGTTCTAGTCCCAGTTGGCATTTCTGTGTGCCGTTTGCATGTTCTCCCTGTGTTCACGTGGGTTTCCTCCAGGTGCTCTGGTTTCCCCCACAGTCCAAAGACATGCACTATAGGTGAATTGAATAAACTAAATTGGCCGTAGTGTGCGAGAGTGAATGTGAGTGTATGGGTGTTTCACAGTACTGGGTTGCAGCTGGAATGGCACCCGCTGTGTAAAAAATTGACTGGTTAATGCCTTTGCACAAAAATTTTTATATAGATTTTTTTTATAATTCCCTCATTTCCTTTTATAAATCTATTATAACGGGTGGCGCAGTGGTTCAGTAGTTAGCACTGTCATCTCACAGCAAGAAGGTTGCTTGTTCAGGTCCTGGCTCGGCCAGTTGGCATTTCTGTGTGGCGTTTGCATGTTCTCCCTGTATTCGCGTGAGTTTCCTCTAGGTGTTCCGGTTTCCCCCACAGCCCAAAGACATGCAGTAAAGGTGAATTGAATAAACTAAATTGGCCATAGTGTACGAGTGTGTATGGGTGTTGCCCAGTACCGGGTTGTGTCTGGAAGGGCATCCGCTATATAAAACATATGCTGGAATAGATGGTGGTTCATTCTGCTGTGGTGACCCCTGAAATAGAGACTAAGCCTGAGGAAAATGAATGAATGATGACCATTTTGACCGCGTTAATGCATTTGCAAAAAAAAAATATATATATATTGATTTTTTATATTTCAGTCATTTCCCTTTATAAATCTATTATTTACTAAGATTAAGAAAGTACTATACACTATTATACACTCATTTAAAAAAAATCACAAAAAATAGAAATATTTATTCATAAAACATCATACACTCTTATATAACTGTTTTCATTTAGCTTGAATTTTTTTTTTAAGTATTTTGGCCATTTTTGACATTTGACCTGTGAGATAAATAATAGCTTGTTTTCTGCTTTTAAACTTCCAAGAAAAAAAAGTGTGCCAAAAGAACTGTAAATAAACACCTTTGTTCTCTCATATCTTGTTTCCCACATCTGATTTTCAGTGTGTGCTTTTAAGTAACAGCTCAACACTAGGCATGGGACGATAACCATTTTCAAGGTATATCACGGTTTAGAAAAGTCAAGGTTTTAAAACCGTCAAAATTTTCTGCTATACTGTTCCGAAGGTATGGGTAAGATTTTTTTTATTCATGTTTTTTTGATGACAACTGCATTTCAAGCAGAAAAGATCAAATCTGTGTTTTGAGTGACAGCAGACAGCAGAAGTCAATGATTCATTTGAATTATTTAGCCTGACAGGTTACCTTTTCTTACAATAAAATATATTGTGTTCAAAAAGGGAAAAAAGTTGTTGTTTTACCCAGACAGCTAAAAAAAACATATTTTAGAGCAGTAATCACAATACCGTAAAACGGTGATGTTTTTGTCCAAGGTTATCATACCGTCAGAATCTTATACCGGCCCATGCCTACTCAACACACAAGCATTCTATTGGCCATTGTAAACATGCACCCTGATCTGACGAGGAAGACATATGTGATTTTTAGTTTTTGATGCACAAAATTGTTCTCGGACATGTATGATTACAGTTGAACCACTGGAGTCACATGAAATGTTTTGACACTGTTTTCGGTTCCTTTTGTGAACATCTCAGAACTCCTGCTGTATATGGAGGACAAGAGAGCTCTCTGACTTCATCTAAATAACTTCAGTTGGGTTCTAAAAATGAACGAAGGTCTCAGGCGTTTGGAACGCCATGAGGGTGAGTAATTAATAACAGAATATTCATTTTTGGGTGAACTAACCTTTTAATGATGTTTTTTGACAAGGACATTTAGGTTCTCTGAGAAGACACCATAAAATAAAGCAATATTAATATTTTCTTTATTAAATTATTATTAAAATGTGACAATTCAGTCAACACTTGTATTGTAGAAAGGCATGGTCCACACAAAAATAAAGCCTGACAAAAATCTGATTGTAGCAGTCATGTTTACTTCATTCATACTCCAACGTTGAGGCCATTAGTAGACTTCAGACGCACAAAAGACAAATCTGGGTTTGTGTTTCCCTTCAGCTACGATGACGTTGATGCTTGACGACACTGAATGGCATCTCTTCAGATGTCGCATTTGAAGCCAAGCGCAAGCAACTAAAGGAATCCTGCATTCCCATCCACATCCACATCAGCCCAGCTCCTGCTGGATTTTGTCTAATGGAGTCTGACATGGCAGCAAACAGCACTTTTGTGAGTTTTGACGGTGGCATTCAACGACTTGAAGGTGAAGACACCAAACTAATCATACCGGCTATTCTCAGCACAATCAGTGGGATTGGCATCTGTGGAAATCTTTTGGTTCTTGTGGTGCTAATCTACGATTTCGCCAGCCAGAGCACATCCGAGGCGTACGTCATGCTCGCTAATCTGAGCGCAACTGATCTATTGATACTTTCTCTGTGCGCTCCTGCACGCGCAATTACATATTACAAGCAAACATGGACTCTCGGGATACTGGCTTGCAGAACTACTGAATGGATTCAACACAGCTGTCTGGCGGTCAAAGCTTTCACGTTGTTGGCAACGAGTCAAGCGCACCATAACTTCTCCAGCCATCCAGAAGACCAACTGAATTTCCGTCAGAAGAACGTAGTGATAACCCTAACCCTCATATGGACCCTCGCTCTATTGTTTCCAGTTCCTGACATCATTTTCTCCAGGCTAAAGGAAGAAGGAAACATCAGTCTCTGTGTCTCTGAACTAACCTTCCACTCCCAAGATGCAATGCGAATATTCAGTAAGCTGCTGCCATTGGGCATCTACGTTCTTCCTGTCATCCTGTCTGCTGTGAGCCACATCAGGAACATCTTCCTCATCAAACCGAGTTCAAACGATGAAGCTTTTCTTTCACGTCAGTATGAGAATTCCTTAATGTATTTGAGCATCCTTGCCATCAACACGCTCCTGATGCTTCCCGAATGGGTGTCTTGGGTGTGGATGCGTCACAAATCAAGTGAAAGCTGCAAACCTTCAGCCGCTTTGCTGATTTTCGCTGAGGTGTGCGTTTATTTGAGCAGCGCCGTCTTTCCTGCTGTCCTTCTCACCATGTATGTGCCACTCAGAGAGAGTCTTGGCAATCTGTGCTCTCTGTTGACTTGTCGACACAGTAAACACAGGCTTAGGAATGGCAATGAGATGCGCACGGTGGTTATGAAAGTGTTGGATGAACGGGCTTGTGCAACCTTTACAGACAACCATTCAGATGCATCCTGTCAAACTCTTCCAGATCTTGAGCATTTCTGGAGTGAACGGCGAAACACTACGGTTGCTGAGGATAGCGACCCGTTACCATGGGAGAGACTTGTTCAGAGCAATGTTGAACTCCAGCCCTTGACGTCTGTTGTACCCCTGGTGGAACATCCAGTTTAATATGCTACTGTAGTGGGGGTTTGGAGAAAGATGGATGATCAAAGATGGCTAACCACTTACAAATCCACTGCCAAACTTGTCAAACCATCAAAAGTTGGTCAAGCTGTTTTTTGGGGGGTAATGGAGAGGTGGAGTAGCATGTCAACTCATAAATAATATAATTTATATAAAACATGATGGCATGTAATATTTTGACATATTTTGTAATATTTGGCATATTTTGGAAATGTGCATGTATAAACCACACATGTTTTCTTTTTCTGTGTGCCCATTGTTACTCAAAAAGGTCACATGAATTATTATGAGTATTTTTGCCACTAGTCTGCCTGTTTTGTTTGTTGTACAATATATAACAGAAATGTCTGTATGTACTGTATATATGTTTATTGAGTAATAATATGTTTAACTTTTGTTGTAAGTACATGTAACCAATAAAAAAGTATGTTTGTTATGATAATGTGATTTATTTATTTCCTTCTTAGTTCATATGCAAAGGCAACCTCAAAGAAAGGCAAATTTATCTTAATATCCAATTTATCTTAGGCTCTGAGCCAAATAATGAGAAAGAAGCAAATCTCCTACCACAGCTATGCTGATGACACTCAGAATACACTCATTAGCCTTACTGCCTAATGACTACAGCCCCATTGACACCCTTTGCCAATGCATTGATGAAATTAACAATTGGATGTGCCAAAACTTTCTTCAGTTAAACAAAGAGAAAACTGAAGTCATTGCATTTGGGAACAGAGATGAGGTTCTCAAGGGGAATGCGTACCTTGGCTCTAAAGGTCAAACAATAAAGAATAAAATCAAGAATCTCAGTGTAACTCTGGAGTCAGATCTGAGTTTCAATTGTCTTGTCAAAGCAGTAACTAAATCAGCATACTATCATCTCAAAAACATTGCAAGAATTAGATGCTTTGTGTCCAGTGAGGACTTAGAGAAACTTGTTCATGCTTTTATCAGCAGCAGGGTGGATTACTGTAACGGCCTCCTCACTGGCCTTCCCAAAAAGACAGTCAGACAGTTGCAGCTCATTTAGAACGCTGCGGCCAGGATTCTGACCAGAACCAGGAAATTAGAGCACATCACACCTGTCCTCAGGTCTTTACACTGGCTCCCAGTTACTTTCAGAATAGATTTTAAAGTATTATTACTTGTCTATAAATCACTAAATGGCCTAGGACCTCAGTACATTACAGATATGCTGACTGAATACAAGCCTAACAGATCACTCAGATCTTTTTAGGATCATATAAACTAGAAATTTCAAGAATTCAGTCAAAGCAGGGGGAATCGGCTTTCAGCCACTACGCCCCTCGCTGCTGGAATCAGCTTCCAGAAATGATCAGATGTGCTCCAACATTAGGCACATTCAAACTTCTGTTTAGCTGTGCCTCTAATAAATGAGCTCTGTGCTACGTCTGACAGATTGCACTATAGTCTCTTTTCTTTTTTATTCTTTTATAACCTGTTTAAACATATTTTAATCCGTTTTTAATGTATTTATTATCATTATTATTTTTTATTTTCTTATACTTGTCTTTTTATTCTTGTTTATGTTAAGCACTTTAAATTGCCACTGTGTATAAAGTGTGCTATATAAATAAACTTGCCTTGAATTTCTTAATAAATGAAATACTTATATTCACATATTGTGATTTAAATCTTCTTTTCGATCGGAATGACACGGTTTGATTTTTTGTGATTGAAAATCAGTGTATTCCGTGGTTTTTCTAAAGACTACCAAAGTTTTGTTATTCTATAACAGACATATAATAAAAATACACATATATTGCTATGTTTGCATTTATTTGATATCAAAAGAATGAAAAGAAAGGAAGGTCTGTAGCCAACAAACATTCAGTGAGCATGTTGTATTGTGTTACAGGCTCTATTAGTGCTGAATGGATGAGTAGCTTTAGGTGCTTTTTGCATGAGGTGCTTTTAATAGATCATGGTTCGTTCAACTAAAAGCCTCCTTTTAGTTACCACAAATTACACTCTGACATTTACTCTCTCTTTTATTTATTTATTTATTTATGTTTTTGAGAGTTGAACTGTGTGTAAAATGCAATATGAAGACGGCCCTTAAAAACACGCAGCACTTATAAAACTAGATTTTTGTTTTTTTTGGTACAGCTAATCTATAACTTATAGCAGCTTGACAGATTTGTTTGATGCAGGTATATCTATTATACATACATTTTTTGACATGCCAGTCAATATTATTAAATTCAGAATGTCTTTCATTTACTTTCATTTGTCTTTCATTAGTATAAATATAAAGCACTGTATTTTAACTGATTGTATAAGCTAAACATAAGGCAGTGATTTGTCTGATGGTATTCTACCTTCAGTGGCTAATATGTACACAATTACATGTCGCAGACAGTTTCTCGTTGAGAGGTTCACTGTAGCCCGAGGAGACCTGCACATAACATTCATATATTTTCTTTAGAATAATATCCATTACCAGTGAACAGAGAGAAAAGCATCAGACGGTCAGGTGGAAGAAGTTGACAGTACAGCTTCACTTTGTATATACAGCACCATCTACTGGTCCACTGTTAGTTGGCTAAGCAATCTTTTAACAGTAACTCATTTATTAATTTTCTTTTTGGCTTAGTCCCTTTATTTAATCAGGGGTCACCACAGAAGAATGAACCGCCAACTTATCCAGCATATGTTTTACCAACGGATGCCCTTCCAGCCGCAACCCAACTTTAGGAAACACTCATACACACGCTTTCACACGCATACTGTACACGACGGCCAATTTAGCTTATTCAGTTCAGCACTTATTCCTCCCGTAGTTTTAATCTTTCTATGGAGAGTGGTAATAAACATTAAAGAGCCGATCCTCGGACTTGGAGGTGCTGATTCTCATCCTAGCCGTGTCACACTCGGCAGCAAACTGCCCCAGTGCATGCTGAAAGCCCATATTCGATGAAGCCAACAGAACAACATCATCTGCGAATAACAGGGATGAAATCCTCTGGTCCCCGAACCAGACCCCCTCCAGCCCAAGGCTGCACCTTGAAATTCATAAAAATTGGTTTGCAGCGGTTTGCTGCCAAATGTGACACGGCTGGGATGAGAATCAGCACCTCTAAGTCCGAGGCCATGGTGCTCCATCGGAAAAAGGTGGTCTGCCATCTCCAGGTTGGAGGAAAGTCCTTACTCCAGGTGGAGGAGTTCAAGTGTCTTGGTGTTATGTTCACGAGTGAGGGAGGGATGGAACATGAGATTGACTGGTGGATTGGTGCAGCAGCAGCAGTAATGCGGACGATGTACCGGTCAGTTGTAGTAAAGAAGGAGCTGAGCCAAAAGGCAAAGCTTTTAATTTACCGGTCAATCTTCGTTCCTACTCTCACCTATGGTCATGAGCTCAGGGTCATGACCAAAAGAACAAGATCTCGGATACAAGCGGCCGAAATGAGTTTCCTTCGCAGTGTGGCAGGGCGCACCCTTAGGGATAGGGTGAGGAGCTCTGTCACCTGGGAGGAGCTCGGAGTAGAGCCGCTGCTCCTCCACATTGAGAGAAGTCAGCTGAGGCGGCTCGGGCATCAGTTTCGGATGCCTTCTGGACGCCTAACTAGGGAGGTGTTCCAGGCATGTCCCACTGGGAGGAGGCCTCGAGGAAGACCCAGGACATGCTGGAGGGACTATGTCTCTCGGCTGGCCTGGGAACGCCTCGGGATCCCCCCGGAGGAGCTGGAAGAAGTGTCTGGGGAGAGGGAAGTCTGGGGTTCTCTCCTAAGACTGCTGCCGCTGCGATCCGGCCCCGGAAAAGAGGTAGAACATGAATGAATGAGCCGATCCTCCCTATAACCCATGCCGCCAAACCACCAGGGGATGCCCCTTGCTTTTAAATGTGAATCTGTTCTGTGGTTTTGTTTTATTTAGGCATGAAAACACTTTAAAATAAATATAAAAACGGCGGGATTCCCTTCCTTTTCATTACAGGCGCCGTTGCCCCTCCTACAATCCTCAAAACAGTCAGTTCTTGTAGCAGAGCATGACTATCAGACGTGCTACATAGTGATAAATAGACGCTGTTTCCCAAACGGATTCTGTACACACGATTTGAAGCGCAGCAAAAATGGACACTGAGTTTTAGGTGCTTGTTTGAACAGACATTTACACATAATAATAGTAATAATAATTCATTCATTCATTTTCTTTTTTGGCTTAGTCTTTATTAATCTGAGGTCGCCACAGCGCAACGAACCGCCAACTTATCTAGCATATGTTTCACGCAGCGAATGCCCTTCCAGCTGCAACCCATCACTGGGAAGCATCCATCATTCACACATACACTACGGACAATTTAGCCTACCCAATTCACCTATACCACATGTCTTTGGACCTGAGGGGGAAACCGGAGCACCTGGAGAAAACCCACGTGAACATGGGGAGAACATGCAAACTCCACACAGAAATGCCAACTGACCCAGCTGAAGCTCGAACCAGCGACCTTCTTGCTGTGAGGGAATCGTGCACTGAGTCACCATGGTGGGTTTTCTTTTAAACATAACAAATTTAGTCTTAAATTAGTTTTAAAAAGTAATAGCCTATGTATAATTTATGTATATGTATTCATTGAATGACGATGCTTTAAAGTGTCGCTAAAGGAAGTGATTATATATAATTTAATTTCATTCAATTTCACTGTCCTTGCATCCTTTCCTCTCGTCCTTCCCTTGCATCATGAAGGGGTGGTGCTAAAACGAGATGAAGGAAACGGGATGCACTTAGTAGAATTGAAACTCTGCCCAGGTTTTGTCATCTTCATGTGTTCTTTAGGCTAATTCATTTACGCTTTCAATTCCTCTAAAATGTTACAGTGTCTTGAAAATGAAATCCGCAATTGCTGTTGAAATTGGACCCTACTTGTATTTTGATGGTGACATCACCCAGTAGAGTCAATCTGAGAGATTTATTATTTCATTAACCTTAAATGTTCTTTCATGACTCTGAACTGAAGTAGCACGTTCAGTAGGCAGAGCAGCCAACGAGCAGCATATTCATCCGCTCCGTTCCCGTTTATCAGTTGCATCTTTATCTGCTCTTTTACAGCTGTCATACCTTTAACAGCTGTATAATTAAAATAACTACATATTTCAAAGTCTACCTGACAAGGCATTATGCTTTTAGCCTCACAGTTTGTCCACTCGGATAGTTGCACCTGCCAACAAAATGAAAGTCTTTATAAATTTTTATATAGCCCCATTTCAAACCTATAACATTCCAAAATCCCTTTCAAACACGGAAATGGGATAATTTAGTGTCGTAATACTGTATCAAGATGATCCACAGTTCTGAGATCCAATGAAAAGCGCAACGTCTGTTCTGACAGGGGAGGGCTGCGCTTTAAATGCAGGACGGAAGACGTGCATATCGAAAGTTAGTAGTAGACGCTGCGGGTGGTAGACTGACCTTCATTTGAACGGTGAGTTTAAAAACACAACATTACTACAGTATTAGTTGTTTTGTGGATAAACGATACTGTTTGTTTCGTGTGTAAAGTTCAATTGCGTAATGCTCGCGCACCATGTTTAGCTAAGGGTGTAAACGTCAATTACAGTACAAACAGGCGGGTTATTGTTTTGCAAATACGCGTCACGTAAACTCAAAATGCAATATTTGAACATTTATACGCGCATTATTGTTTCTGCGACTAGTTTTTCCGTGTACAGTCGACAGACAGCACAAAGAGTGTACTTTATATTTAGTTACAGCTATTACTCTTTTGTATGGCATTGAAATGTTGTGTACAGCTCACTTTAGTGGTATGCTGTATATCAAGACGGCGTTTCCTGATCAAATCACCTCAAAGTGCTTTCTTCAATACTTTACAGGGACGTTTAGAGGACATTCCTTGCGAGAGCAGCTTTGCCAGTTTCCTTGAACACAAGCCAGTTAAACAGTCTGTCATTGTGACCTCAACCTCGTGCTTTAAACCCTATAATAATTTATTAGAAACCGTGAATAGTCTTGGATCTGGCTGGCTGCACATTAGCTCTGTGCAAAGAAAAGCACCTGTCTACTTAGTGTGACTTAGCAGAGTGAATGAACCCTTGTGTATCTGTTATCATTGAGGAGATGACAGATATAATAACATATGGCCCTGTTCAGGTTAAACTTTCTCATGTTTGACCTTTGAGTGCCTTGCTTTAGTTTAGAAGAGCTGTGCTGTCACTGAATCGGACAACAGATTATAAATGCTGAGCTGTTTAAGTGCAAACAGACCAGAACTCAGACTAAAAACACAGTCTCTTCACAGGCAATCTGTCGTCTTGTCTTGCTGAAAATATTACCACTGAAAAGTAGGGTTTTGCTCTCTTAAAACCAACGTATGTTTTTTCCCTATGTGTATATTAATTATATTCTTGTATAACCATACAACAATTAGGCAAATAGCATCAATACAGCTTATAGAACACCAGAATAAGTAGAGAAGCATGAACTCTTCCATAGACACATTTAATTTACACTTAAAGTTAATTTCATTTAATGTAAGTAAATGAAAAATACATTTGTCTCATTTTTTATTATGTCAAATAAAAGTCAGAACAATGTCAAGTAAACCCAACGCTGATCAAAGTTCTTTCCATTGATATTGAGGAGAATAACTTGGTCTATCGAATACAAAACAGTTCAAGTAATTTTTTTTCCTACTAGTTCAAGTATGGAGCATTCCGAATTTTCCAGCATAATGCAATAACTAAGGAGACCAAAGTCTACAACTGTTAGACGTATGTTTCAATGTAAAGTTGAACAGGGATATTTAATGTGATTTTTATGCTCATTTTGTCAGTAAAGTTGGTTCTAGTAATCCTCCAGCATGTGTTTTCAGATGGAGGAGTGTTTACCCAAACCCATAGTCCAATGATAAGCTACACACACAAAAACAGAAATTTATTTAGTCGCACGATAATGCATCAGGATAATTCTTTGATAATGTTTGGATCACTTCTCGAAGAACTACAGCTTGGTGTAGTAAATGCTGCACATGGACATATAAAATATAATAGTGTCTTTACTGAAAACTCACTTCAGAACTTCAGTTGAGCTTTGAAATAATCCTTCTGTCAGATGATTCCATATAGCTCTGTGATTATTAAGGCTAATATATACTTCTGCACTACGCGATACCGTGTAACCATGATATTTTTATCCAGAGTTATACCGGCAGAAACTTATACCGACCCATTCCTAGTGTCGAGTTTCTTTGCTGGTTATTTGTTTTTTGTGAACGCTACCTAGTAGCTCAAACTCGCTCATTCGGGAACCGGCAGATGTGCAACATTAATCATAAGGTAAACACAAAACAAAAGTTTCCATCTGGAGCTTCTTCATGGGACTCGTGTAAACACTCAATCCATCATGGCTCTCGCCACCGCCCACACTCGTCTACGCTACCAAACCGACCAATCACAAAGCTGGTGATACGCCTTGTTGCAATGTGTAGTTACATTTTGTGAGAGGTACGTGTTGGCATTATCCACGGCGAGGGCTATGCGACTGCACGAAGGCTGCGCCGGACTATACACGTGCTCTTGACACATAAGTATAAATCAGCCTTTAGTCATGCTGAATCAATAAAAGCAGTGAGAGTGAGAGTGAGAGTGCCCTCTGGGCACTGGACGAGACTTACTAGTGATCACACATAACCGTGCTTACCTGACAGTATGTACATGACATTCGCAGCTTTGCTCAATCGTGTTTGAATTTTTATTTTAGTTAATTGGCTTTGATACACTTGATGGCATACGCGAACACAGACTCTTGACATGTGCACTATAAAGTATTCATCCCTTTTCAGCATATGTTTAGTTTCCTCATTTAAGTATGTACAACCTGGGTGTCTATTGTTTTTGTGACCTTCAGTAATCTGTTGATAAACTTGCACATGCATAGACCCTTGTGTAGTATATGTAAAAGCTGTAGAAGTATAGTATAAATATACTTTGGAAACTCAAAATTGTCACATTAAAGGAGGTTATGCTGTCCCCAAACTGCCTACAAGTAAGATCTGCTTAGTCCATTTGAATTTTTATTTCTATTTCCATTTCTATTTATCTGTTTGTACAGCACTTTAGACAACCCCGGTTGTATAAATGTTGTTTGAAAAAAAGTCAAACTCAGTTTTGTACATGATTTATATTTTTCTGAGAAAAGCAGATATATGCATAACTGGACATTTGAGTTGCAGAACAGCTGTGATTTTTCTACTTTGATGCTGGAGATCATTAATCTTTCAACAAGCAGGGTAATGTCCAGGTCAGATCAGTTTGTACAGAAATATTACAGCATTTATCCTTGTGAAGGTTATTTTTCTTTAGCTGCTATGTGTTGTGTTAGAAAAAAGGCATACTTTTGACATATTCAAGTGCAACTTATAACGGACTAAAAGATTTTGTAAATATGGTGGGTTTTTAAATTATGTGCAATGTCAGTGCATTTGTACTTGATATACAGTACTGTACATAATTGCACAAAAAATACATTTAACAAGACATCACAAACAAGTACATTACTAGTGGCTTTTTATTACCTGCCCGTTATTAAGATATTAGCTATTTATTCAATTCAATTCATCTTTATTTGTATAGCGCTTTTACAATGTAGATTGTGTCAAAGCAGCTTCACATGCATTATAAAAAATTGAAACAGTGTCAGTCCAGTTTTCAGTGTTGAAGTTCAGTTTAGTTCATTTTAGCGTGGTTTAATAATCACTGCTGAGAGTCCAAACACTGAAGATTAATCCATCGATGCGCAGCCCTACAAGTCCCGAACCATGCAAGCCAGAGGAGACAGCGGCGAGGAAAAAACTTCACCAATTGGCGAAAGGGAAGAATTAAAAAACCTCGGGAGAAACCAGGCTCAGTTGGGCACGACCATTTCTCCTATGGCCAGACGTCTTGTGCAGAGCTGCAGTCTATGGCACCGGGGCTGGAGAACGCTGGACATCCATCATGGAGAGACCACAGGTGGGTCACCGGCTGGTCAACAGGCTGGCCCTTCGGGAACAATACGAGGACTCGTCTGTCACAGGGATCGTCTTGCAGGAATCTGTCCCACCACAGCAGCTGCTCAGGATACGACATGGTCCAGGATTATGGAAACCTCGGGAATAATAAAAAACATTAAAATAATAATAAAAATAATAAAAAACAATTTATTAGTACTTATAAAAAACATAATCTGGATGATCTTTTTCTACTCTATCTTAGGATCTATTAATATAGAGCAAATTAGGAGTTTATTGAGGCAAAACATGTGGTTTATTAATAGTGAAAACTGTACCTTAAAATAAAGTGTGACTGAACAGTAAGCGCTTTATCAGTGGATCAGTGGATCATTAGCTGGATACATTAGCTAGACTAAAGCATAGTAAAACTTGATAGTAAGCTCCTGTGATTTTGACAAAGTGGACTGAGTTCATGGGCATCCCCAGGACAGATGACTAAATGTTGCAAAATGATGCAAAATCTGTTTAACATTCTTCACATCTGCTATTTTTTTATATTTTCTTTTGAGTTAAGATTGCAGTACTAGCAAATGCTTTTTTGTTTTTTTCCCCAGTTACATTTGAATTCATTTTCTAATGAAGAACAAAGGGAAACTTAAGGGTTTCCCCAAAATTCTCCAGCATATACCAGTTTTCACTTTCACTTTCAGTTAACTGCCACCCTCAATCAGAAATGCTGATGTATTATATGAGATTATGCAATAGCATAGTCAACACACTGAAGCTTGCCTGCTGATTGTATAAGGATTTAAGCTTCTTCTTTTTTTTATGATAAATATTTGTCTATTCTTTCCCCAGGGCTGATTTGAAGTCCAGATTCAGAGACACAGAGAAAAAGCCATTGGATTTGACTGTTTGAAGCAGGTGCTCATTTTAAAGAATGTGTTTTTCATATTTGATTGTTTTCTTAACAACAAAAATCAGTAATTAAAGCTTAATTTCATTCATTCTCTCTTTTGAAAAGTGAAAATGTCACTGACACGGGAGCAATTTTATAAAAAGGCGATTAGGCCGAATATGGGTCGTTTTGCATCAGATCTCAAAGTAGGAGAGATTTTAGCTCATCTGCCATGCCTCACAATCTCTGATAGGGTAAGTGGACTCAAATTTAACAACAAATAACACCAACAGTGGAAAAGTTACTAAATAAACTCTTCACATTGCAGGAAGAGATAGAAGCCAAGAAAAGTTATTCTGGAAACTTCATTGCTGTGCAGACACTTCTGGACAATCTACGCAGGCGAGAAAACTGGATTGATGAATTCATCACTGCTCTGCGAAAGTGTGAACAAGGAAAACTGGCTGATGAGATGAGCGAAATTTATGACAGTATCAGGGGGATCACAAGTAAGAGCTTGATTACTTGTGTTTAATGTCTCGGTGAAATCAAAATAGACAAAATTGACATTGTCAGCACATATTGCTCTTCTTGAGGTGGACAATGACCCGTGCAGGTTCATTCTGAGAGAAAAAAAGGCTTGTCTTGTTATCTTTAATCCAAATGTAAGTATTTGTGTCTGCTCTGGAATTGTCTTCTTTTTCTGATGAAGTCATTTTGAAAGATTGAGATTCCTTAAAGAGTTAGTTCGTTCAAAAATCTAAATTATGTTAACAATTCCTCACCCTCATGCCGTTTCAAACCCCCAAGACCTTCATTCATCTTTGGAATACAAATGAAAGCATTTAAGTTGAAATGTGAGAGCTCCTCCATAGACAGCAGCTGACTGAATAATCCTCAATACAGACCATATGCCTTCAGTGGTTCAGTCTGAATATTATCAAGCTGCATGAACACTTTTTGCACACATAAAAAAAAAAACATTATAATACATACTAAAATATCAATAAAAGTCACTTTGTTAAACTGTACTGTAAAAAAGAGGGCCATTTTATGCCTTTTCCCTTTATGTTTTGTCTATAGGTGCACCCAAACCTGCAGATACTCCAGCTCCTTCTTCAACTGGTGCCACAGCAACTGTTACAACTGCAACAGTTCATACTGTCCCACCGACCACTCCATCTCTGCTGATTCCACCTTCAAGAGATGCCCCAGAACATTCAACTGCCCCTTCTAACCCAGCAACCCAGGAACCAAGTCCTGCTCCTGTTCTTCAAGTTCCAGAGACACAGCAGGTGCAGCAAGTGCGTTCTCCAGCTCCGGCACCTACTCCTGAACCAGTTTCCCAAGCTGAAATCACACCACCAGTTATTGCACCTCCTGACATTTCCTCACCAATTCAGCCAAAAGTCCCAACAAACACTGGAGAAGCTGTTACTAGAACACCTGTTTTAAATGCACTAGATGGCCCGGGTTTTACAATCACCTCATCAGCTGCTGAATCTCCCATTTCCATCTCAGGTGCTCAAGCGTCCACCTCAAACACTTCTCAAATCCAATTGACAAGGCCTTGCTCCCCCTCCCAGAGCTCAGGGAATAGCCAGGTGCAAACAAAAGTCAAATATATGGACACTTCTGAGAAGCTCCCTGTCCAAGACACCAATCTCCCATTGAGACAGGAAAGAACATATCTGGGGCCTGAAGAGATGTCCGACCCAACTGCAAATGAGGTAATATTCAACCCAAAGCACTTCACAATTGTTCTGTGGAAAAAACAGTGACAGAAGGGGTTTTCACATCAAAGATATTTAATGTAATTAGGATTGCTGAAAATAAGCATGGACCACGGGAACAGGGAATGAACTTTAGCTATTAAACAATAACTTTTAAGGGGCCATTTACAGAGAATGTTTCTTTGCATCTAAAAAGTGTGGCACAGCACTCAGTTGGTTGATGTCTTGCTCCACCAGTAGGTTCATCTGATTGGTCCACGGTTTTGGAACTGACATTCAGCGCTGCTTGTAAAATTGCATTCATTTAACTTTGTACCTTGTCTTATGTTCCATGGCCTTTAAGATGAGTTAATAAGCTCATACTTCAGAGTACCCTGTGATTAATGATTAGTTGAACACTTGGCATACCAATCACTGGTACAGTATTTTAAAGTGTTTCTACAGTAGATACAACACAGAGTAAGTTAATTTCATTGTTCCAGTTGTTTTTGAATGCTTTGCTTAAACAGTGTCACTGTTGGCTGGCTTACATCTCTTCTTACTGGCATTAGAAATGCAAGCAGGAAAGTTTGTTCTTCAAAGCCCTGACGGCTAGTTCCTATTACTTATTTTCATATAAGTGCTCAGTGTAAACCCCCCAGTTTCAAGTTTGTTTGAGTAAGGCTAATGTTCTAGTCCCCTGTTGACTTCTGTGGTTAATTTTCTATTTTCTCTACAGGTTGTTCAGAGGCACAATGGTGTTGGATTGCCAGTTTCAAATGCCCAAACCAATTCAAACAGAACAACTCAGGCGACAACGTCTACACCTACTGAAGTGGTTGCACATGCTCCCTATTGTATTGAACAGGAATACTTCAGCAAGCCTGGCACCCTTCAGATTCCAGAACCACAGCAAAATCGAGCAGGGACTCTTCCTGTCTTGCAAGAAGATCCTTGCTCGTTGGTTTCAGGTGATTTGGAGATCAGCAGGGAAACCGCCTTGTCCACAGAATCTCGACAGGTTATTAGTCTTGCAGACCAGGCCTCCACTTCCTCCACTTCCACTCCGCCCATAAATAACCCTTCGTACACTTCCGCACCACTGACTAATAACCAGCCTGAGGAGGATCACTATGAATCTGTCTGTGAGAATCAGACATTGCGCCATGTACTCCATGTTGCTGAGGAGCCGCCAGCTGAAAACCTGAATGGTCAGCCACCAAGCATGCTGCTACGTAGTAGAGTCAACTCTGAGGAACCACCAACCCTGAACCATGTTGGCGCTGAAAATGTAGCTGTAGTGCCATCTGTGGATGTTGCAGAGGCATCAGATCATAAGTCAACCCCCAACATTGCCCGAGAGCAAGAATGTAATGCTGCTACTGCAGCAACTATTCAACAACCGGAGCAGAGAGAGGAGGGTCGCCCAGAGTTATTCAGGATAAACAATGTTCACGTTGTTGCTGCAGCAGGGATTGCTCTCTCTGCTGTTTTCTTGGCCTGGAAGCTCAATCATTAACTGTAAAGCCTATTTGGGATAGTTCACCAAAAAATATTAGCATTTGGTCATTATGTTCTTAACTTGAAGATTCACAAAACCCATTTCGTTTTTGCGTTTTTCAACAAAGCACAAAGGTGCTGTTTGTAAACTTATGACTCTTCTGAAGCACAAAAATACCATGATTTGTTTTGGCAGATAAGAAAAGTGCCATGTGAAAATGCTAAAGTCAGTTATTCTTCTTGGAAAATTTCCAAAATGTTGGAAAGTCCATCTTTGTTCTGGTCTGTGTGACTCCACCCACTTCTAGTTTAGCTTATATATTTCAAAACTACCGGTTCCTTGGTGGAAAAACAAAGTGTATTTCATTTCACTCTTGAAGGCCACCTGAATATCTGTGGATGTGGCCAAAACGCGGCCGAGGACAGCAGCAGTCTTCGAAATGTGACACAGACATATAATGCAACTAAAAAATGCAACTTAAAAAAAAAAATGTAAACATTAGATGAGAAGATTACAGTGCAAGACTCAATCATCAGGCATGCTTACACCAGCAGTGGTCGTGGCCGGGTGAAAAAAACCCTCTCTAATATTTTGAATTTGCACTGAAATACATAATTCAACCACTAGGTGTTAATCCTGCATACCGCACCTTTAAGCAACATGTATAAGGGACATTGTTTGATACAACAAGCTCAGAAACTGACAAAAATGTTCTTAAACGTACTCCAAGTGATGTGTGTGCTACCTTCTTAAGGTTTCTGTGAGGAAACCAAAACTCTTAAGCTTTTATCTATATCTATTTATTGTCATGTGTGTGTGTGTGTGTCTGTGTGTGTGTGTGTGTAGGCCTAAATGTAGTCCTCGCTTGTCACGTGTCTTACTTATGCCTTGTATTTCAGGGCTAACAAATGTATATTCTGTTGCAGCAGTAAAATCACATTCACTCCTGTTAAAAGTGTCATGTACCCTTGTCATGCATCCCAGCTTGACATATATTACACTGTAATACAAATGGTCTTGTGTCTAAAAGACCATGAACATAGAGCTTTAGCAAAATGTCTCTTGGAAATGTCAAGCCATTTGGAACAATCATTTGCTCATGCAGTACCAAATCTAAAAGGACTCTCAAAAATTCTCATTCACAGCTGTCTGCATGAACTGTGTATCCACCACTGCCTCCCCATGATACTGTCCAACAGACACTTTCTATTTTACTAACAAACCTAAAGCATACATGCTCACAGCCAAAATGTCATCCACAGCTGAGTGTCAAATGTCTTTTCCTGATGCCTGCTGTAAGCGGTACCTATAATGGAGTGACTCCTAAGGTATATAAAGCTAAATGCAAGCAGGACCAAGTTCCCTGTGTGTGTTAAAAATATATATTTTGCAGTTTTACTTATGTGCCACTGCCCAGTGCACAGCTAAAGAGTTTAAAAAACAATCTCATGTTTTATTTACAGTATATAATAAAAACAATACGTTTATGCAGTCTCTGGGGATCAAGCTAATATTTTGGAGAGCACTAGTGGCATGCACTACCATTTAAACTGCCAAACCGAGCTTGTAATGATAAGCTATTAGCACCAAGTTATGATGTGTACGTAAACATTGTTAATGGCTCATAATGATGTGTACACTTTCAATTTAATTTACGACATTTTTAATCAGCAAGTGCACTTTTGTCTAAACTGTTTAATGTGCAATTAAGACATGAACATGATTTTAAAAGCACTGTATGTGGTAATCTAGAGATCTTTTTTAAGTATTTTTATCGGGGCCGGGGTTTCCTAGACACTCTAATACAGGGAAATATTCACTGTGTACGTTGTGCTTTTTGTGTACTGCTCAATTTTGATCGTTCCCGTTCTTTAAGATTTCCACAAATTCTGAAATAAAAATAAAAAATGTCCTACCTTGAGTCTCTCTAGTAGTCATAGACGAATGAATATGGCAAGCCGTTTTAACTTTAAATCTAAAGATGCACTGGTATCTGTTTTCATGCAACTGCTCAGCTACTCATATCTTTGCAATTAAGTACAAGTATTCATTGCTAGTGCTTATTGTAAGGTGTCTTTGTTACAGCGTAACTATTCACTTAAGTTAGCAATACAGAATTAATATTAATCAATTCTTATACACATACCTATGTTAGGATGAAGGTTAAGTTTAGGCTTAGTTTTATATAATTATGCATAATGAATTATAATTATTCTAGTTAGTACATGGAGAATATGCAGCAAGGACTCCTCAAAATAAAGTGTTACAGCTTTTTCTTTAAATACTAATGGCTTTTTAAAAATACTACTACTTATTCATTAGATAAAACTATTATATAGATACTAGTGACTATTTATGAGGCTATTCCTATCATTGCATATTCATTAGATACTTAGTAATAAGATACTTATTCATTAGATTCATTATAGGATGCCTTTCCAACTGCAACCCATCTCTGGGAAACATCCATACACACTCATTCACACATGTATACTACAGACAGTTTAGCCTACCCAATTTACCTGTACCGCATGTCTTTGAACTTGTGGGGGAAACCGGAGCACCCGGAGGAAACCCACCCGAACGCAAGGAGAACATGCAAACTCCACACAGAAACGTCAACTGACCCAGCGGAGGCTTGAACCAGCGACCTTCTTGCTGTGAGGCGACAGCACTAACTACTGCGCCACTGTGTCGTCCATTATTAAATATGTAAATATTAAAAGGATACTGGTACTTATTTATTTGGTATTAGTTGCTTTATTTTGCTGCCCTTATACTTGAAATGTGCATACAGTGTCTTTAGAGAGGGTTATCAAGGGGTTTAAGGATATTGTCCAGTTTATGCAATGACTAAGTACATAAAGAATACATAAAACAGGACTGTAAGATACAGTGCTAAATAAGAATCTAATTAATAATGACATATAAGTATCTAATAAGTACTGATGAATGAGTATCAGTGTGTAATGAATGAGTAACAGTATCTAATAAATAAAGCTAGAATATAATGAATTAATACAAGTATTGTTAAGGGACATTAAGTCTTGATAGCTTGCATATATGATCGAATGCTCAGTGTTGGGGTAAAGCATTAGAAGTAACGCGAGTTACGTAATAACATTACTTTTCTAAGTAAGAAGTAAGGTAACACATTACTTTTAAGAAATAAATAATAATATTTGAGTTACTCTTTAAAAAATGTAACAGGACTTTTTAGTTTAATTAAAATAGCTTTTAAAAAATAAATTGCTAAATTAAAATTAAAGTCATCATAATGAATCCCGCAGTCAATGAGACAATGTGCTCATTATTTTAAACGCATCGAAGAAAAGGAAAAGGAGATAGTCTCAATTGACAGTGATTTTACTTAAAATAACATTGCTTTCAATTTTTTTTTAATCTGTATATGTGGCAAGTATAGCTCTGGCGTCAGGAAGCTCTCAGATAACATTATCTTAAAATATAATTTTTCAATGTGTCTTTTACAGGTAATGAAGGTGTAGGTTATACAGTGCGTTGTTTATTGTAAAGCTCCTCTATTAAGAAAAAGCAAGAAAAAAAACTAGTTCTGAAAGAGATCAAGCCTCAGGCTGGCGATAATGAAAAGTAACGCAAAAAATAACTCAAATGTAACGTAACGCATTTCTTACCATAAAAAGTAACCAAGCAACACAACTAGTTACTTTTTAGGGAATAACTCAATATCGTAATGCATTACTTTCTAAAGTAACTTCTAAACAACATTCCAACAATTTTCAAGTCAGCAAATTCACAAAATTGCTTTGCCCCTGGGGAAGTTTATATAGGCACAGTATTTACAGTGTCTTGTAATAAACATTGCACTTATCAACCACGTGGATGTGAGCTGTTTTTTAATGATGTTGGATGAGCACTTTTTCATATTAAAACACTGTAAAAATGTGGGGTTTCACACACTGAATTTGTGTTGGACCAATATGACGTAGTTAAGGTAATTTATAAGATTTTACAAATTTAAGTAGATTGAATATAAAACAAATAAGTTGTCACATAGACAATTGTGCCAAGAAATGAGTTGTTTCTTCTCATTTTACATAAGTAGTTTGAACAAACAGCAAACATCTTTTTAGTGAGATATCGCTAATGTAGATTAAATGTTAAAACGGCTTGCCAGACACAGTCTACATGTAGTGATCTCGCCATCTGCTGGTGAAGAACACAACCTGCTCGCCAATGAGGGCGTGGACGAACGCAAGCGGAGAGCCTGATTGGCTGGTTTCGACTTCAGTTGAGCAGGAGAAGCGCGTTCATTGGTGACTCGAATAACTGTGCTTGTCTTGTAAACACAGCGATGTAAACATTTTCTATAGCGCTGAAAATGACCATCTGAAGAACTGACAATGTCGTTATCTACGTTACCGGTATATTTGAAGCTTAGCAAACAGTTTAGTTGTGATTTTTCTTGAACAATATAATGGAACTGAACGGCTTCCACTGCGAGGGCGAGGGATGTGCGGAGGAGCAGGAGGAAGAGTCAACGGCGCTCAAGCTGCCTCGGTCAAAGACGGAAGCCTCCTGCAGCATGATAGATACAGCGGCTCCAGACGGTGAAGCGGCCGGGGGAAGTGCGCTTCGAGAGCAGCGGGTGTCAAAATCGACGCCGGCGATGCTGAGGCTCGACTCGCTGAAAAAGAACAGGCCGCGTAGGTGAACCATCTTGTTATGGCGCTTGGTAACCGGGATAACGAAGATGATGCCACGATCAATACAAAGTGATGCAAAATATCTGATTTATAGGAACAAACAAAAACCCGAGGTCGAATATTTAATACACATATTTTTCAATTTTGTGCGCTGACGATTAACGTCACACAACAGTATTTGGAATTTCAGACAATCATCAAAAATATGTCACTATTTCTGTAATTAAATAAAAAACAATGAGAAATTGGTGTAATTGCATTTAAAATCAAAATGAATGCGATTGGGGATATTTGCATATGGTTATTTATAGTCTAGTTTATGAATTAAACAAAATTGCAGACATTCTTTCATTAAAAATTTAAGAGAAAAAAATGACAAGGCCGACGATATGGGGCCTGCTTCTCACATGATTATGACGCAAACAATAGAAATAAATCAAACATGATAATCTAGTTTTAAACACAGTAAATGTGACCGTTTACTGTCTTAAAGGTGTAGATCTTTTCAAATCCTAATGCCAATATTTATAGTTTCATTCTATATTATATAAAACATATATAATTCCAGCATTATATAATTGAAACATTTGATAAGTTTTGTTATTTCATTTATTGAATAATTTAATAACCAAAAATGTCCTGTTTAAATGTGACGTGGTTTGATGTTGTTGTTCGACAACTGCAACATCAGAGAGGATTATGTAGTTGGACATTCATACAATTAATAAAAGGGCTAAGCATTAGCAGACCTCAGAAGTTAATAGAAAATAAAACATGTTTTAGTTCATTTTAGTTTGGCTTCAGGTAGGTCTGTCATAATATCAAAGTTTTCATTATGCGATTGGCAGCAAAATCATTTACAATATTTATAGTAAGATATGTAATTAATAATATGAATCACTGCATAAATTAGACCTTTTTCCCCAAAATAATTTACAAATTCTAGTTTTTCTTTCTGAAGGATAAACTAATCTAACCCCTCATGGCATGCAGCACACATCTAATGTGGATCAACTCCAGAGAGAATCTGGAAATTATCAGCTGATGATTTTTTTTTTTCTTATCAGGCTGATAAAGAGATCATTAAAACTAAACATTTATTGGATGATACTGCGATTCATTGTGCATCATTAGTGTTCTCAAAATACACAATGTACTCATGCCACTTACTTATTGTTGCACTACAGCTTTCCCATGGTTTGGCATGGACATTGGTGGCACATTGGTGAAGCTGGTCTACTTTGAGCCTAAAGACATTACAGCAGAAGAAGAGCTGGAGGAGGTGGAGAGTCTGAAAAGCATCCGTCGTTTCCTCACCTCACACACTGCCTATGGCAAAACGGGTATTCGGGATGTTCACCTGGAGCTCTCAGACCTCACCCTTTGGGGCCGCAAGGGAAGCCTGCACTTCATCCGCTTTCCAACGCATGAGCTTCCTGCCTTCCTGCAGATGGGCAGAGACAAGCACTTCTCCAGTCTGCACACCGCTCTCTGTGCCACGGGAGGTGGTGCGTTTAAATATGAGGAGGACTTCCGCACGGTGTGTCCAAGCTCACATTCACCTCACATTTTTACCACTGCTGGTTCGGAGCTAAAGCTAAGTTTCAAATTGGTTCTTTGTCATTCGACACGCCAGCTGTGACCCAGAAAAGTGGTTCATAAGTAGTATCTAAACATTGATGGTCTAGCTTAGGGGTGTCCTGCAGAGTTTGGCTCCAACTTGCCTCAACAAACCTGCCGGCCTGGGAAGTGTCTAAGCAAGCTTACCAAGAGCTTGATTAGCTAGCCCCAGGTGCGTCTGATTAGAGTTGGAAGTAAACTATGCAGGTCACCAGCCCACCAGGACTGAGTTTGGCCACCCCTGGTCTAGATATAAGAAATGTTTATGTCATGAAGTTACCTCGGCCAGAGGATTTAACAAACTTTTTCCTGCCATTTTTGACATAGCAGCTAAACACAATTCTAACCACGTTATTCACCTTTAGAATATTCCTCTACACAAATGAGTTATTTACCATGTTTGCATGCAGATGAAGGCCCACACAGCCATGAACACAAATAGAACCAACATATTTGATGGTTTGTTTGTATTTGGTACCTCTGCACTAGCTTTGCTGGGAGAGATTATTCAGTAATTTAAGACCTGACTCTGTTGGAATCTTCATAGTAGTGATTGGAGAAACAAAGCTTTTCAAAGCTTCAAAACAGTTTCAGAACCAATTGCTTCGCAAAATTACAGTGCATCCGGAAAATATTCATGGCGCTTCACTTTTTATTTAAAAAAAAGGGTAAAATATGCATGTTAAAGTGTGTGTAAATTTGCAAGAATTTCAAAAAATCTTTTTTCACATTGTCATTATGGGGTATTGTATGTAGAATTTTGAGGAAATAAATGAATTTAATTTATTTTGGAATAAGGCTGTAACATAAAAAGTGTGAAAAAAGTGAACGCTTTGAATACTTTCTGGATGCACTGTATCAATAACATTAACTGTCATTATTTCTCTTTATTTTACAAATGTGTGATTACCACATCTACAAACTCATGAAACAGATCTAAGATCAGGTAAAAACAACGAACCCTGTTCAGCCACTCATCACTAGGGGGAAACCCGAGTGAAGTTGCGCAGAACTATAATATTTCCGAAACCGCTATGACGTAACAAACAGCGTTTACGGAAATCACATGACCTTGCCAATTTGATACACCCTCCTAAACCACTGATTCAAAACACAACATTCATAAAGGTTTCGAAGCTTTGTGAAGCAGTGTTTGGAAAGCAGCCATCACTACTTTTTTAGATTGAATACTAACTCACAATAGCACTAGTGCTAAATTAGGACCCAGTACCTTACCTTAGTGGAAAAGGGGTAATTGTTGCATTTAAGCATCTTTTCGAGTGTTCAGCAAAGATTAACTGTCATGCGAATATATGTGTGCGTACTGTGTGTATTTATTAAGTATAAAGTATATAAATATACACATGCATGCATATGTGTGATAAATTATTATTTTTATTTAGCTATAAAATATTTATGTATATGATACAAATTATATACATTTAAACATCTATGCAAAAAAAATGTTTCGTTTTTAGGTATGTGTATTGCATATAAACTCACTGGCCACTTTATAAGGTACACCTTACTAGTTGGACCCCCTTTTGCCTTCAGAACTGCCTTAATCCTCTGTGGCATAGATTCAACAAGGTACTGGAAATATTCCTCAGAAATTTTGGTTCATACTGACATGATAGCATCACGCAGTTGCTGCAGATTTGTCAGCTGCACATCCATGATGTGAATCTCCCATTCACCACATCCCAAAGGTACTCTATTGGGTTGAGCTCTGGTGACTGTGAAGGCCATTCGAGTACAGTGAACTCATTGTCATGTTCATGAAACCAATCTGAGATGATTTATGCTTTATGACATGACACGTTATCCTGCTAGAAGTAGCCATCAGAAAAAGGGTACACTGTGGTCATAAAGGGATGAACATGGTCAGCAATAATACTCAGGTAGGCTGTAGGGTTGACACGATACTCAATTGGTACTAATGGTCCCAAAGTGTGGCAAGAAAATATCCCCCACACCAGGATGGATCCATGCTTTCATGTTGTTGATGCCAAATTTTGACCCTAACATCTAAATGTCGCAGTAGAAATTGACAATCTTCTATTGTCCAATTTAGGCGAGCTTGTGTGAATTATAGCCTCAGTTTCCTGTTCTTAACTTACAGGAGTAGCACCAGGTGTGGTCTTCTGCTGCTGTAGCTCATCCACCTTAAGGTTTGACGTATTGTGCATTTAGAGATGCTCTTCTACATACCTCGGTTGTAACGAGTGGTTATTTGAGTTACTGGTGCCTTTCTATCAGCTGGAACCAGTCTGGCCATTCTCCTCTGACTTCTGGCATCAACAAGGCATTTGCGCCCAATGAACTGCCGCTCACTGGATATTTTCTATTTTTCACACCATTCTCTGTATACCCTAGAGATGGTTGTGAGTGAAAATCCCAGTAGATCAGCAGTTTCTGAAATACTCCAACCACCCCTGGCACCATCAACGATGTTTCAAAGTCACTTAAGTCAGCTTTCTTCCCCATTCTGATGATCCGTTTGAACTGCAGCAGATCGTTTTGACCATGTCTACATGCATAAATGCACTGAGTTGCTGCCATGTGATTGGCTGATTAAAAATGTGTGTTAACGAGCAGTTGGACAGGTGTACCTAATAAAGTGGACTGTGAGTGTGCAATATGCTAAATGGCTCTCTGTGTTGCATTTCCTTTTTCAGATGGCCAATCTGAAGCTGTTCAAGCTGGATGAGCTGGAGTGTCTGATAAAGGGGGTTCTGTACATTGACTCAGTTGTCTCTAGTGGTCTATCAGAATGTTACTATTTCGAGCACCCAACAGACCCTGAGCGTTGCGAACAGAAAGCATATAATCTGGAGAACCCGTATCCTCTGCTGCTTGTCAACATTGGCTCTGGTGTTAGCATATTGGCCGTATACTCCAAAGACAACTACAAACGTGTCACTGGAACCAGGTTGGCCATGACTTTGAGGTCAAGTTCATTTCTAATAACTTCACATGAATGGGAGTTTTACTAATTATTTTTTCTGTTGTCCTCTCTAGTCTAGGTGGTGGTACATTCCTTGGCCTGTGTTGCCTGTTGACGGGATGCTCCACCTTTGAGGAGGCACTGGCAATGGCCACTGAAGGGGAAAGCACACGTGTAGATAAACTTGTCAGGGAAATCTATGGTGGCGACTATGAGCGATTCGGCCTGCCTGGATGGGCTGTTGCCTCCAGGTACAGGCGTGAGCATCATTCAGTTCTTTTTATGTTAACATGCTGAATTTTATTTGTTTTAATGAAAATAAATAATAGCACTCCTATTGTAAAATATTATTATTACGTTTCTGTCAATCTGAATTATCTTTTTCAAAAGAAGCAAAAATGCATTTCGTCAGTCATTAGTGTCAAGTTATCTTTCAGAAATTATTTTAATATGCTGATCTGATGCTCAAGAGCATAAAAGCAGTTGGGTTTGTCTAAAATGAAGAAAGAAATTGGGATCTGTGCAGTTTATCCTACCGTAACCACATCCTAATTTATCAGTTGGTGTTTATATTTAATGTTAATCCATCAAAAAGACGAAGACCTAAGTGACACATTTATTTAAGTATCCTTTGTAGTTTTATCATGGTTTTATTTATATTTCTTCATTTAACTTCAGGACTACTCCTAAACAACATTAGATCAAATTACTTTAACTTGTTACAAATAAAATAACTAAGTTGTTTAAACTTTAAATTTTCAGTTGAAGTAAGTAGTTTAAGTTTTCACTTTGTTACAGTGTATGCGATGTTATTTTACATTTATGTTCTCTGTACCTGAAAAACCTTCTTTCAGTTGTATTGTATTATATTTTGCTTTGGTTTCACTTGCTCTGTTTCAGCTCTATATTTGTTAGGACAGTAGTGTGATTTTAAAATGTAACTTATATAAATGGTTGATGTCTTGATGAACAAGTTGTCATTTAACAATCTGTTTAATCAATGTAACATCATTTTGATTTATATTGTAGCTTTGGGAACATGATGTGTAAGGAGAAGAGAGACTCTGTCTCAAAGGAGGATCTGGCCAGAGCAACACTTGTCACCATCACAAACAACATCGGCTCCATTACGCGCATGTGTGCGCTGAATGAGGTACACACATACATCCACACTTCCATTATTCATACGTTCATTCTTCTTCTGCTTGATCTAAGTGCGGCTTTCGACACAATCTCACATAACATTCTTCTGGACAGGCTCGCTTCTATTGGCATTAACACCTCTCAGCTGGTTTCATTCATACCTCTCAGGTCACACTAAGTTCGTTCAATTAAAGCCTTTCACCTCGTTATCAGTCCCCGTCACTACCAGTGTGCCCCAGGGTTCAGTTCTGGGTCCCCTGCTATTTATCATCTAGCTTCTTTCACTTGGTTATATTTTCCGCAAACACCCAAACCATTTTCATTGCTACGCAGATGACACCCAGCTCTACCTATCAACCAAACCTAACCTTAAACTACCACCTTCATCCCTTTACTAACTGCTTTGAAGACATCAAATCCTGGTTTACCTCAAACTTCCTGAAATTAAATGACAATAAAACCGAACATCTCATAGGCACACGATTCACTTTAAACAAATCACATAACTGTTCTATTTCCACAGATAATTCTGTCATTACCCCCTCCATTTAGGTTAAGAGTCTGGGGGTCATCTTCGACAGCACTTTCCTTTTATTCACTGCACATGTTCGAAATATAAATCTTCGAAACCTTCGAAATATAAATTGTTCACGTCCTTCCCTCACACCTAATTCAACTGCCATTCATGTTCATAGTTTAGTCACATTCCGTTTAGACTACTGTAATACCCTTCCGTTTGGCCTCCCTAATAAAACACTTCATAAATTACAACTGGTACAAAACGCTGCAGCCTGTATTATCACAAAACCCCCTCTATCTGTCACATCACACCCATTCTACTGTACAACAGCTTCACTGGCTCCCCATCTTTTTCAGGATTAATTATAAAATACTTCTTCTCACTTTTAAAGCCATTCACAATCTTGCTCCTACATACCTCACTAGTCTTGTTCATATCACCACACCTTCTCGAACACTCAGGTCTTCTTCTTCCATTCACTTCACTGTTCCCCCTGTCCGCCTTGTCACCATGGGGAGCAGATCCTTCAGCAACTCTGCTCCTCAGCTTTGGAATTCACTTCCTCCTGATCTCTGTAATTTAGACTCTCTTTCACAATTTGAAACCAAACTCCAAACTCATCTGTTTAGAGCAGCCTACTCTTTTTAACTCAATTGCATTTTTTTTTTGTATTGTATTCTTTTGGCTTTTATATTGTGTTTTTATTTGAACAGACTGTTTTTACTGTCTTGTACAGTGACCTTGAGTTTCAAGAAAGGCGCCTTTAAATAAAATGCATTATTATTATTATTCCTATAAAGCGCTAATGTGTTGTCCTTGCCCTGGTCTGTCAGCCTCTTTACGGTGCTGCCTTGTGGACTCTGGATCAAGCAGCATTGTACAGGGCTATGAGAGACCAGGGCCCGTCAGCTCCTGGAAAACTCCTCATAGTCTGTGATGCTTTCAGGATGAGTTCTTATGATGAGTTTTGTTTTCCCATTTAGAACATTGAAAGAGTGGTGTTTGTTGGGAACTTTCTGCGGGTGAACACATTATCCATGAAGTTACTCGCGTATGCTTTGGACTACTGGAGCAAAGGACAACTCAAAGCCCTGTTCCTCCGACATGAGGTGCGTCAGAGTCTTTATAAAGTATATGTTAGTTTACATTTACAGTCATATAGACAAAGTTGTATAGACTATAAAACTTAATAAATTATGTTTGTTACATTTTATGTTCAAGTTAAGTTTATGTTTTTTTAATTAGGGTAATATTCATATCATTTCCGCTAGTATTTTTTCTACTAGAAAGTCTTATTTGTTTTATTTTGGCCAGAATGAAATAATGATGTTATTCATATATAGTTTATGTCAGTTATTATCAGTAATTATGCTGAAAAATGTGAATTTGTAAACATGATTAGTTTTTTATTATTATTTATTATTGTATAGTTTCCTATAAAGTTCTACAATCTATGCAATATTTAAGTGTTTTTTTTGCTATTGAATAAGCATATTAACCACATGTACATTTCACAAATCGGAGGAGCAGCATTTATATTGATAAATATTTATAAAAACTTGTATTGAGCAAACTTAAAATCTTCTGGCAGGCTTTTTTTATCTTAAAAGGATAGTTCACCCAAAATTGAAAATTTACTCACCATTTACTCTCCCACAAGTGACTCCATACCTTTAGGAGTTTTTTTTTCTGTTTTACACAAAAGAAGATATTTTGAAAAATGATAGAAACTTTTAACCATTGACTTTAATACTAGGAATAAAACTAATACTATGGAAGAAACGTTTCCAACATTTTTCAAAATATCTTCTTTTGTGTTCAACAGTAGAAAGAAACTCAAACAGGTTTTGACATGCGCTATAGGTGAATTAAAGAAACTAAATTGGCCGTAGTGTATGTGTGTGAATGTGAGAGTGTATGGGTGTTTCCCGGTACTGGGTTGCAGCTGGAAGGGCATCGTGGATAAGTTGGCATGCTGGATAAGTTGGCCCCTCATGAATAAAGGGACTAAGCCGAAAGAATGAAGAATGAGTAAATGATGGCATAGCTGTCAGCTTTGGGTGAACTGTCCCTTTAACAGAGGAATTAATTGCTTAGCTTCTGCCTGTTGGTGATAACAAATCATAAGATGTTTTTATTCCCTGACTCTGAGGGCGCAATGCAGATGTAGATTTATCCTCTGTTAAACAATAACATCTATTAAAGTTTCATCCTTATTCCTGTATGTTTTACAAGAGCATCATTAAAAATATACTGTACTTGTGCAACTATGTAGGTCATTTAATGTGTGGATTATTTGGTTGTATTCAACAACTAAAACTGTGAGAAACATACATCAGCATAGTTTGGGGTTAACACCTCCAAAACAAACTAAATCACTCAAAGCCATTTTGTTTTGTTTTTCAGGGTTATTTCGGAGCGGTTGGTGCACTTTTGGAACTACCAAACCCATCCTGATCTACGAAACAGTTTCACTTTGTATCTTTTTACCAAACAAAAGCACACAAATATTCATGCAAACAAACCAAAGGTGCCTTCAGATATCAGACAGAACTATGCAGACCAGGTCCTGTATCTTATTAATACCAAAGAAATACTGTAGTAATTATAATAACATCTCTTAATAGCGAGTAATATAATGAGATCCAACACTATTTATCCACAATTACTATATATTATAGTTCCACAACTACTGCAGACCTATTTATAGCATTTTCATCTTTTTCAAAATCTATGACTATACATCAGAAGTGATGTCCATCAAAATCTGATATGAAAATAAGCTAGTAAGATCTGATTTATAATATGCATCGACTCATCTTAAGTCACTTTTATCACTACTGGTTATGAATTGATTTAACATTAAGCAGTGATTGAAACTTGCGTTAATTGTGGTTGTAAGTGAAAGCAATAATTTTACCCAAGTGTGTGGTAAATAGCTCTGTTTTCAAGATGCAGTCATCATTTACTCATCTGCCCGGATGTCAGTCAAGCACCTTTTCTTCTTCTCGTTTTGCTCTTTTTTATGCAGCAGAAGTAAATGTAATTGTGGATTTGGATGTAGCAAAACTGATGTGTTCTCTGCAGTGTGTTCAGAATGTGTAGCTTATATTATGTTTGTAGACAATTAATGTTGTGATGCTTGACAGCATTTTGACTGAAACAACAGTTTGAGAGAAAAGGACCAGGTAAAACGTTGACCTGTTATCTGGAAGGGGAACAAAAACTGCACTATGCGTAATTCTCCAAGTCTTCAAAGCTGTTTGTAGTTGTTGTTTTGTAATTAGTTGGTGTCTCTGTTTCTGTAACGATGCAAGATGCAACACCAAATCAACGTGTGCTGTGTTATCTTCTGTTCATAGTCTGTTGTGTATGTAGCGTTTAGTTTGTTCACATATTAGGTTTGTTGCTTCACCAGCATACTAAGTGCCTCTTGTTTGTTTGAAAAATCGTAAACAGGCAATGTGTTCAACCAAAAGAAAAATAAATAAACAACTACTTTGTACATTTTGAATCTCCTGATTGTTACATTTCTTTTTTTTTTTTGAAATAAAAGACAAAAATCACAGTATAATTTGGCGTCTTCATACTTTTGACCCGCATAATCATTTAAAACTTTTTGTTTGTTATTGCACTAAAATGATTTTTATAATTCATTCATTCATTCATTTTCTTTTCGGCTCAGTCTCTTTATTAATCCGGGGTCGCCATAGCAGAATGAACCGCCAACTTATCCAGCGTTTGTTTCACGAAGCGGACGCCCTTCCAGCTGCAACCCATCTCTAGGAAACATCCATACACACTCATTCACACTCATACACTACAGACAATTTTAGCCAACCCAATTCACCTATACCACATGTTTTTGGACTTGTGGGGGAAACCAGAGCACCTGGAGGAAACCCACGCAACCACGGGGAGAGCATGCAAACTCCACACAGAAATGCCAACTGACCCAGCCGAGGCTCGAACCAGCGACCTTCTTGCTGTGAGGCGAACATGCTACTTACTACGCCACCGTGGCGCCGATTTTTATAATTATTACATTAAAATAATTAATGTATTACATTACACTGAAATAATCAATATTTTGGTTAAATCGGAGCAAAGGGTACAAATAAATGATGAAGAAATTGCAAGCAACACTGAATTATTAACACTTAATGCATGCGTGCGTCACAGAAGGAAAAATAATTAAAAAGCATAAAAATATATACTAGGCTACATAAAGATTTCTAAAAAAAACCTAGTTTTTAGTTAGGAAAGTGTGCACATATTTTAAAGACCCTCAAAATATATTTTTCCCACCCCTCAGATTATGCAGAATATTTTTCTAATTCTTGTGTGGGTTAATTTGAACCAGCAGCGTTTAAAGAGTTCTTTATTGAAAGTAGATTTAATGTTAATTTTATATTTATTCCTAAAATTTTTATCAGAGTAATTTTGTTGTTTTCATGTTTTGTTAAAAATAAGTTTTTTATAGGTTTAGGCAGTTTTGAGCAGAGTTATCAATCTAATAATGAGGTATTCATTTAAAGGGAACTAAATTTAATTCCTTTCATTGCACGTGGTTTTACGTGCAGGTAATTCTTAAATAAGATGTTGTTTATAACAGTATTCAAATAAGACTTATTATAGGCAACGACAATGTTATTACCGTAAAAAAAAATTATTCGATAAGAAAGCTGAATAAAACTTTGTTGAGGATGCAGAATTGATGTAAAACGTGACTGACCAGAGGAACGTTCCGTTATGCAAGTCGGAAAATCTTTTCCTGCGCTGTGAAAGGGCTGTGTGTTTTTCCTCAAATAAATCCTGCCCCTTTTCAATCGTGTGAAGTCGTCCACGAGTCAGCTCCACCTCTCCTCTTCTGCTCTCTCTCTGTCCAGCTGGCATCCTCAGCATTCACCGTCGCTTTTTCTGCCGCTTTTCTCCGCTTTACAGCGTCTCGGTGCTGCAGGGGCTCTCACGGTGCTTTCTGGATGCTTTTCAGACTCTGTGATTAAACACAAACAGCGTGCTAAGACTGAGGGGAATCTGGTTAACTTGAGGTAAGTGAAAATGAGCTAGGCTACTTAAAGTCAAATGCGCAATTGTTTGTTTTATTCATCTGTGAGGACGTTATTGAATATTTTTTTGTGCCGTAAATATCGTTGAATGGAGGATTTATTTGTGAAGAGATCATCTGAGTAGTTAGTTTAAAACTCCTCTGTAATGGCAGACATCTCTTGGCTTTGCAGTGAAGTTTATTAAAACGTGAAACTGTCTTTTTGATACTTTTACGTTGAAAAGTAAACGGTCAACAGCGCTTTCGGTTTATCACAAGTGTCTTTCTTCTCCTTCTCCTTTGTATTTCTTAAAATCTGGCCAAGAGACCTGATCTAGACGTGGGGGTCACATTATACGAACAATTAAACATCCGTTTGCAGTCGTTCTTATGTGTAGGAACTAAATGTATACTAATAAATCTGTTCCCCGAACTCTCCACAAATCAAGATCCAGGTCAGTCTATCTCTCCGTTTCCTTTTCACATTAGGTTTTAGACTTCTTAAAGCATGATATACTTTACAGATGTGGGGTTAAACATTGCTGTCAGTTTGATTTTGTCACAATTACAGTGAAAATACCGTAATTGAATGTGTCTCGTTCAGCCCTGAGCTACTGAAGATCTGTTTTCAATAGCGCGCCAGATTCTTATTTTACTACCTTGTATAATTGGATCCATTCACGGGTTCAGAGGCCATTTGTCTATTCATTCTTGACACATCCTGACATATTTAAAACAACTTGCACGTGTAAGATACTTGAAATGACCATTAAGACTTGTTTTATATGATTAAATGCATATTTAGTGTACTTTTTTTGCAACATAAACCTTTTGTGGGAATACAATAAAGGAAAATAAAATGAAGATAAATATCTTGAAACCAGAAAAGTTTTTTTGTATGCCATTTCCATCAGTTGCGATTTTGTGTACAAATGGTATTGAATTGCGTTTATTTAAGAAAAAATGTTGAAAATGTGACACGAATCATCATAATTCCCTCAGTAGAGGGCATTAGAAGTCTCTGTTATAGCAGTGCAAACCAAGAACCAAATCAACCAGAGGTGAATCACATTACAAACTTTGAGTTGAAGTAAAGAACAATGAAAATGGATCAATATATGTGGGGAAAGATCTACAGTTGTATTAAACTGTGTAGGCCTACAACTGTACTGGTTTATTTAAACTATTTATTGTTGATTGGGGTGACACGGTGGCGCAGTAGGTAGAGCTGTTGCCTCACAGCAAGAAGGTCGCAGTTTCGAGCCTCGGCAGGGTCAGTTGGCATTTCTGTGTGAAGTTCGCATGTTCTCCCCGTGTTCGCGTGGGTTTCCTCCAGGTGCTTCGGTTTCTCCCACAGTCCCCCATATATGCGCTACAGGTGAATTGGGTAAGCTAAATTGTCCGTAGTGTATGTGAGTGAATGAGAGTGAATGAGAATGCATGGATGTTTACCAGAGATGGGTTGCGGCTGGAAGGGCATCCGCTGCAGTTCATTCTGCTGTGGCGACCCCGGAATAATAAAGGGACTAAGCCGAAAAGAAAATGAAGGGTGGGTCTTTTATGTGTGTGTGGTTTGCTTGATGCCATTACCTGACTGGTGTAATTTTCTGCACAGCATCATGTGTAGCCAATGTAGTATTTTTTTTTGTGCTTTAAAAAGTCAAATTATTGCAAACTAATATGATCAACACACAAGCTAACCCACAATTGATTGTTTCCTATGATGAAATTGAATAGCGATTTGACTTACAGAACTGAGTGCTGTGCTCTATAGTTCAGCAGAAATTACATTGTTGTAAATGTTTAAGACAGAATATAAGAATGGTGACACGGTGGCGCAGTAGGTAGTGCTGTCGCCTCACAGCAAGAAGGTCGCTGGTTCGAGCCTCGGCTGGGCCAGTTGGCATTTCTGTGTGTTCTCCCCGTGTTTGCGTGGGTTTCCTCCGGATGCTCCGGTTTCCCCCATAGTCCAAAGACATGCGGTACAGGTGAATTAGGCTGAATTGTCTGTAGTGTATGTGTGTGAATGAGAATGTATGGATGTTTCCCAGAGATGGGTTGCGGCTGGAAGAGCATCCGCTGCATAAAACAAATGCCGGATAAGTTGGCTGTTCATTCTGCTGTAACGACCCCGGATTAATAAAGGGACTAAGCCGACAAGAAAATGAATGAATGAATATAAGAATCTTTTTGGACTGATTAGCATGAAATGTGTAATTATTTATTTTGCCAACTCCACTGGATCAAAAGTGGCCCTATGCTTTTATCCTGATTTAGAACATTGTGTTGATGATTATTCTTAATTTCTGAATACTACTTAATATTCAAATGAAGATCAGGCGAAGATGCTGTTGAGTCCCAGTACAGAAGGGCACATGTCTGGGTAACAGGTCTGTATGCACATTCCTCTGAGGGCCACAGGCTCCACAGTGACCTCTCTGTTAATCTAGTGTTGCATTAGTAAATCCCTGCAGCCGCATCGGTGAGGAGCTGTCATATCATCAGCTCAGTTTTCTGTTGATGTTCATACTGTAAACAAAACACCTGAAGAGATGAGCCTCCTGTCACTCAAGCACACAGTCAGTGGGAGGCTCAGTTAAATGTTTTATTGCCTCCCTTAAAGCCAGCAAGGCAGCAGGTGCTAATGGCTATGAACTAAGAGAGAAAGACATAAATGGTTGCTTCTGAGATATATTTTTTGAGAAATGTAACAATCCTGTCTGGAATCCAGAGAATTGCATTTCAGTTTCTTTAAGGCTGGTGTTTAATTCAGTTTTTTGTAAACCCTTGCAGCAAAAAAAGTTCCTGAACCAAATCACGTTGTTGAAGACAGGTATTAACATGAACATATTAAACTAATGTTTATGTGGTGACTGGATGTGTGGGTTAAATTCAGACTTTGTGTTGGCGCCAAACTGGTTAGAACGTCGACACATAGCAATGAGGTGCTCATCATGGCAACCAGAGTTTGATTCCCTGCTCGAGGTCCTTTCCCTCTCTTTGTGTCCCTCACTGTCCTGTCAATTAAATGTGGAAACCCCCAAAAAATAATTACAAAAAAAAGAAGAAGATATTGTTGAAAAGATGGATAGGGCTGCACTATTATGCAAAAACATTCTTGGTTATTGCTCTTGATATTGTAATAATGATTGCTGATTAATAGTATTTGTATAAAAGTTATGCAAAAACTCACATTATGATCAATGTAACTGTGATTCAGTGAAATCAACCTCTTTCATGATTTCAGCACTTTTTGTTTATAGTTAGAGAATGAAAAGCACAAAATAGTACAATATATCTTTATCAATAGTGTTTTTTTAAGCATTTCATTGGCCCTTGTGATCACAAAAACAAGAAATAAAATTGAAAATGCTTAAGAAATCTAATGCAACTAGAGCACATCTCAATGTAAATTTATGAAATAACACTTCTGTTTAATTTAATCATGACAACTGGAATAGTTTAGTTTGTTTGACAAATTAGTTTATTCTTAAATGTTGCTGTCAAAGTTAATTTATTATGATTAACCATTTTGTCACTCGAAATTGGTCAAGAACAGGGATCACCAATCTCGGTCCTGGAGGTCCGGAGTCTAGGCCTGTCACGGTATCTATTTTTTGTTGTACGATATATTGCACCAAAATATATCGCGATAAACGATATTACTGTCATAAGACCATTTAAGGCCACTCATTATATAATGCCAGAATGGCGATATAATAGCATCATAATGCAAGTACACTTTCAAAAGAACACATAATTTTTTGTTCTTAAGAAGATTTCATTTATTTTAGTCATTTTAATAATTTAATGATCAGGCATTGGAATCAGAATGTGTAAACGCATATCCAAAACAAATAATAATAAATGTTAACAAAAAAAACGCAAGGTAAAAAGTAAGAGTCTGCGATATCTGCTACCGGATCTATTTTCAGTTATAATATATAACATCAAAATATACTTTAGTCATTTATGGTAAATACTATAGTGTTTTTTAACTATACCGACACTGACACCTCCAATAGAGAGATTTTGCAATCAGCTAAGATGTTGCAAGAATTAGTTTTTTTGTATGGGCGATATATATTGCATCACCAAAAATTATTGAGGTCAAGTCCATGTATTGTGCGATAAGTCGATATATTGATTATTGTGAGAGGCCTACCGGAGTCCCTGCAGGTTAGCTCCAACTTGCCTCAACACACCTGCCTGGATGTTTCAAGTATACCTCATAAGGGCTTGATTAGCTTGTTCAGGTGTGTTGGATTAGGGTTGGAGCTAAAATCTGCAGGACACCGGACCTCCAGGAACAAGTTTGGTGACCCCTGGTCTAGAACAACCAAAGTGATCAGAATACGATATAAATGTAAAAGTAAGTTCAAAGATTGAAACATACAGTTCACTTACAATAACTGGGTATTTATAGATTGTTCTTTGTGTTTGCTCCCTGCTTTAGAGCCACACATGGAGCTGCATCGATGGTGGCGACACATCATTGTCTTCTTGCTGAATGCTTGGATTCCATCATGCTTTGCCCAGACCACACCAGCTGCACGCTCCAGTCCCACGCCAACCCCTCAGACGGCAGACAACCCAGACACGCTGAAATTTCGTCTGTCTGGTTTCCCCAGGAAGCATAACGAGGGCCGCATCGAGGTGTTTTACAAAGGCGAGTGGGGCACCATCTGTGATGATGACTTCTCACTGGCCAACGCCCATGTACTCTGTCGCCAGCTAGGCTTCGTTTCGGCCACAGGCTGGACACACAGTGCCAAGTATGGCAAGGGTGCAGGTAAAGTGTCTGTACTCAATTGTTACACAATGTAAAGTTAAGTTCACAGTTAAAAGCAAAAGTAACAGTGCGAGTAAATGCTGCAAAGCTACTCCCCCCTATAGGTGCGTATATAGGATAGAAGTCACAGTGCCAGACACTTCCTTACATCTGTAAACAACAAACTCCTATTTTCAATTAAAGGTCATATTTTAGCTAGAGGCCGAATGGCCAAAAGGGTTGCAGACCCCTGGGTTAACTTAAATTATTTGAGTTGACTAAAGTTAACTTAACTCAATTTAATTCTAGAGCACTTTTAACCAGCCACAATGTTTACCAAAGTGCTGTACATAACACATAATACATGCAAACATACAAAGAACCAAAGTACATAAACTCACAACACATGATTTAAAGCTAAAGAAAAAAAGTGTTTTTTTTTCATTAACCTCTGAAAAGAATCAAAAGTTGGAGAAGTTCTTATGGAGAGTGGAAGTTAAAGTTAAAGGGTACCTATGATGAAAATCATCTTTTGTAAGCTGTTTGGACAGAACTGTGTGCAGGTATAGTGTGACCACAGTCGTATAGGGTGATATAAACATAATTAGTCTCATTTGACGTGAAAAATGGGATCCAAATATCTCCCATTTTGAGGCCCCGCGCAACGTGACGTAGGCCGTGACATCTTTTTCCCACTCACCAAATTGATTGACAGCTGCGTATTAACATGTCTCTGTAGTAACGCGTATAATCATATCAACAAGACAGGACGTGCACAAAGCAACCAGGAGTAAAAGATCTGTTCAGCTCTCTGTGATCATCAATCATCATCAAATGTGATCAAGAGTGAGTTTTACAAGTTTTTAAAACAGTGCATGTTTGTAATGAACTACAGTGATTTTACTGTCTTTATAACTACAGCTGAATGTCAGTACATTTATAAAAGAAGACGCTTCAATCCCGGTTTGTGGACATTAAATCAAGTTTATTTTGTACATAACGGGTATCCACAGCAGTGTATATTAACGTGCATCCTGTCACATTTGCCGTGCAAAAACGGTGCAAAGTTAAACAACAAATACATCCAGAAATAATAGTGAAAGTTCTTAAGGTAGTATTTCTCACAAACATTACGTGAGATCTGCTTCCTTCATGTCTGTCATTGTGCTGTTTATTTGACGCAGCAGAGGCTGAGGCACACTCTGACAAGCACGTGAGAACAGTGGGTGGGAGAACTAGCATTAAAGGCACAGGCAAAAAAACAGCTACATTGTGTTCAAAGCAGAAAATTCCAACGTTCTGAAAGGTATAATAAATAATCTGATGGATGTTTTGAGCTGAAACTTTACAGACACATTCTGAAGACACAGAAGACTTATCCTAAATCTTGAAAAAGGGGTAAAACAGGTGCCCTTTAAATTAAAGTAGTTGTATGGTACAATTTAGTTTTTTCTTTAGTTTTTAAAATGTTACAAGCTGCTCATGTATTTAAAATACTAAAGTCTCAAGCCCAAGAGATATTCTTAATTAAAATAAAAGGGACACTCAACTTTTTTGGACATATGCTCATTGTGCAAATCCCAAAGTTGACTTTTACTATCTTTCCATATTTCCAAATAATCCACACTTTTCTAAAATACCTCATTCAAACACAACACTACAAGTCTACTTGAGAAGATAGTTAACACACCATCCAAATGTGTACAAAAATTAAGAAGGAAATGTGCTTTCTGTCCCACCCAAGTCAAGAAGACTGTGTGTTTTGCAATTACTTTGTCAGCGTGACTGTACCAAGATTGTAAGGTTTTATGTTACAAACAAAGTTGATCGATCAGCAACATCGTTCATTCATTCATTTTCCTTCGGCTTAGTCTCTGTTTATTAGAGTTTGCCACGGCGGAATGAGCTGCCAACTGTTCCAGCATATGTTTTACACAGCGGATGCCCTTCCAGCCACAACCCAGCACCGGGAAACACCCATACACACTCATTCACACACACTACGGCCAATTTAGTTCATCCAACTCACCTATAGCGCATGTCTTTGGACAGTGGGGGAAACAGGAGCAACAGGAGGAAATCTATGCAAACACCACACAGAAATGCTAACTAACCCAGTCGGGACTCGAACCAGCGACCTTCTTGCTGTGAGGCAACAATGCTAACCACTGAGCCACCATGCTGCCTCAGAAACATCAAATGAGCCCTTTAATAAAATCAATAATGTTAGTGACCAGCATGCAAATGAATTTAAAGTCAGAACATCTTGTGTGCGCTGACAAGAAAAAGTACAATAATTCATAGTTATGTTTGTCAAGTTTTTTGCCCTCAGTTTCTGCAGAATTTCATGTCAAAAGTCAAGTTTGTGTAACTAAGTTACGTAAAAGTAATACTGCTGAGTCATTTTACTTACTCATTTAAATTGTACTGTACAATGCTTTGCTTCAAGTAGACTGAACTCCCTCTTTGTAAGTTTGTCTGAATGCACATGCACTCGCTCACATATTCTGCATAGCCTGTGTGTGCTGCTCAGAGAGTCTGTGTTTGTTTCAGGGAAAATTTGGCTTGACAATGTGCAGTGCAGCGGCAGTGAAAGAAGTGTGTCAGTGTGTAAATCTCGAGGTTGGGGAAACAGTGACTGCACTCATGATGAGGACGCTGGAGTAATCTGTAAAGATGAGAGACTGCCCGGATTTGTGGACTCCAATGTTATAGAGGTAAAGAACCCTATCCACTAGTTAGGTGAAGTCAAAATCTGTGCAGTTGTGATTCACTTAATATATGGCTGACTTATAAAGCCATGCCTTATAAAACCTTTTTAAAGAAGTGAAAGGTGAAAGCAGGGATGCTGAATGTGTGTCCGGGCACTAACACTAACACACTCTGCTCATTGTGTCATTCGTTTCTCTTAGGTGCAGGTGGACGAGAACAGGGTGGAGGAGGTGCGTTTGCGGCCCGTCTTCACTATGGCTACTAAGCGGATGCCAGTTACTGAAGGAGTCGTGGAGGTTAAGAATAAGGACGGATGGGCTCAGATCTGTGATATTGGCTGGACACCCAAAAATTCACGTGTGGTTTGTGGCATGATGGGATTCCCCCATGAGAAGAAGGTCAATAAGAACTTCTACAAGTGAGTGTTCATGACTTCTTAATTGATGTAGTGTGGGAATTGACTGATTGTGGTTGACTGCAAAGTGATTTTAAATTTCAACAGCAATGGCTGATATGACAATATTAATAAATGACCCGTACAGTTGTTCACTTCCTGTCAGATGAAGTACTGGCGATGCAGTGTTGACAGATATTGCTATGACAATCTAGAAAAAAATGATACATTTTGTATTTTACAAATGGGAAATGTAGAAGGTCTGGAGTTTCTATGTAATTATCATAATCATAAAAATACTCCCATTATAACTGTTTAAAATTTAGAGTATATACAAATTAACAGAACAATTCATTAGCCGGCAGCTATCTCTTTAACTCGCCCACTGAAGCTAAGCAGAGCTGTGCCCGATCAGTATCTGGATGGAAGACCACATGGGAAAGCTGGGTTGCTGCCGGAAGTGTTGTTAGTGAGGCCAATAGGGGCACTCAACCTGCGGTCTGTGTGGGTCCTAACGCCCCAGTATAGTGAAGGGGACTCTATACTGCTCAGTGAGCGCCGTCTTTCGGATGAGACGTTAAACCGAGGTCCTGACTCTCTGTGGAATCCCAGGATGTTCTTCAAAAAGAGTAGGTTTAACCCCAGCATACTGGCCAGATCTGCCCATTGGCCTTTGTCGTCATGTCCATCCCATACCATAACTGGCTTAATCACTCTGTCTCCTCTCCACCAATCAGCTAGTGTGCGGTCTGGCGCAATATGGCTGCCATTGCGTCACCCGATAATGCGACTGTTCAGTTTAACAGAAAGAGAATCGGTCTCACGCAGTACAGTGGCGATTGCTTTAGTTATATGGTTTTGTATTTTTTTAAAGTTGTTTGTGATGCGAAGGCACACAGTCAGATCTCAGTCTGAACAGATCCCCCACATTTGACGCTCATAAATGTTCATGAAAGTCCTCGTGCTGCACGTAGCGAGGGGTTTGTACCTTTAATAAACTATGACAGTTTATATTCACTGAAAAGTAAGAATGATTAATATATCTATATGAAAAAGTTCCTTAAATGTGACGTCAGGTCTTCAGTTTCGCCTACCTATTCGGAGCACTCACACTATAAAACCGGGAAATGGGGGTCAAATGTGCCTATTTACACAGTACTACTGACATGGATTCAGAAACATAAACTGCCATCAGGAAGTCTGTGGCTATTAGATCTACTCTATTTTTGCATATCCAGATCTGTCTTCTGTTGAACATGTACCGTCCATCATGAAAAGGAGAATAAGACAATGGCCACCACAGACTGCTGAGTAGCAGAGATCTAGTCTCATGTCCTAATGAACAAAAGATTTGCATTTAGAATCCTGAATCCCAAACAATTAAACATTGAATGGATATATAATATAATATATAATTTCAGCCTTGATATTGCAATGTGCGAAACTGCAATAGTCACATCGCAGGATCTGCAAAGTCAGGTTGGGATGATAATTAACCAAAACTCACAGTTCAGAACTTTTTTTTTTTAAATGTCTGCACTTATGTAGGATTTCATGTGAATTTGAACCACTTGGACACTAAATTATTAACAAAGATTAAATATTTTTAACTATTTCTATAAATACAGGGCTCGACAATAAGGACTGCCCGATGGCCCGGGGCCAGCGTGCGACACGCTCGGGCCAGTATACAGAATTGTTACTGGCCCGTTCGGGCCAGTGGTGCCTTGTCACAAACGTTTGGCTGCCACTACCTGTCAATTGCGTGCAAATACAGTCTTAGGGTGCTTTCACACATAGATGTTTGTTTCATAATATGTCTCGTTTCCCCCGTTAGCGCGATTCGATTGGTGTATGTGAATCCAGCAGTCACGCGCGGATCCGCACCAAATCAATCAGTCCGAGATCGCCGGAATGAGGGGGTCTCTGCTCGTATGAGCGGATCGATTGTAGTGAGAAAACAAAACTATTCAGCGAATTAACGACACAGGCTATATCACAGTGTATTAAGATTGTGTAATAGCCATGTATACGGCTATATGAACAGAGAATTCATCCCTACCGGCAAATATGCGCTTCATGTCTTAAACGAAAGTGAAAGCATGCTGTAATATTACAAAGTACTGTTTATCCGTTAGGAAAAATGACCGAAGTTACCATCTGATCATTTTTCCACATTTTAATCTTATAATATGTTATATTGGGCCAATTGTTTTGTTCATTTCTGCACTGACAGCTGGAAAGAAAGATCAGCACTGATCTGCGTCATGATCTCATGCAGTCACGTTTCATCTGTTATTTCTCTCTCTAATTTAAGCCTATAATGCATAGTTCTAGCCAACGTTTCTTTAATAGATTGATTAATTAAATAGATTTTTACAAAACGTGACTACCGAAATAAGGCTCTGTATGAGAAAGTCTGACCTCTCTGATTTATATTTGGTGAAGGTGTCTGTGGGTGTCAAAATTAAAGTGCACATTTTCGCTTATAAAATATTATATACACAAATGGTCAAAAGTTTGGGGTCAGTATGATTGTTAAATATTTTAAAATGAGCTTCTCCTGCTCACCAAGGCTGCATTTATTTCATCATAAATACAGCACACATTGTAAAATGTTATTGCACTATAAGATAACTGTTTAAAAGTAGTTAATCATTTAATTGAATAATTTATTCCAGTGATTTTAAAGATGAATTTTCAGCTTCATTACTGCAGTCATCAGAGTCACATGATCTGTCAGAAATCACTCTAATATTAATTATTATTGTTGTTATTATTATTATTAATGGTAATATTAATAAAAGCAATAATGACTGGAATAAGAAATTTATTTGAAACTACATATAATAAGAAAGCAGTTAATTAAATTTGTAATAAATATTTAACAATTATTATATTTTTTTTACATTTAATAAATGTCGCCTTGATGAACTGAATAATTTTGCTTAAAAATAAACATTAACAAAGATTAATAAAACTGACCCCAAACTTTTGACCGGCAGCATATTCATGCATGCATATATATATATATATATATATATATATATATATATATATATATATATGCCTCGGCATTTCTGTGTGGAGTCTGCATGTTCTCCCCGTGGTTGCGTGGGTTTCCTCCGTTCCTCCGGGTGCTCCGGTTTCCCCCACAAGTCCAAAGACATGTGGTACAGGTGAATTGGGTAAGCTAAATGGTCCGTAGTGTATGAGTGTGATTGAGAGTGTACGGATGTTTCCCAGAGATGGGTTGCAGCTGGAAGGGCATCCGCTGCGTAAAACAAATGCTGGATAAGTTGGCGGTTCATTCCGCTGTGGCGACTCCGGATTAATAAAGGGACTAAGCCGAAAAAGAAAATGAATGAATTTTTTTTTTTTTTTATTGTCAGTTGTATTAAAAAAGGTTATGCTGAATAAAAGGGTAGGTATTACAATTATGTTTGGCTTTTGAAACATTATTTACAATACTGTATGTGGCTAAGAAATAGCTATTAACTTTTTTTTGGTGGGGCCAGTGAAAATTTTGGCAGGGCAAGTAAAGATCTGAACCACTGGCCCGACCGGGCCAGTAGAAAAAATCCTTAGCGTTGAACCCTGAAATAAGTCTATAGTATTCAACATTTGAAGCGACACAGTGGGTAGCGCTGTCGTCTAATAGCAAGAAGTTTGCTGGTTCGAGCCTCGGCTGGGTCATTTGGCATTTCTTTGTGAAGTTTGCTTGCTCTCCCCGTGGTTGTGTGGGTTTCCTCCAGGTGCTCTGGTTTCCCCCACAGTCCAAAGACATGCGCGATAGGTGAATTGAATAAACTAAATTGGCCGTAGCGTATGTGTGGGTGTGAACGCAGGAGTGTATGGATGCTCCCAGTACTGGGTTGCGGCTGGAAGGGCATCTGCTGCATAAAACATATGGTGGATAACTTGGTGGTTCACTCTGCTGTGATGACCCCTGATGAATAAAGAGACTAAGCCGAAAAGAAAATGAATGAATGATTAGTTAACATGTGAAGCGGATCAAAAAGTTTTTAAAATTGTCTTTGATTTGACAAGATTGTTTGTTGTCGAATCGTTTTAATAAAGACTTATACCTACTTTAAGTGTTGACTACTGTATACAGTGCTATTTTACATACAGTTATACAGTTTTTATTTTACATTTAATTTTTGTACATCAATACCGTTAGACTCTCCAGCAAACCATAAAGCACTGTTTATTTAATTTGTATCTTTGTTCTATTGTATTCATTTATGCTTGTAACTTGTTTACTATGGATTCATTCATTTATTCATTTTTTGTCGGCTTAGTCCCTTTATTAATCTGGGGACGCCACAGCGGAATGAACCGCCAACTTATCCAGCATGTGTTTTATGCAGCAGACACCCTTCATGCTTCACCTATAGCGCATGTCTTTGGACTTGTGGGGGAAACCAGAGCACCCGGAAAATACCCACACCAACACGGGGAGAACATGCAAACTCCACACAGAAATGCTAACTGACCCAGCTGAGGCTGGAACCAGCGACCATCTTGCTGTGAGGCGATTGTGCTACCCACTACGCCACCGTGAGGCCCACTCCCCTACAAAATCTTCACAATCAATGTAAAATTATGAATTCTTCCAAACAGAGTTATAAGACATCCTGAGAAATTATATTCATATCGTGTCAATATTTATCGGCGAAAAATAAAATATTGCAACATCAGCGATTTCTAACATGCAGACCCAATGTTAAGCCTGCCTCTGTTCCAGACTTTTTAGGAGTCTGTCAATGCCATCAAAAATTAAAAATGTGTTCATATTTTTAGAATACAGTTCATGTGTTCCGTGAAAAACTCTGTAATATAAATATTATATCAATATTTTCCTTCTACTTGAACAAGTTACATAAAGTACTTTTAAAAAAGAAATCACCTACTTTTGAAGCATTTTACATATAGTTTTGGAGTTTTTGGAATGGATCTGTTTGTATTTCTTGTGCATGTGTATGTGTGGCATCTCACTATACTGTGGCAGTTCAGCCACTGTGAGAGGAAATAATGTTTACTTTTCTCAGTCATCTGTGAAATGTAGTTTAGCTCAGCAACCCACACACACACACACACACACACTCAGCTTAAACCACAGACAAACAGCTGGACAAGGAAAGTATTGCATGGATGTGGGACACTCGTGCACTGTAGGCGTCTCATCCCCCAAATCCAGAGGAATGTTGACAAGAATGTTCCACTTACAAGAATGAGTCCTGTGCAAAATACATATGGCTTTACTCACATTTACATACACTTTTGATGATGAGAGGACATTAAGAGAATGTCTTTGTGTATCTAGTAGACGTCTGTCTGTATTTATTTCCCATGTGTTGTTTTATAGACTATATAAAGGTTTCATTCCTCAAGCCACCTCTCTAAGGCACGTTCACACCATTACCAGCCCTACATTCTTGAATCAATGCTACTCTGTGACTGATGAGGTTTCCACAACCTCATGAAATCTGAATCCCCCAAAAAGACATAAGTTCTAATAAAACAATCTGCAAAACTATACAAACATTAGTTTTGGGGCTATTTTAATGGAATCTGTGAAATTTTATTTCAAGATTTATAAAAGAACGGTCAGATTTATGTTTGATTATCAATTAAAAAACAAAGCCGTTTTCTTTTGGCAAAGCTATGATTTTATAAGAGTTGGCCGGACCAAAGTTACACACAAATTGCAGTCAAATTGGAAAAAAGTGGAAAAATGTCAAAACTAGCCAAAAGATTTCAACGTAATGACTTTAAACTCACTCCTGCATGCTTATAAAGTAACACACTTTTAAAAAAACATAATATGCTTCAAAAGAGTATACTGTAAGGATATTCATTCATTTTCTTTTCGGCTTAGTCCCTTTATTAATCCGGGGTCGCCACAGCGGAATGATCCGCCAGCTTATCCAGCATTTGTTTCACGCAGCGGATGCCCTTCCAGCTGCAACCTATCCCTGCGAAACATCCATACACTCTCACTCACAAACACACACTATGGACAATTTAGCTCACCCAATTCACCTCTACCGCATGTCTTTGGACTGTGGGGGAAACCGGAGCCAAGGGCGGTGCGGTGAAACCCACGCAACCACGGGGAGAACATGCAAACTCCACACAGAAATGCCAACTGACCCAGCCGGGGCTCGAACCAGCGACCTTCTTGCTGTGAGGCGATCGTGCTATCCACTAGGCCACCGTGGCGCCCACTGTAAGGATATACATTATTTAAATTATTAAATGCATTGGTCACACTTTACAATAAAGTTCATTAGTTGATGTTAATTAATGCATTTACTAACACGAACAAACAATGAACAATACATTCACTACAGTATTTGTTCATGTTAACGTTAGTTAATGAAAATACAGTTGTATTAATGTTAACTCACAGTGCATTAACTAATGTTAACAAGCATGGACTTGGATGTTAATAATGCATTAGTAAATGTGCATTTATGATTAATAAAGGCTGTACAAGTGTTGCTCATTATTAGTGATATTTATTAACTAATGAACCTTATTATAAAGTGTTACCAATGTATTTATTTAATTGATTGTGTTCATTTTAAGTTGATTATAATTTACATTGTTATTAAATGCAAGTACTTGAACTTCACACTGCTTTTTGATACACGCAGTACACTGTAAAAACAACTTTATGATCAAAAAGTAATTACAGCATATGTTTTATATTACTGTAACTTAATTTAATACATTCATAATGTTTCAACATTTTAACCCTGTTCAAAATGCATTCATGTAATTTGATTCAACTTAAAAACTTTAAGCAGCAACAATTTTATCAGTGCGTTTAAAACAAAAAATAAATAATGTAATTTCACAATCCCTTGTATGCTGGACGTACTGACAGCGAGTAAAACTAAAATGAAAACTACAATATAATTCAAAGTCATGTTATTATGTTCTTGTGATTTTGTAGTTACACATGCAGTGTGTTCAAATGTATAAAGTTCAGATGTAATTATGTATGACACATTCATACAATTTAGTATGTTAGTCAGAACATCAAAATAAGTGTACTACTTTAAATTATGACAATATATTATAAAGGTTTACACTAGGGCGGTGCGGTGGCTCAGTGGTAGCGCTGTCACCTCACAGCAAGAAGGTTGCTGGTTCGAGCCACAGCAGGGTCAGCTGGCATTTCTCTGTGGAGTTTCTCCCTGTTTTTTCACGTGGGTTTCCTTCAGGTGCTCCGGTTTTCCCCACAGTCCAGGCATGCGCTATATTGGATAAGCTAATTGTCCGTTGTGTATGTATGTGAATAAGAGTGTATGGGTATTTCCCAGTGATGGGTTGCTGCTGGAAGGGGCACCCGCTGTGTAAAATATATGCTGGATCAGTGGGCAGTTCATTCCGCTGTGGCGACCCCTGATTAATCAAGCGACTGAGTCGAAAAGAAAATGGATGAATGAATGAATGTAAAGGTTTACATCAGGGATGTCCAAACTCAGCCCTGGAGGGCCGGTGTCCTGAAAAGTTTAGCTCCAACCCCAATCAAACACACCTGAACCAGCTAATCAAGCTCTTACTAGATATACTAGAAAGTTTCTGGCTGGTGTGTTGAAGCAAGTTGGAGATAAAATCTCCAGGACACCGGCCCTCCAGGACCAAGTTTGGACACACCTGGTTTACACAAATTAAAAGTGCTGTCATTATTTACCCTCCCTCATCATGTCTTACAAACACCATTGAAAACTTTCTTTCATCTTCTGAACACATTCATTCATTCATTTTATTTTCAGCTTAGTCCCTTTATTAATCAGGGGTCGCCACATATGTTTTACATGTTTTATATGTTTTATATGTTTTCCAGCTGCTCTGGGAAACATCCAGACACACTCATTTACACTCATACACAACGGACAATTTAGCCTACCCAATTCACCTGTACCACGTCTTTGGACTTGTGGGGGAAACCGGAGCACCCGGAGGAAACCCACGCGACCATAGGGAGAACATGCAAACTGCACACAGAAATGCCAAGGTGAACTTGCTACCCACTATACCACAGTGGCACCCCCTTCTGAACACAAATGAAGATTTTTTTTTATCAAATCTGAGAGATTTCCATTACCAAATCTTCATGAAGAGATCAAAAGTTTTATTCAATTGAATTAAGCCATTCTAAAGTCTTCCAAAGAGAGGTATAGGTTGTTTGCAATCACATGGTTCTAGTAATGCACGGAATTGAGATGGAGGGCAAGTAGTTCTGTTTTTCTTGAACTTTCCCCACCATTATGAGCAAAAACCTTTGGAAGTCTATAAAAGCGGTTCAGCATTTATTATTTTGGCCAATTTAAACAATTATAAACAACATAAAACAGAAACATTTTAATGTTCAGATAGCGATTTCTATGTAGAAGAATAACTTCCTGTCCTCCTAACAACCTATTAAGGCTTTAAAGTCAGCATATACAGGAAGTTTCTGAGACTGTATTTCTTTTTGTTGATTTACTTCCAACTGGAACAGAATCTTGAGTAGGAGGCTTGAGTCTTTCCCTCATAGAAAATTAATGGTAAGAGGGGAATGGTTAAGAATATTGTGGCTGAAGCCATCAACAGTGAAAGACTGCCACTGAAGTATACCAAAACAATAAAAAAATAAATAAATAAATAAATATCTTTCAGTGGATTAACTTTCAGCTGTTCACCTAATGAATAGCAACATGTGCTAGCAAAATAAACATTGTAAATTTGATTTCACACAGACATTAAAAAGCTCTTATTCACACAACCATTAAAATTAAGCACATAACTTAAGGTTAATGAAAGATGATGATGCTACACAACATTTCCCATTTCAAACAGCCTGAAGAACAGAGAAAGACACAAACAGCAGACTGTGTGTTTATATGTTTGACAACATCTCCATGTTTTCAACAGGCATCTCAGAAAGAGATCAGCTGAACCAAAAGCTAAAGTTAAAGCAACCAGGTACCATCTGAGGGAAAGAAACCAAACCAGTACTGTTCTTTCCCTAGAGGACTAAAGCATATGCGGCTTTAGAAATGACCCTATAGCCAGATATGTTAGTGTTAGTCATCCTCCTACTAACTTCAGTCAGTTATGCTCTTAGCTGGTTGAGGTGTTTGTGTTTGTGTGTGAGCAAGTGTGTATATTTAAGAGAGTGGTGGGCGAAACGCTTCTTCATGAAGAACTTCTTTCCATCTGTTAGTTTTACTCGCATAGTTTTGAGATGAGGCTGTGCTTGTGTACGAGAAACAGCTTTCAAGATATCTTGAAAGAAACGCCCTTCTACTCATACTAACATGCATCCCTGCTTCTGCTTAAGGCATGTTCGTCTTGGATATGTGCACTTCGGATGTGTTTGTTTTGATGTATATAACAGGCATGGAAAAGAGAACTAATGATAGTTTTTAAAATTGATGTAGCATTTTATAGTTGTTTCAAAGTAACGGTGCTAAAAATGTGGTTTTCTTTTTTATATAAAGTATACTGTTTAGTTAATATAAGTTTATTGACCTCTGTAGCTCCAAGTAAATGTAAAATCCAGTTTAAGGATCCAATCAAAATTATAGAACAACAATAATAATAATAATTTCTGAACAGTAGATTTCCCCCCCACAATATATGTAATCTTCACTGATCAAAAATTGAAGTAATATTTGATATGCCTTCATAATCTTAGAATTAAATACTTAGCTAGAAATTTTATTTTCAGGAACTTTACCATACTATAGTAGAGCAGAATAGAGTTTTATTAGAGTAAAAAATAGAGTTTTACAGAATAACCCAGGCACGTTATAAGCTCTTTATTTTACGCAAAAACATAGTGATCAAAATTAGAGAACAGATATAACACTAGTCTCTCAAAGCTCACAGTCTCTAAAAGACATCCTTACTCTCACTGGACATCACTAGTGTCTTAGAGACATCATTAGTCTCTCACTGGACATCACTAGTGTCTCTGAGACATCATTAGTCTCTCACTGGACATCACTAGTGTCTCAGAGACATCATTATTCTCTCACTGGACATCACTAGTGTCTCAGAGACATCATTAGTCTCTC
>CAIGQQ010039955.1:2136483-2188742 GCA_903798035.1 Danio albolineatus
TAGTCTCTCACTGGACATCACTAGTGCCTCACAGACATCATTAGTCTGTCACTGGACATCAGATCTATTTGTGGACCATTACATTACTGATATATATTACCAAATAATTATCATTTAGTTAGTTTGTGTCTCACATCAGCAGTATAAGTGTTATATCTTAAAAATAACTTCCCTCATCGTTCTCTTTCCCATGCATCTGCTGTGCATTTAGGTATATGTATGTACATGCATGTTGGATGTTGCTGTGGACATGTGTTTCTGTGCTAAATGGATGTTTGCATTACAGGCAGGAGTCCAAAACTAAGGCTATCTCTAAAACTAGCTCTAAGCCTAAACCAGGCAAATCATCTGCAGATAAAAGGTAACCTTGGTAAAAGAAAAAGAGGGGGCATGAAGTGCCATCATGTCTCAGACCTTTCTAACCCTCTGTTTTCTTCCTAACTGTACCTTAACGTGTCAGATAAGTTGCGTTACAGGTGACTGGTGCCTACAAAAACCCTAATGGGTAATAAAACCTGGTTAATTTAAGTTTGGGGTCAGTAGGACGTAGTAAATACTTTTATTCAGCAAGCCAAGGACACTTTGAATGAATCGAAATTGGCATTCAAGATATTTGTATACATTTTTAATATATTAACACTGATAACAAGAAAAGCTTTTGAGCAGCAAATTAGAAAATGAGCATTGATGAAAAATCATATGACACTGAAAGGCTGAAAGCTGGTATGATGTTCCTAAAATACAGTTTTGTCATTGATTATTTTAAATTATAATAACATTTTACAATTTACAAATTTTTATCATTTTTTTATTGTCTTTGTGAGCATAAGAGACTTTCACTGTTGTGTGTTCTTGTTAATAATGTTTATGAGAATGAATCATTATTGCTTTCAAAAGTTATGACAAGAGAAAAGAATGTGTAAATTTTAGAAACTATGTGAACAAGCATATTGTGATAATCAGTGTGGGATAAAGATACTCTGAAACTGGAGCTTGATAAGCTACAAGCTACACATCAGTAAACGTAGCTAAGCTATTGTATACGTTTCTAAAAATGTAACTAGTTACATTGTAAGTTACTTCCTAAAAGCAGATAGTTAGATTTAAGTTACCTTTATACTCACAATTACAAAAACGTGAATAAAAGTTAATTTTAAGTAAAATATTTCATACTTTAAATGGTGCAATACAAAGCCTAATGTTTTATTACAAAAGTACAAAACTGCAGCAAATGTAGCATTGCATTAACAAAATAGCTAACTTAGATAAGGCACATGATAGCATTTTCCAAAACCAAAAGTGACATGGCTCCATTTTGGTAAGAAATTTTATTGAAGCCATCGCACTGTTCTTAATTGAGATTAATTGGCAATTGCTAGACTACTTCATTGATTGAATTTCAACTTTTGTCATTTGTATAACAGTAAATAGCAGAATAAATGTAACAATGTGATTTACCAATAGATAGCCGTAATACACTATTGTAGTATGTGAGATTTTACTGTGCTTAACCTGTTTATAGACATTCATTCATTTTCTCTTTCAGGCTGTATGCTGAGCGGCAGAAGAACTTCTTTCTGGTGCATTCAGTGGCTTGTTTAGGCACAGAAGTGCACTTGGCCGCATGTCCTCTGGAGTTTAACTATGGCAATGCCACAGAGTCGTGTCCTGGAGGAATGCCTGCTGTGGTCAGCTGTGTGCCTGGACCACTGTACACACAGAGTCCAAATATGAAGAAGAAACTCAAGATGCCGGTAAATGCGCAACACATTATAGCACTCAGATTATGGCACTTATTATGAATAGATTAAATTAGTTTGTTATGTAACTGTTTGTGAATGTAGAAGGTCGGAAAGTTTCAAGTTTCAAACTGCATTTTTTCCTAAAAGTAAGCAATGATTTTGAAAGCTGAAATGATTCAGCACAAATGTACTTGTCTTGTTACGGGAACAATTGTAAGACATGAATAGGCAAAGTGATCTGTGTCATTATAATGGCGTTGACAAACTCGAGGAACCAACCAACAGTATCTGAAGTTTTCGCTAAAATTACAAAGTACAAGCGTGAAAGTGAAAGACTGAAGCAGTGTAGTGATGCTGTGACAAATGACCTGATGGATTTAACAGACCGAACAGTCATCAGACAGAGACAAGATTAACTAAATATCACGGTTAACAGCTATAGTGAGACGGTATAGTGTGGACGGAGGGCTGTTCAGAAATGCTTGATGAAACGCTAGTGTGGATGTGGATCGTTTTCGTTCTGAAATGCCATTTTAAAACTAAGACGTATTACTGTAAACTAGGCCGAAGTGTGTTTTTTTTTTTTTTTCGCAGCGGGTTGCTGCTGCGATGGGGGCAGGCGAAAGATCAGCTATCGGCCTTCTGCGACGGCAGATGGCATAGTTTAACGACCCAATGTACTCCACTCATGACATCCATTCCATGTTTTATTACAATTATTAAGCGCAAAAAATAGTTTCAAAATAATTTCAGGTGTTCAGGTGTAATTTAGGAAAATAATAACTGAATAAAAATTAGTATGGCCAAAAAACACAATGCAATTTAAACAAATTTAAATATATATACAACAAATAATAATAATAGCAATGAACAAATGTAAATTGTCATGAATAAACTGGCTACAACAGTGCTGGATTTCGGGTGGAAGGAGGTAGTGGTTTTAATAAACCGATAATAATCTTTTTCAGTTTAATCCTTTGATTTTTCATATCAAAATATATTTGTCTGCTGCTGTATGTGTATGTAAGCAATGTGTATGTGCATGCTGGATCCGCATAAGTGCATATAACTAACAGACTCTTTAAATAACAAAGAAAAAAAACTGCACCATTGAATTTAGATCAGCTTTTAGTTGGTCAATGGCACAACCTATTTCTGTTTAATCAAAATAGCACCGCACCAAAAATGCACCTTAATTTGAAAATTCATTTATTTGAACTGTACACACCCACTGTACATATACATTTGTAATTTTTCATCCATCTGCACACTTTTGATTATTAATAAGCAACCTACATTGCACTGATTCATTTATTTGAACTGTACACACCCACTGTGCATATACATTTGTAATTGTTTATCTATCTGCATACTTATTATTAATATCAACCTGTACGTATAATCATTTATTGTAAATCTGGGCTCATAACTAGTGCAACCTGTATATAATGTTCATAGTACATCCATCTGTAAATATCACCATAGTTTTTTCTATAACTGCACCTTATAATTTATACCTGTATCTGCACTTGCTGCTATTGCACTTCTGGTTAGACCTAAACTGCATTTCGTTGCTTTGTACTTGTACATGTGTAATGACAAAGTTGAATCTAATCTAATCTAATCTTAACATGGATGTCTGCAAAAATGGCCACAACTGTCTTTAATATTTAAACTAAATAGACGTGCAGAATGAGAAAATGCTATCTGTGCTGGGCTGAAACTAGCGAAAAACGCACCTGAATGATAGGTAGTAGGTGATCTGCCAAAATGCTAACCTTAGCTTTGAAAACTCAGTCCCTTCTCTGCCGTCCAAAGCCAAGGCTCCTGAAAACACAAATGCGCACTGTAAAGATTACAGTAGACAATCCACTAGATCATGTCATTCACCAGTTAGAAAACTTCATAGTACTTTATAATGCTACATTCTGAATAAAAAACTTAGGCAGCCCAGTAGGTGGCATTGTCGCCTCACAGCAAGGAGGTCGCTGGTTCGAGCCTCGGCTGGGTGAGTTGGCATTTCAGTGTGGAGTTTGCATGTTCTCCCTGTGTTCGCGTGGGTTTCCTCTAGGGGCTCTGGTTTCCCCCACAAGTCCAAAGACGTGGTATAGGTGAATTGGGTCTGCTAAAATTGTCCGTAGTGTATGTGTGTGAATGAAAGTGCATGGGTGATTCCCAGTGATGGGTTGCAGTTGGAAGGGCATCCTCTGCGTAAAACACAAACTGGAGAAGTTGGCGGTTCATTCTGCTGTGGCGACCCCGGATTAATAAAGGGACTAAGCTGAAAAGAAAATGAATAAATGAATGAATGAAAAACTGTATTATATCTAAAAGGTTTTTCAGTTGTGCGCACACAAACGGTGGATCGATCTGCATGAACAGGTGTGTGCAGGTATACACATCTACATTTGTTGACAGACAGTTTGGGCTACTTATCAGAATTATGGCAATTATTGGCCTGACAAATTTTAATGTTTAAAATTTTAATGACAAATGTTTTAGTCTTATGTCTTACCCAGAATATAAAATACATATAAATACAGTTTGACCATTTTCTTAAATCATAACTATTGGAATGTGAAGAGACTTTCAACCAGCACAACAAAAAATGTTTCTGAGGACAATCACCTACTGCACTTTTAAAATAGAGCTATTGTATTATACCTTTCAAACGAAATTATAAACCTTGGGAATATCAAAAAATGGGATATGCCAAACAATCTCTTCTTTTTTCTTTCTCATCAGCCTACTACACGGCTAAAGGGTGGAGCGAAATATGGCGAGGGTCGTGTCGAGGTGTTGAAGGGCAGCGAATGGGGGACGGTTTGTGATGATCGCTGGAACCTGGTCTCTGCCAGTGTGGTATGCAGAGAGTTGGGTTTTGGGTCTGCCAAAGAAGCACTCACTGGGGCCAGCATGGGAAAAGGTGAGAATAAGAAGGACACACAGAGAGAGAAAAAAGTAGAAGAATGAGTGGATTATAGTCTGTTTTGCCAACAGTGATGGAATGCGTGGAATGCTTTTATTTTAAGACTTTTGACCTGGACAATTATCTCGTAGGTTATCAGAGATAACAAACAACCCATTACTGAATAATATACTATAACTGGTTTAATTTATTTTATGGCTGCCTGAAATGCTTGATTGTTTTTTGTCAGTCGCCATAAATAATGATCTGCAAACTGTATATTTGACTGCCATCGCCGACAAAATCTCATGTCAAAATCTTCCAGCTGACATGGTGACATTTAGCAAATAACTGAAGTGTTGATTTGTTTACTCTGTTACTTTGTTTTGGCATAACAGAGTAAAGGGCATGTATTTGGAGGAAATGTACTTGTAAATGTGCATTTGTCATTTTAAAAGTATAATTTTTAAAAACTGATTCAAAACCCAATTAGTATTAATAATAAAAGGACACTTAAAACACTTTATTATATTATATTATATTATATTATATTATATTATATTATATTATATTATATTATATTATATTATATTATATTATATTATATTATATTATTCATTTTCTTTTCGGCTTAGTCCCTTTATTATTCCGGGGTCGCCACAGCGGAATGAACCACCAACTTATCCAGCATTTGTTTTTTACGCAGCGGATGCCCTTCCAGCTGCAACCCATCTCTGGGAAACATCCATACACACTCACTCACTCACTCACAAACACACTATGGACAATTTAGCTCACCCAATCCACCTATACCGCATGTCTTTGGACTGTGGGGGAAACCGGAGCACCCGGAGGAAACCCACGCGACCACGGGGAGAACATGCAAACTCCACACAGAAATGCCAACTGACCCAGCTGAGGCTCGAACCAGCGACCTTCTTGCTGTGAGGCGATCGTGCTATCCACCAGGCCACCGTGGCGCCCTTATATTATATTATATTATATTATATTATATTATATTATATTATATTATATACAGTATATTACTATACTACCAAAATCTTTCGCACAAATCCACAGAGATATATCAAAAATGTCCATAGATTCTTTCTTTGGCCCTGCTCAAAACTCACAACGAAGTATTATAAAATATGGTTGGATTTAGGGCTAGTGTTGGCGAATAGAATATACAGTCTATTCAAATCATTACGTCTATGGGAAGTCCCTATAAACATAGCTGTACAAGTATGTGTTTGTGTGTGTGTGTAGTCTAGAATGAGTGTGAACTGTGATGTGGTTTTTGACAGCACACAGTGAACCTGTCCTCTACAACCAAAATACACAAGTTGCCTGTTCAGATGTTGCTTCACGTTTTTCACCATTTAGACCACAATTAAATTTAGTTCAAATTTAGACCACAGACTAGACTAAAACCATTTAGACTACCTGGCACAAGTCTAAAGGCTAGAACCCTGATTTGTACCCTGGTTTATATTCTGGAGGAGTTGTGTTTAATGGACAGTGACTCCATATTTTTAGATTCATAATTATAATTTTTTTTTAACCCAGTTTGTCCCTGTTAACAAACAAATGCATATTAAACAAATACCAACCTATAACTTATATTTTAAAAAGGCTTCTCTCGCAGGGCTGTGAGCATTGAATATCCAAAGTCATTGAAACCCATAAGTGCTGTCTTTATAAATAAACCACAATTTTTGAAGTCTGAACAGCTATTCTCACCTAAATACTCTCAAAAATACATCATGAAATGTGTTATTTGCCCATCTACAGCATAGTGAGTTTAGCCCATCACCAAGCACAAATAATTGCAACACAGGCTTATTGTGAAAACATACCCCCGTATACATTTCTGGAGAGCGTGAATTATGTAGTCAGAGCTATGCATGGCTGCATTTCATCTTTAAAACAAACGCTATGGGGTGGTATGACGCATGGCTTCTGCCTAGTAGCTTTCCGTGTACGTCCACAGACTTGAGATGCAGAGAAGAGTTGACCGCAATGACTGGGTTTGTGTCCAATAAAGAACAGTTCCGGAAAGCATGTTAAACAAAAGGCCAAAAATTAAACAAACAAATAAAAAACAGGTTGAGAATGTGCTAAAATCTGAAAACGCGCTAAAAATCAGGCGACCGCAAAGACTTTATTTTTTCTGGATTGCTTTTTAAAACTGTTGGTTGGGTTTAGGCAAGGGGGTGGGTGGGGGCACAGGTCGGTCTGTTGGTCAGTCAGTCAGTCAGTAGCATCCTCTGGTTGATTTATGAGAGAACAGGAGAAGCGAATGGCACTCACAAGAGAAAATTGAGATCCGAAAAAGCATACACAGCAGCCTCTGGTGGATTCGTAAGAATAAAAATGCTAAAAATGAACATACTGGGACATATTCCACGATCTCCAGTAATGTATATAGGGGTACGTATCAATAATGAGCCTGGGTTGCGATAATTATTATTATTTTTTTATTCAAATTGATTATAGGTAACTTAAATAATTACGATTAGAAACAATAACCACTATCAGGTGATTAATCATCAATTGTGATACATGGCTATATGTGTAAAAATCATAAATAAATAAAATTAAAGAGAATAAATTTGAACATATTTGTAATTCTGGTTAAAAATAAATATAGGTTAAGGCCACTGAAATATGTTGCATCTGTGAAATGGGAGTGTTTTAAATATGGGATTTGCATGTATTGCAATACAGTAGATGATTTCTTTATGGGGCTAGTTGTGAAGTGCACTGTACATATAAACTACATACCTTAAAATGTTTGTTTGTCAGTTTGAGTTTGACAAATGTAAATGTTGGTGTGTTTTCCCTTAGGACTGGGCCCTATCCATATGAATGAGGTGCAGTGCACTGGTAATGAGCGCTCACTGTGGAGCTGCCGCTATAAAAACATCACAGCGGAGGACTGCAAACACACTGAAGACGCTTCAGTCCGCTGCAATGTTCCATACATGGGCTACGAGAAGACGGTCAGAGCAACGCACACACTCAAAACCTTTCTTCTTTCACGTGTTCATGTTTTACCAAAATATGTTTATAGATGCGCTGATAACACAGTAATTTTCCAGCATCTGTTTAATGTTATTAAACAGTTTTTATGGTTATTAATGGTAATTAATGGTTATTAATGTGTTGTTAAAAACGATTAAATGTTAAAGGTCCCGTGAAGTGCTCAGAAATGTGCATGTTTTATTCGATGTTTGACATAAACACCACTGAATCATGAAGACGGTAGAACACAGAGTTGCTCCTCCTCTTTAAAAAAACCCCAAAAAACAGCCAATAGCATTTAGTTTTTATCACAGCTCTGCCAGTGAGAATTGTTAAGATGAATGAAAAGTACTGGTCAGAGGATTGGATGAAAAACTGAAATATGAGGTGATGTAAAGAGAAACAGTTGATCCGTTTAGGTCAGGGGTGTCCAAATTACGGCCCGCGGTCCATCTGCGGCCCGCAATCAATTTAGTGGCGGCCCGCGAGGCTTTTTATAAATATTAATAGAATCTGGCCCGCTGTAGAAAAATAGATGTAATTCAATAAATAACCACCGGGTGTCGCTATCACGCGCCTTCAATTAGACCACACTGAAGTAAACATAATTGATATCCACGTTTTGGCAAACCATGGCGCAACCAAGAAGGAAAATCCACAGTGAGTGCGGGAAATGTCTGAGTTTTACAAGAGTTTGGATTCATCCAAATTTCCCTTGATGAAACAACGTCCCTGTTCACATTAACAGAGTTTATGGTGAGTAAAATATATATTATGATTTTAAAATGTAGAAAATAATTCCATAATAATACACACACATACATATACACACACACACACACACACACACACACACACACACACACACACATTAACATTTTAATTTCACGGGACCTTAAACCCACATCCATCAAATAATATTAACCTATTTTGAGTTTAACAAAGTATGAGTAACTGTTGAAATTAACATCAAAGAAATTAATAGTACAGATATAAAAATGTATTACTTAATGCAGATTGTGTGTTACAAATGGAGACTTGATATGAAGTGTGATTGATGTATTGCTTAAATGTGCAAAGGTATTTTAGGTGTGTTGGAATTAATCTTAATCATGTCTGCCGTCCTGATGTTTTCAGAGATCTCACATCCGTTTGCATGCATTGCTTGATTCTCAGTTGTGACTCTTGAACACAACGCCAGTCGCAATTGATGTTTATATGGCATCTGTTGAATAAGCTTTTTATTATTGTATGGTTTGTTAGGATAGGACCCTATTTTCGGTTATGATAGAATTATTTTTAATCTAGAATCTGAGGGTTAGAGGAAATCAAAACATTGATAAAAATCACCTTTAAAGTTATCCAAATTTAGTGCTTAGCAATGCATATTACTAATCGAGATTTTTTTAAATATACAGAAGGACATTTCCAATAAATCTTCATAAGTACTATGGATCTTAGATTTTTGGCATAAAAGAAAAATCCATATTTTTGACTAATACATTCAATTTTTTGGCTTTTGCAGAAAATGTATCCAGGCAGTTTGAGACTGGTTTTGTGGTCCCGGGTCACAATTCACAGAGAACACAGCAATGATAAAATTATGCGCACGACAGATTCATTTTGATTCAAAATGAATGATTAGAAATGCTGGGTATGATTGTCTGTATCAAGAGACAATCACCGGAATTGAGCATCTGTTGTGATTAATGATTGATCGCAAGAGATGGAACTTACTTGAATTATCATGCATACGCGGCTAGAACAAATACATTTATGCATGTTTGGGATGCCAGGGCTAGTTGTCACACTATTCTGAGTATATCACCAAAACTGAAACAATTGGTCTGTAGGCTAGTTTCAAAAACCTGTGTGAATTAGGCTTGTCAGATTAAATATTGTAACATTTTTGCAAAACCCGTGATGACTAACACATGAAGACTATAATCATCAAAAAGTCAAATTAGACTCCACATGTGTAGTTATTTATTCCTGTCTGTTTGACGACTAGCCTATTATTGAACTATTGTTAGATGTCTATTCTTCCACTAACAGACCAAATTTTGCCTTATTTTAGCCAAGACATCTATGTTTGGGTGTCTATTAGATGTCTTTTAAGCACAAAAAAAGCTTGCTGGGTAGAGTTCCTTTAATCAAACTAAACTGCAAAGAATGAAAACACCATGCTCTAACGCCGTGCAATGCGTCTTAGATATATTTTCAATGTTAAAAAGAGCTTTTGTCCTACACATACATGACAGCGACATGCACATTTTCTATTTTAAAAACAGTTTAAATTTCTGCGATGCCGATGCCAATTTCTACTATGATAATGATCACCTCGGGTGTTAAAGGCTACCAGTGTAACATTTTGTGACATTTTTGCTATATAATGAGTGCAAGTAGTTTGCCTCTAGTGATAGTTCATCTGATTGGCTGTTTTTTAAATGTTTTTGTCATGTCACATCTAGTAAAGACTTTTGTGGCTTGGAGTATTTTTGTTGCGCGTGTTGTCAGGACATGGTGTTAAAAAAAACCCTAAGCAAAAGTGAAAAATCCACTAGTGATAAAAAGTGTGAGCGTTAGCCCTGGTCTCCTCTTTACCCCTGGTCCCTGGTTGTGCCCTGCTCAGGTGCGTATCTTAGGGGGTCGAACACGCTACGAGGGCCGTGTGGAGGTGTTGCACACAGAGGCAAACGGGACGCTACGCTGGGGCCTGATCTGTGGAGAAGGCTGGGGCACGCAGGAGGCCATGGTTGTATGCAGGCAGCTGGGCCTCGGGTACGCCAACCATGGCCTACAAGTAGGATGCTAACAGTAACAGCAGCACACACTTGCATGCTACTATTGCTATGCTACTCAGAGAAAAAAAAAATCAGATGGTGCATCCGATTACACGCTCGACTCGTGCATGCAATTTCAAACCTTCAACTCTGGAAAAACTCACAGAACAGCGGATGAAAACACAGCGGCAGTGCTTGTAATACAGGTACAGACAGAAAATAGACTTGATGGAAAGATTAGGCTGCTCCAGAAAACAATCGCTTGGTTTTACTAGTTCAGACCAGTACTAACTAGCCGTACTATTGGGTCCTGGTAGCTTACTTAAGGAAAAAGTGCTAATTATTTAAAAAATGTTCATGTATAAGAATGTGCAGTGTATAAATCAAGCTGAAATTTAGAACTAATCTAAATAATTTAATTATTAAGCTCACTCAAGAATGAAAATTCACTTATGAATTGCTTACCCTCATGTTGTACCCATCCCGTGAGAGCTTTGTTGATCATCAGAACATGAATTAAGATATTTTAGATGAAATTCGAGAGTTGAAATTAGAGATGTTGTCAAAAACATTCCATGTGACATACTGTATATGAAGCTCCAAGAACACTTTTGTGCTCCAAAAAACTATGTGCGTTTTTTTATGGGCAATACGACAGTTGTGTGTTGTGCTGCTGATTCTAATGACAATATGCCGAACTGCCTGTAAACGCACACTGTGTCCTGACATGAAAAAGAAGACATAGTCATATAAATTCTTGTAGCTTCACACGATTACAGTTGAGCCAATGAAGTCACATGAAATGTTTTGACAATGTTTTTGGTTTCTTTTCTGGACTTGAAACATCTCAGAACAGTTAGAACTGTATGGAGGATGAGACAGCGCTCTAGTTTCATCTAAAATATCTTAATTTGTGTTCTGAAGACAAACAAAGGTCTCTTGGGGGGATTGGAAGAACATGAGGCTGAGTAATTAATAACAAAATTAAAATATTTAAGTGAACTAATCCTTTAATAATAGTTTTTCTAGTTCACTATTACTAAAACAACACAATACAAGTGTTAGAGTTAAAAATAATCCAATACAATAATTCAACATAGCTTATTACAATGTAAGCATAAATAAGCATAACATCCATTAATGATACTATTAATAAATAAATAAATTAGCACCTGCTTTGCCATTATTTTGTCAATGAATTGACAAACATGCAAGAGGCAGACGGGTGAGTGAGTTTGACGTGGCGTAGACTGTGTTTGCAGGTGCGTCTGTCAGGTGGGCGTTCTCCGTATGAGGGGCGTGTGGAGGTGCGGGTAGGTCAGCGGTGGGGCAGTGTGTGCAGTGAGGGCTGGAGCACTAAAGAGGCCATGGTGCTGTGCAGACAGCTAGGGCTCGGGTTCAGCATGCATGCTATTACTGTGAGTACAGCTCTATCATATTTCACAAGTACAAGCAGGTCGTTTACAAGCAAACTAATCAATGAACAAATTAATAAAACATTTTTTTAAATTTAAATTGAGGGGAGGGGGTATTTTTATGACATTTGAAGGGATAGTTCACTGAAAAGTGAAGATTTTCTAATAATTTACTCTCCCTCGAAGTCTCAAAGCTTTAGGAGTTTCTTTGTTCCATTGAAAACAAAAGAAGATACTTAGAAGAAGGCTGAAAACCAGTAACCATTGACTTCCATAGTAGGAAAAACAAATACTATGAAAGTCGATGGTTACTGGTTTCCAAATAGGGGTGTCAAAATGAATTGTTTCTTCGGTGCATCGCGATGCAGATGCGGACAATTCGATATCGGTTCAGTTCTAGATCATTACCAGTTATTACGTACTGTTGTCATTTATCTCCTAGGCGCCCTATCACAGTAGAATACTATGGTGAAGGAGGCAAGGGCGAGTTAACAAAACACTCCTACTAATTAAAAAGCAGATAATTGTGCACAGTTCACTGCTGGTGAGTTTGCTGGACAGTCTTTCACTGACACTAAAGAAGGTACAGCACGAGCCACTATTTCACTACTAGGGAGAAATGCTGTAAAATGCCATCTCTGCCTCTCTCTCATACACACACACATTGGACATTTGACCCGCTGGCGTGTTCGTGAGGTATCTTTTCCTCTCCTCTCAGCAGTTAAAGCGACACTTGTGGATCCAGACACGAGCGTGCCTGTGCTGCGAGTTCTTCACGGCATCTATTACGGATTACATATGATAACCGTGCATATTATGCGCATATAGACTGCAACCGCGGCTGTTCTTCCCGTGTCACTCATTGGTGAACAGCGCTTTTATTTTTAAAGCCAATCGCAGCCCTTTCTGTTGAGCAGGAGAAGACAATGACCAATAATAGGAATATAAGAACTCGCTTGACAGCATTCAAAAAGCAAGCGGGATAATATTTACATTAGTTTATTTGCTATAAATGTTGTCTTCTGTGCATGTATTGGAGTTTTGTTGAAAACATTCAAAAAGAGTGTCTTCTTTGAGCAGGCCAAATTAAAGGTTCAGTTCATATATCTGACTGCTTGCATCAAAAGACAAAATTGTATTACAAATAATATTTAATATTAATATATTTATAGATTTTTTATAAAAAAATGTTTTTGTGTTGTGAAGAAAAAATCTAATTATGTATGGAGAGCATCGTCAATGCATTGTGATGCACCGAGATATCGAATTGAACCGAATCAATGACATGATAATCGTAACCGAACCGTGAGACTAGTGTAGGTTCACACCCCTATTTCCAACATTTTCCAAAAAAATAAATAAATCTTCATTTGCGTTTAACAGAAGAAACTCATTAAGGTTTGAGATGACAGATTTTTTTTTCACAACTCTCCTATTACATAGATTTCTCTTCAGATCAGATTTGCGTAATGCTGTTATATATTAATTTATTTGCACATTATTCCATGAAGTATAATTTATTTTACTACAATCCAAGTGTCACCTGGTCATGCTTACATAAAAATATTTGAAATTATATTATTTGTTTTTCTTTTCTCCTGTAATGCGACATTATTTTAATGACAATTGAGCACATTTCAGAATTCTCCCTTTCATTATTAAAAAATAATAAACATCTTTTTTATTTAAATTTAAAAGTGAAGTGACCATTATTTTGTGCAAGTCACAAAACTTTTGTCATTTTCACTGGCTTACAAAAGGTATCAAGATTAAAGGAGTGTTAAAAACATAACAGTATGATTATCAAATAGTTATGAAAACGGCATTTTAAAGCCACACATATAGTTTCATGTCAGTCCAATGAATGTGTGATCATTTCCTTCATAGAAAACTCCTGATCAATTTATGCCTGTGTTTGTGTGTTTTAATGTGTGTTTTACGAAGGAAACATGGTATTGGGACAGCAGTAATGTGACAGAGATGGTCATGAGTGGAGTAAAGTGTACCGGAGATGAGATGTCCATCAGCCAGTGCCAACACCACAGGACTGTTAACTGCCAGAAAGCAGCCGCACGTTTCGCTGCTGGAGTGATCTGTTCAGAGAGTGAGTATTCTTACTTTCACACACAAACAAAGAGACAACAGCACTTGTAATAGTGACAATTTGCTGCTAAGTTCGCTCTCATACCATATAAGATGTAGATTGTTTTTCACTAGAAGATTTAAGATATTTCAGCCCAGGCTTGTAGTGCCTCAGCCTGCATTTTTGCGAAACATTAATTACATTGCTCTGGGTACATTTCGCTAAACGTTTCAGATGGGATTTCCTCTAAAGGACGCTGTCCACATATCAAATTTGAAACAGGTTACTTATGTTTGTAATACACATCCTTCTTGTACACCTCCACAAGAAAGTAGGGCTTGTCATACAGATCACCTAGCGAACCACTGACCTAAACCCAACCAATAGTGTTTTTATAAGCAAATGTATGAGAAAAGTGCACTTTTACCTTGATTTTACATTGCTTTTATCTCTTGTGAACTCGAGTGCTTTGCTCAACACCGTACAAAGTGAGCTACCAAGTAAACAGACCACACCAGAAAAGTTGTCCATTAAGGCTGTGCAATATGGACAAAATAATCATATTTATAATAATCAAAACGAATATTGCAATTGCGATTTTATTTGCGATTTTAGCAACTGTTTTTGCTTTTTCAAACGCGCTACATACACACATTCTAAATGTATTCAGTGCACAAGAAGTGCATAACAAAACATTTCACAATGAAATAACATTGATTTTAATAAATAAAACTATGGTAAAATTGTCTTTAAAACAGAAAACATAAAATAAATTAAGATGAACTAACCTCAACTCTAGTTAAAAACATACTGTACACAGTAGTACTAACTGCTTGATAAACAAAACTGTAATAAACTGTCTCAAAAACAGACAACATAAAAAAATAAAGATGAACTAATCTCAATTCCAGTCATAACATTAAATAAAAACTAATGTAAACTAGCGTAAACTTGTGCAGAGGGAGCTCAGATTGGTTAACATCTTTCTCCTGCTCAGCTTAGCTGTAATTGCCCATTGTGCTGCGTCAGCTCTGATTGGTTAACATATTAAAATCATGCGCACAAGGACGTTAACAAAAATCGAATTAAATTAATAGATATAATTGCAGCCTTTGCGATTAAGAAATTGAATGTGCTTAAATCGCAATTTCTTTTGCGATTAATTGCACAGCCCTACTGTCAATCCATATAAAGATAGATAGGTGATGCAAACTCATTTGATTACAAATCATAGACACTGTTAAGTTTATTTATTTGGTGTTGTGCCAAGAATGTGTTAAAATGATCATTTATTTATCAATAATCTGTCCATGTAAATAGCTTTAATTAGTCATGAAAAAAAACTAAAGTTGTTACTGCGTAGTGTTCATTTTACAGAGAAATATTTTGTGACTGTCACAACAGTGATATCATGACAAATATAGTCAGCTTAACTACATTTCTCTGAAAAATTCTCCATTTTTCTTAATTGTTTTTATGACCATAGTATGTTTTCATGTGCAACACCTGGTTTGATCATTATGGATATATTTTTTCCTGTCATATTTAGTATTATTTGTTTCTTCTGTTTGGAACAGCTGTTATGCACAGTAACCAACTGAAGTGAGTATTTATGCCTCCCGTTTTATTGAAAGTTTTATTGTCACTAATGCTGCATTCAAACTAGAGTTTGAGCATGCAAAAATCTGCCGTATGGCACTGTAAAAAGTGGTGGGATTAAACAAGATAATTACACATTTAAAAAAGCGAGCGATTGGTTCATATTTTACATTTCTGTTCAGTGAGGTCATGTTTTGATCTTTGTTTGGTCTCACGCAGTCACGTGATACGATTTCACAGGTCAGAGTTCATCAAGCTTGAACTTTGCAATGCAACAAATTGTGAAACTTGTCGCACGAGCTTGCGTTTCCGGTCACATTCACATGTGTATGAATGGATATCTATGGAGTGAAAAGTGCAGTGTGACAGCGACTTAAAACAGAATTGACTTTGACTTTACTCACCCTTCTTTTTTCACAATCTTGTTTGAGTTTCTTCCTTCTGTTGAACACAAAATAATATATTTGAAAGATGCTGGAAACCTGTAATGATGTACTATACCTGTAACTTGTAAACTGTACTATAGATGTCAATGGCTACTGGTTTAAAGTAGAAACATATAAAGTTTGGAACCAATTGAAGGTGAGTAAATAATGAGTTTCACTTTTGTGTGAACTAATCCTTTAGTAGAGTAACTGATAGCTTAGCTCATTATATTTTCTCAGTAACTTGCCCAACATTGTATATCAGGGGTTTCAAACTTAGATTCTGCAGGGCCACACCCCGGCACAGTTTATTGTCAATCCTGCTTCAACATTCTTACCAGCAGGTTTCAAACAAGCCTGAAAGACTCAATTAGCTTGATCATGTGTGTTTAATTAGGGTTGGAACTGTGCAGAGCCCCGGTTTGACATCTGTGTTGTATATAGTATTCTTGATTTTATTCATACTATATAGAAGTAGACCATTAATCAAATCTTGTACCTATCTGGACATCATATGGTTTCAAATCCTGTGAGTGTCAATGAATCATGGGTCATTAAATCATTCACTCAACCCGCTTATTAAAAAAAAGTCTAAATACTGCTTAGATTTTTTTAAAACTGTTTTCGATAAACTGATTAGCAACATTGGGTCTAAAGCGTGTTCAGCGATCTCGTATAAATCAACATCATGATGAAAATCTAGAGCAGAGTCTTGCTTTCAGGTCATTCAGTAAGACTTAAAACAGACTTATTTTGCAGAAGTTATTCATAAAAGCGTTTATGGATCTCTGTAATGGACTGTTGTCAGACGGTCAGTCTGCTGCTGATGGTAGATCTAGCACTGTGGTCAGTCCTCTGTTTATCTTTCTCTAAGCTCTGGTCTGTAATTACCGAACCTCATGCACCAAAGAATTGACTTCAAATGACTTACACCTGTCTAGATTATGTATACAAAATGAGACAACATATCATTTTCTGAACTGTTGTACGTTGAGCAAAACTGTTTTTCCAGACAATAACACCTCAGTGTCATCAAAATAGAAACAAAGCCCTAAATCAAATTGCTGGGTTTAAAATAGGGTTGAGATTTTAGAGATTTGCCTTATCTGAATTAGTTTGTTTATGTTTGCAGCTGCATCTGATCTGGTGCTGAACGCTCCGCTTGTGCAGCAGACAACGTATATAGAGGACCGCCCGCTTCACATGCTGTACTGCGCAGCCGAGGAGGACTGTCTGTCCAAGAGTGCTGCTAGTGCAAACTGGCCTTATGGTCATCGCCGCCTGCTTCGATTTTCCTCGCAAATACACAACATCGGACGGGCAGACTTCAGGCCTAAAGCTGGACGACACTCATGGGTCTGGCACGCATGTCACGGGTAAATATATGCTTAAAACACAATGCTTTTGTGGGTTGCCAGGTTTTTGCAACAGTATAGCTCAAAACTAGCCCAATGATATTCATTCATTTTCCTTCGGCTTAGTCCCTTATTTATAAGGGGTTGCCACAATGGAATGAACCACCAACTAGCCCAATAATATCAGAACTCAAAATATGTCATTCATAAAATACATAGTTTATAACACTATATATATAAACAGTTTTTTTTGTTCAAAATAACATTAGTAATAAAGAAGATTCTTATATAAAATCGCGCCTTAAGCCGGCAACTCAGCTGGCTTATTCTCTCTCTTATGGCTGTTTTGTGCACTTTAAATTGAACCCTTATGTGCTGTGGGGGTGATTTTGAGTCTTAATTTGGCCACAACTATATCCTTAACTAGGCAAATGAAATGATTTTTGGTGACTTCAACTCTGAAAACTGGACTGACACTGTTTCAAATTACTATAATATTCTATGTAAGGCTGCTTTGACACAATCTACATTGTAAAAGCGCTACAGAAATAAAGGTGAATTGAACTGAATTAAATTGAACAAAACTTATTTAACTTGTTAATATTTTAGTGAAAATGCTTTGAAAACTTTTAAAAACTCAATAATACACTCTGAGCAAATTGACTTAGATCAGCTGTAAAAATTTATTTTACCTCTATCCAACAGGAAAACCAGCAACAATCAAGACTGCATGATTATATGGTGTTATGGCTTTGCAATCAAAAAATGTCATTATAATGGAACATTATACAACTAATGAAAGGGTAGTCCATTTTAACAATACATTAAGGGTTTATTAATTGAAAATAAACATTTTATAATGTCAATTAAAAGTAAATCGACTGACTTTCTTCTCTAGATTATATGCTTTTACAGTTAAAATGTAACAACACTTGAAAGAATCCTGCCAATCTGTCATCATGAAAACTAAAATACAGTCGGATACTCCTTCAGAATCTAATTGATATGTCAATGTGTCAATCCTTTAACCCACAGAATTAATAACCAAACCCACAGCAATTGTTAAAAGGTAGCCCAATTCTTTGGGAAAACTGCAGACTTGACAACCTTGGTGGCTTCAGTAGAGTTAAATTATAATAAACTATAATATTTGTAATGTGGAAAATCCTTTGTGTTGTTCTCAAATAATAATAATAATAATAATAATAAAGTTTTAAAAATATAGTCTTATCAATGACTATAAATTGTGAGAGATTTTTATTACTGTGTAAAAAAACATGTGGTAAACTGCTTGTTTTGTCTAATTTGCACATTGTATAATCAGTTGTAAAACTATTTGTACTTAGGGTAATTAGCATTTAGTAATCTTTGTGCTCAATTTTATATTGGTTCTTATTGTATTATATTATAATGTTATAATTTTACAATTTTACATTTAAAAAGGTCTCATTTATTAGATTTTAGTAGCTCATAACATTTTTTTTTCTAAATTGTGAGTTTATTTATAGCAGTTCTGTTTTTTGTCTAGATTGTGAGTTTGTATCCTCTTTCAGTTTTTTTTTACCTCACAGTTTTGAGTCTATGGGCCCTAACACACACCTGGTGCAATAAGGCGCAAGATGTGTTTGTCGCAATTTGTTGCTATTTTCAGATCAGCGTAACTGTCATTTTCCCGTTTTGCACCACATTGTTTAAAAAGCAAATCCATTTGCGCCACTTTGTGAAACCCAGGGGCATGCTGGTCAAAAATAGAGGTGTGTTAAGGGGCATTGTTGGCACGTTGCTATTTTGAGGGACTGAGGCCCCGTTTACACTAGTGCGTTTTAGTTTTAAAACGGCGTTTTAGCAAGAAAACAATCCGCGTCCACACTCGCGTTTTCACCCAGCGTCTCAAGAGATCTCCGTCTTCACTACTCCACCAAAAACGTATATCACGTGACCATTGGCGCACTCTGAGCATGCGTGGTCAAGTATAAACAGGAAGCATGTGTCTCGCTCGGCATTCGGTTATTGTTAGTCAACAAACGCTGGATGAACGATGAACACGATGGTAAAGAAAGCAAGAGAGGTCTTTTTGAGGACAGATGACGAGGTTGAGTTGTTACTTAAAGTAATAAATGAATATAAAACATCCATGGCTATCGAAAATACAGCGTTTACAGTGAAGACTGGTCTGCTGTCTGCCGGTGACGTTATAGCCACGTGCGCTTGACGAATAAGGAAAGGATACGCAATGACCCAAAGCCCCAATCAGGGAGCGGATCTCAGCAGCCACGCCTCTTTTTTCAAAAGTATGCGTTTTCCCACGTCCACACTGAGACGCTGCGGCAGCGTTTTAGAATGGAAACAGCCTCTCCAGCGTTTCTAAAACGCTCCGTTTTCGCACCTCGAAAACTCCGGCGTAGTGTGGACGGATGGCGTAACCGTAGCAAAACTTATGCGTTTTAAAACGAAAACGCACTAGTGTAAACGGGGCCTGAAATAGACAGCACCATTGACCAGCTGAAAGCTGGTCTAAAGCCCAGCACAGAGTGTGTTAGTTATACGCCTATGCAGGTCCAAGCTTACACATTGCTTAATACACACAGGATGTACAGCAATACACAAATATCTTTACATATGAAAAAAATTAAAGGATTGAAATGTTAAAAAAATATATTATTTCTACAAAATACTACCTCCATCCCTTCACCTCAGGGGGCTTTTTTCAGTTTATTCATGACAATTTCCATTTATATAATATGAAACGTATTATTTATTATATGCATATTTATATTTAATAAAAACCATTTTAGATTTGTCCACCTGTCTGGCTTTGGGCCATATGGTGCAAAAGAATAGTGTGTGCTTGGATACAACTCTATAATTAACATATCATTTTTGACCACACTTTATTTTTATTGTTCATTTATTCGTTTGCTGGAAATTAGAATTGAACTCAGAAAGAGTTTTGAAACAAATCTTTGCGCTTAATAAATGAAATTAAATATGTAGGCTAATGAATGTCTAATGAGTATAGAGTAAAAGTAATGTAAAGAGAATTTTTTTCCATCCTTAAAACAGCAAAAGTGAATTTGGACATGCCCTTAATACACAATGCGCAATACACTTTAGACTTTGCGCCTAGATCGTTAAAATAGAGCCCTATATCTCATAGTTTTTTTCCTATCTTTCCAGTTCTTTTCTTAGAATTGTGAGATTTAATTACAGTGAAATTACAGTTAAATGTTTATAAGATAAAATTACAAGAAATCAAGTCAAAATTGCATGTTAATTTGCAATTACATTGTATTTTTTAATTTAAAGATCTGCTGTGTGTGTGACTCCACAGGCATTATCACAGTATGGACATCTTCACACATTATGACCTGATGTCGGCCAACGGCACTAAAGTTGCAGAAGGACACAAAGCCAGTTTCTGCCTGGAGGACACTGACTGTGACGAGGGTCAATCACACTAATCCAGAAACTCCCTTAACATTCTCTGTTTACTTAGACATCTGAAGTAAACATCTATGTTCATTCTAGGTGTTTCCAAGAGATACGAGTGCGCAAATTTCGGCGAGCAGGGCATCACAGTGGGCTGTTGGGATTTGTATCGGCATGACATTGACTGCCAATGGATCGACATTACCGATGTCAAACCAGGAAATTATATCCTTCAGGTCAGAGAATGATGATGAGTGAGAATGAATGATCATCGCCAAAAATATGTCTTGAATAAAAAGGATCTAGACTAGTTTTTGCTACTTGTTTTTTTCAGGTTGTGATTAACCCTAACTATGAGGTTTCTGAGAGTGACTTCACAAACAACGCCATGAAATGTAATTGCAAATATGACGGCCACAGGATCTGGGTCCATAACTGCCATATTGGTGAGATATGATTATAAAGCCTTTAGAAAATACACTACAGGTCTTCTGAACTCTCTGTAGCATTTACTTTAGCCTACACATACAAGTCTTCACTTATGGCAGGACATTTTTAACACACACATACATATATAATAATAAAGTACCACAGTGCATTTTCTTGGAGCAACAGAAGTAAGATACACAGTGGCACTATTAACTACTGGCTTATAGGCCCTGTAGATTATTTAGCCCATTTATTTGTTCATTAATTTCCTTTCGGCTTAGTCCCTTATTTATCAGGGGTCCCCACAGCGGAATGAACTACTAACTATTCCAGCATATGTTTTACGCAGCAGATGCCCTTCCAGCTGCAACCCAGTACTGGGAAACACCAAAACACTCTCATTCACACACACTCACACTCATACAGCCAATTTAGTTTATTTAACAGCAGCACCTGGAGAAAACACAAAAAACACAGGCAGATCTCCACACAGAAATGCCAACTGGTCTAGCTGGGACTCGAACAAGCGACTTTATTGCTGTGAGGTGACATTGCTGACCACTGAGCCACACTATTTAGTCCTTCATTGAGTCTATTTATTGACTTGTAAATATGGATGTGTATATAAGTTATTTAGTTTTTATTTGAGTAATATTATTGAATAGTATGCAGATGTTTATATGATTTATGTACAATACAGTTCATAGTGACATTTGTAAAGTAATATTTTTGGTCTTTTATATAATATGTCGACATATTATATGAGAATAACTGAGTTTACCAAATGAGCGGTTATAACTGAATTTGCATTATAAATAAAAAAATAAAAAAAGTTAAAAAGATATTTTTCTTTTCTTTTGTGTGTTCCATTTTAGTTATGTCAGTATACTCTCTAAATCCTTCCACATGAATCCATTTAAAAAAAACAAAATTCTAAAAATATTTTTACATACAGCGTTCATACACATTTTTACTACAGGAACTTCTACTACAGGAAATTCCAAGACTTTTCCAAGACTTTTCCAGAACTATCAAGTACATTTTCATGACGTAATGTTTCATGTAATCTCTACATATACAAAGTAAATAAGAAAAACAATGAAGTTCAAATGTATTACATCATATTATTGAACATGCTACAATCTAAAGTATTTTGTTTAAATATTTATGTAAAATTGATTTTGATAATGCTTACACAACACTAACAATGCGAGAGCAAGTTTTTGGCCAAGGACAGAAAAGGATTAAAGACAACTAACCTATATCCAAGTTAGGGCTGCACAATATACCGTTTCAGCATCGATATTGCAATGTATGCATCCGCAATAGTCACGTCACAGCATATGCAATGTTGGGATTACAGTTTAATATAAGGTTTAATCATAATAAAGTACAGGTTTATCATCTGCATGCATTTTTAAAGAGATAGTTCACCCAAACATTACTTACCATTTTCATTACACCATTCACTTGTTTCAAACATTTGAGATTTCTTTTTCTTTTCTTTTTAATGAACACAAAAAAAATGTAATTGAATAACTGCTATAGTATTGAAACAAGTGAAGTGTGATTGAACAATGAGTACATTTTAATCTTTGAGTAAACTGTCCCTTTAAGGGCCTGTGACTGTGTGAACATTTCAAATTTTTAAACGTCCGGCCACAAGAAAGTTTTTGTAACTTTAATAAAGATTAAATAATCTACAATAAAGACTGTGCAGTGTTGATTATTTAATATCTGTGCCTGTATAGTGAAAACCTGAGAACTATAATTCACTTTTATCTATTATTATTATATTTTATTCATCTATGCTTATAATTTTTTTGTTATTTATTAATCGAGATGCACTGCTCTACAAAGTCCCCCCAATCAATCAATCAATCAAAAAAAAAAAAAACCTGTTAAATTATCTGGTGAAATTGTATTCACAATCGCAGAAATATAAAATATTGTAATGTCAATTTTTTTTCACTATTGCGCTGCCCTGATTCAAGTATATTGATATTTGTTAAACTAATTTCCATAACTTTTCCAAAACTTTTCCAGGCCTGGAAAATGCCATGTTAAAATTCCATGACTATTCCAGGTTTTCCATGACTGTATGAACCCTGTACATAAATATATTTTTATTTTAATATATTAGACTTGAAGACCCAGCTGTCAAAATGATCTCTGATTTTCCTAATAGTAAAAACAACATTTAAAGTCAGCTTTAAAATATAAAATATACAAACTGTATATTACATTTTAGATTAAAATGTACATTTTACATGCATTTCTTTAGCAGATGCTTTCATTCAAGTCAGAAAAACAACATGTAGATGCCATTTAGAATTGAATCCAGTTTTTACGCAAACCTTCCGTGGTCAATATAACGTCTAGTGAGTTTAAGAATCTCTTATATTGTAAAAATAAGCCAATAGTAGAAGAAAGCCACTCTGTGTACATAAAGAAACTGAATATATCACACATTATATGCTTCAGGAGCGTATATTAATTTATTATGACAGTGCTGTTCTGACTATTGAAGTTTAATACAATTGTTTGAAATGAAAAAATTAGTTTAAATACTAAAAAATGTCTTCATTCCTGTCTTTCAATTTCAGGCGATGCGTTCAGCGAGGAGGCTGAGAAGAAGTTTGAGAAATACCCCGGACAACTGAACAACCAGATCTCATAATACTGGCAACAGATTGAGCTGATTAGCATACCCAGGCAATCTAACATGTAGGTTAATTCAGTGATAAATATTTATTCTTTCAAACCAGCCATAAACTGATTATCTTTAGAATTTACAGAAAGCCTCAAATCTACAATATTCACCAAGAGAGTTTTTTTTAATCAAAAGCAGAACACCAAAAGACACTTCGGCCTACTGACTGGCTTCAATATTGTGAAGATTCTAGGTAAATTAACATCTGCTCGGGCCGTCAGTGGAACAGCCTGCTGTATGTGTTTACAGTGCATTCAGGTGCTTGTTTTCTTAAAGCGTTATAATGCCTTGTGGACGCGCCACAGCCGATGTGGCGATGTCTCTTTGTAAAACAGTCAAAAGTACTTGAATGTTTCTTCCTCCAGATTTGAGCGTTCCTGTTTAACAGCTGTTGCAAAGTGTGAATGTATGTTATGCTTCAAAGCTCTGACTCTTATTTTACTTTCAGATCATCGTTCATGTACAGCTTTCGTGTTAAAGCTTCCGTGATGTTTTACATTGTTCTTGATTTGTATTTTTACTGAAGCGCATAAGCCTTCACGTGTTCGTCTGCAGTAAAATAACATTTCATCTTATGTGCAACTCTGTTACAAATGGAGAATAAAGTGTTATTTAAAGATATGTCAAGTATTGTGAGCCCTTAAATATGAATGGTTAAATGCCTCATTTATAACTATGGTTTAAATGGGACTTTTAAGTAATTTTTATCAACGTGCCTTAGAAAAATATAATGGGCTATATGCACACGTTTTTTTAATTTTCAGCCAGGCAGCCCAGCGGCTTCCAGTGACCTGTTTTTCCATTATAAAATTGTCACGTTTAAGATCTGATTTCTTTAAAAATCAGTGATCTTCACTGCCTGTTAGATATATGATATAAAGTGGGTCTCAGATCGGACAAGAAGCACTGCATTAAATTTTATATCCCCCCACCATGTCTTTAAAATATGACAGTTTATTTTACCTCAGTATTTTCAATGAAATTTCTGCACTAGCCTGCTGCTACTGACGGCGCTAGTGGTTACAACGGTATTTCATCTCGTTTTACACTTGAACAACTAAATGAATGCTTAAGTATATTCAACAAGTAGAATTACATTACAGCATCAATGCTGTGAAAACAACCTTGTGAAATCGAAAATAGTCGCATTAAGCTCTCACCGGAAGTTTATTGTTGGCTTTATAACTCTAGCTGTGCACAGAGCCCATTACCGGTGTCTATGTTGAGACAAAACTATGCAATGATAGCAGTGAAGTGTTAGCAGCCATGCTAGTCATCTGTAAGAGACCACATCAATAATGAGGAGACTTCAGAGCATGGAAACACACCTCATGACTTCAAAAGGGAGTTTGTGCATTGCTCTGCACAGTTCTGTTCCAACCAGCTCCAACTCACACCTGCTTGGAATTTTCTAGTAATCTTGAAAACATTGATTAGTTGTGTTTACTTGGTGTCTGAAGCAAAACTGAGTAGAGCTGTGACCCTCCATTGAGTTTTAGACCAATTTCATTAAGCTATGTTTGCACAATATAGTAATCATTAAACTTCCTGAGACCCAAAGAATTTTTTTTGGTTTTTTGTGATTTCCTACATCCTTTCGGATAAAAAAAAATTCTACAATTTAGAGTTTTTACATTTTGTTTTTATTCTTAATTTTACAGCATGTCCAATGTACTGGACCACAGGACCATTTTAGTTCGAAATGACAGCCAACAAAACTATACAGGATATGGCTGTAAAGGGATATTTATCCAACATTAGTGTAGGAAAAACAAAAGCCATTTTTTCCTTTTGTATTGTATTTCCTGGAACAGTTTAGTCTGAACTTAAAAAATAAATAAATAAAACAAACGCAACATAAAAACCATTTAAAACTTCTGCAATTTCTTCCTCTTCTTGAACAACTTTTTGTATGTTACATTTAAATTCATCCTCATCTCTCTCTCCTCATCCGACAGCTCTAAGTCTAAGTCAGTTGAGTCTCCCTCAACTATCTTATAAAAAAATCTTCTCTGCTTCAGTTCTGCCTCCTACAACATGCAGTCATTAATTACATTAAGATGGTCCTGGTGTCCACTATAGTTGACATTTAAAAAAAGGATGATATTTTGAAACAATTTAACAGCTTTGAAAGATAAATGTATAGTTCCTGACACTTTCATAAACAAATACATATGTAATAATAATAATAAATATATTTAAAAAGCTACATTTTACATATCTCTCTCCTTCCCATAAAATGTGCTCATTTGTATGCCGGCAATTTTGGATGCAGTGTAAGACGTGGTTCCTAGCATGCCAGGCAATCAAATGACATATCACTAGAAAGCCCAGGATGTCCTCTGCACAGCACAACAGGACTTGACAGAGTAGCTCAAAGAAAATTAATGAAAACACAATGTCCACTACAGAGGATACAAGTCGATAGGCGGGGTCTCAGGAGGTTAAAGGGAGTGTTCACAAAACAAATCTTTCATCACGTACTCACCCTTTACTTGTTTCAAACCTTTATCGGTTTCTTTTTATTGTTAAACACAAAAGAAGATATTTAGACAAATGTTGGAAACCTGTAAACATTTGATTGCTTTTCCTACTTTGGAAGTCAACGGTTACAGATTTCCAGCTTTCATCACAATATCTGCTTTTGTGTTCAGCAGAATAAAAAACTTCATTGTTTAGAACCATCATCATTTTGGGGTGAACTATTCCTTTAAAAAGCCCCTATTTTGCATTATAAAATGTGATACTTTGGTTTTGGGGGTCTCTAACGGCAGGCTGATATGCATGCAAGGTCAAAAAACATTTTCATTGTCATAAAATATGCATTTATTTTTACCTAATTATCACAACGACTCCCATATGACTCGTTCAGTGATTCATTTGTTTCCTAAGCCATTCTTCTGCTTTGATTGGTCCGATGACCCAGTCTGTTGTGATTGGTCAACTGCATTCAGTGTGAGACAGAAAGAAATGCCTGCCACAGTTATGAAGTAGCACTGACGACCAACAAAACACTCTCAATATTAATCTACACAGTGGCAAAAGTTGAACTATGTAGAAAATTGACCGCACCGCGCGTGTATAGGAACAGCTGATGATGGCCATAGCAAAGTCAAACAGAAGAGGATTGAGGGTTCACAAACACATTTAAATTGATAAAGGAAGAAGCACACGTTGCATTTCCAATGTAGTTTTGGACGCAATGTGAACAGCCTCACACAGATTTAACCTGAGAGATACAGTACAAGCACTGATCTATAATGGATAATCAATTACAAGCCAAGTGGAGCGATTACAATTTACAACACACAATTAAACGCATATTTTGCAAACTACTCAAAACGAGGCAACAATTTTAATTACACTTACATGTTACGATCCAGAGGAAGAAGAAACTGGTCCATTTGAACTGTAACAGTTACTGACAAAGTCCCTGCCAAAGTCCCATACATAGTCTCTGCTGCTCCCTCCTTTACTAACAACTGGCCGGTGAATCCCGCATTGCAGCGTAGGTTATTGTATCAAAAATCTGAAAAATTACAGGAACAAACACAGCACTAGGTTGGCTACACTATGGTACTGCTGTGAAAATTAACTTTAATCCTTTATTCCCCACAGCCTAACCTTCATCTGTCAGTGATCATCATCTTCGAGTCATGATCAGTCCTGTGATCCCCCAGGCTCCGCTAGTGTCTGAGGGGAAAGGTGCGTTCACGTTTACCGGAACCAGTACTACATATGGTGATGCACCGTGTTGATGCCTTCAGACAAAAGATCCGAACCCAACATCATTTATTTATTTGACTCAATATTCAACTCAATAGAATCATTTGTTTTAAACACGGAGCGATTTCAGATTTAAGCATCAGCTGGATGTTTTAATTCACTTAGTGCTGTTTTACACACTGCATGGAAGGTCATGTTCAAAAACCCATAACAGGGGCTCTTTAAGTAAAATTCAAACAAGACACCATCTTACCTTATTTCGCATTTAGACTCTGCATCTCTCATTTTGCTTTGTCAGTCTGTGTGTTGACATGATGCAGGACATCTTCAAAGAGCTTACAAGCTGCCGGATATCAATCTGGAAAAAAAAAGGAAATGATATTTGGATATGGAGAGACAATCGGAATTAAATTAGGGTGTTCAATAAGCAGAACATTTTTATAATGCAACACTGTATTACACAATCATCATTTCTCTAAGTGAGACATGCAATCTGTTTTTTCATAATCCAAGGTAATGTTAGCCTTCGCCTTAACTCAGCTATTCTTTTAGAAGATCTCACCAGGGTAACCCATGCTTATTTTAACTACCTTAGCTAGACATTAATCAAACTTAAACAAAAATAAAGTTAATGTTGCTTACTTTTTTTTAAATTAATTCCTATGTTAAACACTTTCATGAGCCCATTTAAGCAATATGACAAATACATAGTTTACCACAGTAAACTAACATTTATCCACACAAAATAAACCTGACTGTGTGCTGTGAAAATATCCCACTTCAGTCTGCAGAATGTCATTTCAAACTGTTCTAACGAAAATATATAAAAGAAATATAAAGATTCTTTAATCTAAAACAACATAATTCCTCTGCCTGTATAGTTCCTAAGTTTAACTAGACAGAAACAAATGTAATAATATTAACAGAATCACTCAAATAGCAATCAATCTGACTGATGTCAATGTTAAAGATTTGATCTCGCTTTTAAGTAAAACAATAATTAGTTTAACGTAACTTACAATGATAGCCTTGGCCTCAAATGCTAATTATGCTAATTCAAATGCTAACTAGCCTACGACATACACTATTAAACGTACAATTACACTAATTTCAATATTCCTTGGTTTAATTTGTAATTATTCAATATATTTGTCTATTTTGGTATTTTTTTCTTTATAAATCGCATTTTCACTCAGTGAAGTCAGGGACTGTTGACTAGTTGCACCGAGTTAATTGACTAGAATGCCATGACAGTGTTAGCATGTAGCATGACTCGAATGCTAGTGTTAGCATGTAGCATGATCACACATAAAACCAGTACAGTTCGCGGTTAAAACTATTTCCTACCTTTTCTTGATACTCAATAAAATCCACCGCAATTATGTCAACAAAGATGTTTAATCCACAAAAATATAGTGCAATTTTTCCAACCTGGTAGTGTTCACATCGGTCCAGTCGGTATTTCGGCTAGAGTGGGTTATTTTGTGATTGAATCTGTGGATTTAAATGAATTGTGAGAGTCGATTCATTGACCTATTCATAAATACAACAGTTGCTTTGCTACTAAATAATCTTGTTCTCTTAAGACAGTGCTTTACCACCACCTACTGGCCGTTTACGTTAATACATAGAGAACTTCATGTTTACTATAGTGGCATATTTTTCTTATTAATATTTTATTTTGAACATTATTCATTTAAAAAAGAATTCACACAAGTAAAGAATTCACAGAGAATCTTTATTTAAATAGCAAACATTGTGCCTAAATAGGAAATGAGATAGAGTCTGAGTGGAAGAGAAAATTAAAAAGGATATTAGAAGTATATCTGTCAATAATATTAATGATAAAAAGCAAAACGCAGAAAAAGTTGTGCATGTTTGAAAAAAGTACATAGACATAACTGCAAATAAATAAATAAGTAAATAAATGAATGAATGAATGAATGAATGAATACAGTCTGTCTAGCGCGGCCCTGCGTTAGATATTTATTTTGATTTAAAAAGTCTCCACGTGTTTTAAAAATGTTCTTTCGCGTTCTAAATGGAACTGTCCAACTCTGACATCATCGGCGGCAGAGTAAAGCTACCTGCTGTAGCAGAAACTCTCACTTGCTTCTTTGGATGACAAGTTGTTCAGTACTTTCTGCGATTCCAGACAACGGTGATATTATGGCCTTTTCAAAGCTGATTTCCCGTATCAAGAAAGCGTTTGGCATCAAGTGTGCACACAAACAACCCTGTGAGCCACTCAAACCCACCGGCAACACGACAGAGGACCATCCCCATCAGAGAACCGGTGACCCGCCCGTTGGTGCTAGAAAAAAGGCAGAGAGACAGAAAAAGAAGAAAATCAAATTTTCTTCCCTCTTCCTGGCCTGTTTCGCCAGAAGAGCTACTGTTGATGGTAAAAAAGTTTTATGACCTCTTGATGTACTTTTAATCACTAAAACTTACTGTTAAACACACCACACATATCACATTAACTGTTTAAAGATTAGAAATAGGCCTAACTGGAAGACATTTTAGAAAGAGTTTCTTAAAGAGACAGTTCACATAAACGTGAAAATTCTGTCATAATTTACTCCTCAAGCCTGTTTGAGGCGCTTTCTTGTGTTGAACACAAAAGAAGATACTGAAAACACCCATTGACTTCCATAAAGAATATTAATGGCTGCTGATTTCATGAATGTTCTTCAGAATATGTAGTTTTGTGCTGAACAGAAAAAATTCACAATTAACTGTATAAGGATTATTTTTTGGTGAGCTTTACCTTTAGATATATAGTTTACACATACTGTTTTGCCAATTATTACTTCAATGCACAAAACCATAAAGATCTTTATTAAAAAATACATTGAGTAATGTTTTTGCAAATGAACTTTTCAAACGTCTAGTCAACAGAGTTATAGAATCATATTACTGATATTCCTTCCCCTCTTTAGATCAGTTCCCTGTGCTGGAGATCCACGACCTTCAGGACGAGCCGATCAGTAGTGTTAAATTCTTCCATACTGCTGTGAACAATCTGGAGCTGGAAGTTCTCCAACCTTCAGTTCATGATGCTCCAGCAGACGAAAACTTCAACTCCACTGAGAAGTCTGAAGAGAACAGCTTTGACTCTGCAGTAGTTATTGAGAACATCTCTGCAGAGTTTCACTTCACAGCAGACACTGAATCTGATGAATCGTCCCTCAGTGAGGACTACCTGCAGCAACCGTTTGATAGTCCTCCAAGTTCACCAGCGTTTGATACTCCTGTAAGTTCAGCGGCGTTTGATGCCTCCGCCAGTTCAGCAGAGTTTGCTATTCCTGCAAGTGCATCATCAGATGAGGACACTGAACCTGCAGTCAGACAGCAGCTCTTAACTGATGGCATCTTTGACCCTCCGCTGACTCAGGACGTCTCACAAGAAGGAGACTACGCAGTGATCGAGTTGGACTCTGCTGTGAAGTCTACAGGTGCCAATGACTCTGACTCTGCAGTGAATCCTACAGCAGATGATGAGACCTGCTTGGACAATAGTAAGTTTATTGCTAGAATCATAACATTTTTTTAGGCTTATCAAACTTTTTAAAATGAAACCGTTGAAGTCAAAGTTATTCTCCCTCCTGTGATGTTGAAGGAAGTTCTCACAGTATGTCCTGTAACATTTGTTCTTATGGAGAAAGTCTCATTTGTTGTAAACTGTGTGTGTTTTTATTTGGTTTAGAATTTAATTACGCTATATGTCCATTCAGCTCCATTTTCTTCATTTTTAACAGATGACATCAGCTGCAAGTACAAACTTGGAAAGCAGCTCGGTGAAGGAGGTTTCGGCTCTGTGTTTGAAGGGATCCGCATACAGGATGGTCTGCAGGTATTCATTTTTGTAGACTCAAATGTTTTGATGAAGTTCACTATTTAGAACATCATCAGAAGTTTTCATTGTTTTTACATTTCTGCTTAGAATTCAAAGTGAAGAAGCCTCTGTTCAGGATTCATGACTGGAATGAAATGATCTCGATGCACATGTTAATTGTTCGGTTATTCCTTTAAACAGGTGGCTGTTAAATTTGCCCAGAAGACACCAAATAGGCAAAATGTCAGCTCTGTAAGTAGACTACACTTTCTGTTTTTCTCTTCTCACTCGCTGTGTTCAGTTTATAATGTCTTATGTTTATTATAGACACCAGGCTGTGGTCAAAAACCTTGTTTGAAAAGCAATATTATTATTTTGTTTTCAGTCTTGTGACGAGCCGCTTCCTCTGGAAATCACCTTGGCAAGTATGGCCAGCAGCGGCTCCAGGTGTCCCAATATAATTCAGCTCCTAGACTGGCAGGTCTTTAAAAACCATTACGTCATGGTCATGGAGCGTCCTACGCCAAGCATGGACCTGGAGGCATTCCTTCAACTCAGTGGAGGCGTCCTCACCGAGCAAACGGCACAAACTATCATGTGGCAGACTGTTAATGCTGCCAACGTGTGCTGTTACCGGGGGGTATTCCACCGGGATATAAAGCTTCAAAACCTGCTTGTGAACCCAAACACGCTGGAGGTCAAGCTGATCGACTTCGGGTGCGGAGATTTCATGATGGACTCAGCATACAGTACCTTTTCTGGTAGGTGTTTTGAATAGGGTTGTTAAAAGTATCGACTTCGAAACCAGTCAACACTGATATTTTAAAAACGTCCATTTGAGCGCTGTTAAACACTGATTGGCCATTGGTGTTCACATGCTCAGCAAATACGACTGTGATGAGTGTCAGGATTGATTGGTACCAAAGTCGATACTTTTGACAACACTAGTTCTGAATGTACATAAGCATTATTAATACACATTTCGAAAGCTCATTAATTAGCACACCTGAAACCCATCTGGTATATGTGGTCAACATGATGCTGTCACAGAGATTAAACGAAATGTCTCTCCTCCAGGCACAGAAGCGTACATCCCGCCAGAGTTTTATGAGAGAAGATGTTACCGAGCCATACCAGCGACAGTCTACTCTCTTGGAGTTCTTCTCTTCATAATGCTCCATGGAGATTTCCCATCATCGTATGACCTGTACTACCTTGAACATGACTGGTCCAAATTTACCCTCTCTCAAGGTGAGATGTTCATCAAAGAACAAGCAATCAAGAAAAACAGTTGAATAATAATAATAATAATAATAATAATCTCACCTCTCCATTTCTTTTTCACAGAATGCTGTGATCTGATGTTGGCTTGTCTGCAGCAGAATCCAGAGCGCAGAATTCCTCTTGAACAGATGCCTTATCACGACTGGTTCATGCTGGAGTTCTGACCGTCACATTAGCAGAATGCCAGTAGCCAGTTTACACCTTTGCATCTGTTGTGTTTGTGTAAATATAGTGTCTTGTTATTGTATTATTCAGTTCTTATGTTTACAGTTGTGTTTTGTGTATTTGATTTTTGTGTATGTCTAATAAAAATATATATTTTTGAATTATCTTGTGATGTGGCTTATATTGTCATCTATCCCCAGAGATGCAAGATTGCGTGGATTTAAAATGGTTTTGTATGCGGTGACTGCCAACGGCATCTTTAAGGCGCACTTTTAGAAATGAACTCAAGAATACTGCCCAGGGCTTCCCCTTACCTCACCCAAAAACCTAAACATATCAGTCACTGCCACATAAGCAAATCATCCATAAAAAATTACAAGGGTTTATTGTGAAATAAGAGCTGTTTTTTAAAAATGTATTAAAATACAAACATTGTAACATGAGAATGTGAGATTCAATACAAAACATCTGCATTTTCACAATTCGAGCACCCAGTTTTATTAAGGTCATTGAGTGTTTGTCGCCTTCATGACAATAGTGCTTCCCTTACAAAATATTCAGTGGTATTCCTTCAAAATCAATACTGATAGTGTAGTTTGCGCAGACACTCTGAGGTTTATCCAGTGTAGTCTTAATCATCCACATTATTTCATGCGCTTCCAAAAACATGTTTATTACACAAATGTCCAGCGTTTGCTAAACAAATAGACTGTTCGACTCTTTAGGTTATTACTTTCTTACAACATCTCCAACTATGATAATGCTTCTGATTACTCACCATCTAACCATTTCTTAATCTTACTAAATACTTCACTTGATGTCACTCTGTGGACTCTGGGGTCATGTGCAGCATGAGCAGGTCAGCCCCCCGGCGGACCACAACATTTAAGCTTTCGCTGGTCCTCACAGCATTATATATCTCCTCCGACGTGTTCACCTTCGCCCCGTTGATCTCAATGATAACATCTCCTGGTTTCATTCCAGCTCTGCAAAACGGAAAACAGGAAATGACATCATCAACAGGATGCCATAATCAACAGCTGATAACATCATGATCAGAAAGCAGCACACCGATTGGCTGGAGATCCTACAATCACACGGTGGATGAGAACTCCATGAGAAACATCAGGGAAGGCCGGGTCTCGCATCCTTAGCTCTTCGATTATACTGAGGAGTGAAAAGAGAGAATTTAAAGTTAATAAAAGGCACAGTTAAGAGCAAAGTTTACTTTATTTTCAAACGAGTGTATGTGCACAGTCATATACGCAAAAGTCCATTTAACTGAGTGATGATTACCGTCCAGTGTCTGCACATTTTGTGGCCAACATTTATGAGCAATTTCCTTTACTTAGGGCTGTGGACATCTTTCATTATCCATAACACACATTAATCTGATTTATTATAGCATGCACTGATAAATTAATTAAATGCATTGCAAATGAACAGCATTTTTGTCACACTCTATGCGATTGAAGTTTTAAGAATGTTTTATTGAGGTGTTTTTGGTTAAAAAGTCTACGTAATATTGATTATTATGCCGATACTGTAACACAAGAAAACTTTCAGACTTGTTTACAATAAAGTGTCTTACAATAAATCTGTCTATCTATCTATCTATCTATCTATCTATCTATCTATCTATCTATCTATCTATCTATCTATCTATCTATCTATCTATCTATCTGTCTATCTGTCTGTCTATCTATCTATCTAAAATTTTACTGAAAAACTGCTCAAAATACAAGTTTCAGTCATTATTGTTAAATACAAAAACATCATTTATAAATTTAGATTCCAGCGTTATGGATGTGACATTAGCAGTAAAAACTCAAAACATGAATTATACTTTAACATTATATTGAAGCAACTGTTTATACTTTCCATAACAACTATCCTCAGAGTTAAGGAATCAGAAAAATATCAACCTGTTAAATTTTTTTATATTTTAAATGTGGAAAATTAACGTGTTGTGGATGTGACAAAAAAAGCTTGCATACTTTGTAGAACTAAGAATTAAACAACACGACCCAAAAGAAACAATGCTAATCTGTCATAAGAGTTGGATCACTATAGAACAAAAATCATTGATTATTTTATTTGACATTTTTGCAGTAATACACTTTTTCATTATGGATGTGACAGATGTGAAACTGCCACTTGTGTGACTTTGGTAAATCAAATAAAATAGTTTGAAAACACTGACAGAGACATTTTTGAGTATTTCTAAAGTACTGTAAAATACTTGCTTAAACAAAAAATGTAGAAACAATTTCTATATTTTGGTGAAAACTTAATTTCTTGTCATGGCAATGTTGAATTGCTCATAAATTACATTATTTTTAAATTCAACATAGAATTTACTACAAATAAACATTTTTTTTTTCCAAGAAGTCTCTAAATTGGTATTTGGACATCCTAAAATAGTTTGATTCTAAACTGTAACCAAAATAAATAAATAGATACTCCTTTAAAATGAAACTAAAGTGAATAAATGTTATAATTATTCTATTATTTATTATCCATTTATTAATCAATTAAATAATTTACTTATGATCAATATGAACATATGAAATCATTTGGTTTAATAAAATAATCGTCTGAACAACAACTAGAACGGTCACCTACAGAGTAAATGTGTTATGAATAAGAAATGTCAGTTCATTCAGAAAGAAAACACCACTTTATGTTGACTGCAGATGTGCAAATGCTCTACAGTGGCTATTTACTAGGTCATATTTTTAACACATATTAATTATTCGCAGAACGGTTCAAATCAATACCACAATTGAACTTGTGTTATTTCTCAACTCTATGTTATCTATACAAAACAACAACTTAAATGGGGATATTTTTTGTCCTAATATCTTGAATTCTAGTGGCATATAATAAAAATCTGTAGATTTGATCACGTATGAATTGTTCTCCTGCATCATGTTCAATCAGTCAACTGTATGAAATGCAAGATGCCAGATCTTGAAACGAGTAAAAAAGTTTCAATTTTTATTTCTTCAAAAAAACTAGTTAATTTTAAATAACATGTTAAACTAACAGCCCTAAGAGAACCTGAAGTATATTTTCCACGTTTTTTTCGTGATTCGTTGTTTAAAAAAAACAAGATTAAGTAAATCTAAGTGTTTGGCACCTGGGGGTCAAAGTCAACATCATCACTCCAATGTAACGCCTTTTCGATCCTGATTCTCCAAACCAAGACTCTGAAAAAAAGACCCAATAACCATCTGTGAGTGAGATCAATACAAATGATGTCACAGACAAAAACAAGAAGCTGTGAGGTCATTCTTACTCTGTTTGTCTGCAGATCGGTCTAGAAAGAGACGGACTCTGTCTGAGGGAATAGCGAAGGAAATCCCTGCTGTCACTTTCATGGTATTAATGCCGATGACCTCACCATCCTGAAGATTACAAACATGACACATTTGTTTATTACATAAGGCTAACATATGACCAGTACAATACTATATTATGTAGAGATCAACATTTGAGAACAATTTTTGAACACTTGATTTTTTTCAATTTTAGTTGTGGTTATACCAGCAGTACAGTCAGTGTTTGAGTATTACAGTGTACCAGTAGTAGTTGACAGTAGTAGTGCAAGTAGGTGAGACTAGTAAAAAGGTAGGCAAGTAAAAAGTAGCCTTAGTACATAAATAGTAAGCAATAAAAGTTGCGACTGCAGGTTAAAGAAAATAGCGCAGCAAACGTACAAATACAGCACTAAAAATGTACAAGTAAAGGTATATATGAACAACTTAGTAAAGTACAATTACTGAAAATTCAATTACTCACTTGCACAAATGTAAGTATTTGTAATTCTTAACTTTACACCACTTGTAGAGTAGACACTTCAACAAAACCCTTTATTTTGGGCTCTTCTCTGCATTATCCTGTTCTCTTGTGTATTTCCAGTCTGATCTCACAAGGAAATGTAACAATTTTACATTTTGTCAGTTTAGTCGCTAATTCGTACAAATTTGTACAAGTTCAGTTGTACGAAAACGTACAATTTTAAAAGAAGGTGTGGCACCCAACCACACCCCTAAATCCATCATTGAGGGATGAGCAAATCTTACTAAATTGTACGAAAGAGATTGTACAAATTCATACAAACTAAATCTAAAAATATCAAAAAGCTATGAACTGCCATGAGACAGCATTGGTATTTCTCTCTTGTGAATGAGCAGCATTTTGGGGGATTTTATTGACATAATAAAGATGTAATATTCTAGAAATTACAAATATGTAACAACCAACTTTTCTGGCTGTCACTAAAAGTGAAAATGCTTTGTCCTTTATCTGGACAATATAAGGCCCGTTCACATGAACAAGGGTAATTTCACAACTACAGTTTTTTCAAAACAGTTTGGCCATTTGGCAAATTCAGTATCAATTACTAAATCCTATGCTTTTTGAAAACTGCCAGGGGGAACTCTGGTAACACTGTGGTAGTGTGGTCAGTAAATCTGGTGTTTTTGACTCAATATTGCCAAGCATGCCATTTCCTCCTTTGTTTGATTTCAGATTATGTGCCACTTTCTAATTTTGTTGGCTTCTGATTGACCAACATGGCTTTATTGTTAAGATTTTATCTCCCTGTTTTTTTGGCATGCTCTTGACAGTAGATCTGGAGTGTTTTTGCATTTGTGGCCTTTTTTTAATGACTTATGGGAAAACCTTTTTTTTCCTACTTTTTAAGATAAAAAAAATAAATAAATCACGCATCTAATATTTACAGCCTGCAGCTCCTGATGAAGCAATGAGGATTCCTCAGAAAACTGATCATTATTAACAACTTTATTTTCTGCTAATAATAATATGTAGTTTTTTTGCACAGAGTAATTGCCTTACTTCATGACACATTCTTTGTTTATGTTTTTAGGAGCTGCAGGTTGATATTGTGATTGCATGATATTTTTTCGGCTAAAAATCTTCTTTATTGTTCTATTGAAGAAAAAACAAAAAAAGTCACCTACACCTCAGATGGCCTGAGCGTATATCAGAGTATATTAACAGGATTTTTATTTTTAAGCAAACTATCCTTTTAAAACCATGTTTACTTCTTCAAATAGGACTAAAACCGTTACCTTAAAAATTAGGTTGTTCGCTAATTTTGATTTCCACTGTATATATGTGTCCTTCTATTATTAGAAGTGAACCGTACATCAAATTTAACAAACAAAATGAAACACCTCATCTTCCTTATTTCTTAAACCAAAAGGCACAAGCAGCGAGTGGAGTAATTGTCAGCTACTCACCAGGTTTATAAGAGGCCCTCCTGAATTTCCAAACTGTAAAGCAGAATTGTGACATAATACAATTCATTAGATGATGAGACAAAAATTGCTTGCATGCAACTACAATTCCTGTGCTCTTACATCTATGGTAGCGTCCGTTTGGATGTAGTCCATGTTGGAGTTGGAGAGACCCAGTTCTTTACTGCCTCTCTGAGCAGAGCTGACGATTCCAGATGTGATTGTGTTTTTAAGAGAAAAGGGGCTCCCCATGGCAACCACAAATTCACCCTGACGCACATCAGATGACTTGCCAAGACGCAGCGTTGGGAGGGGATTCTGGGATGAGACAGAGAACACAATGACATTATGTAAGACTGCATGGCCATGTACTAGAACTGTGGGAAAAAGAGAACTGTGTGAGAAATTAATTCCACATACGGCCTTCCAAACTTAAACAAAACAAATACACCTCTGTTATTGTTGGTTTAACTAAAATCGTCGACCATAATAATTCTTTAATTACTGTAAAATTTCTGCATTTAAACACTTGAAAATACAAAACCAATGTCATTAAAATTATCATCACAATATCGAGTTTATTTCCATATTCATGTGCGGCCATCACTCCTGAAATATTAGTGTGTATGTGTAGCCTAAATACAGTATTAACAGATAACTTCATCAACATTAAAAAAAAAGTGAGATCAACATAATTTTATGTTTTTGAAGGTCACTTATGCTAACCATGATCCATTTATATAAATTTAACAGAAAATTCAAAAAGAAATACATAAATATTTGTAAAAAATTATTGCTTGCTCTTACCAAATAAAACTATGACTCGATTAAATATCTCATCAGTAGAAGATCAAAGCTCCATTTGTACCTTAACATTGATTTTGATGGTGGCGATGTCTGCAGCCTGGTCCACATCCTGGACTGTGGCGTTGTAAGTCTCACCATTGGTCAGTTTGACACGAACGCCACGCTTGTTGGCGACCACATGGGCATTCGTCACTATCAGGCCATCACTACTTACAATAAAGCCAGAGCCATTCGAGATGGGCACCTCACGGCCAGAAAAGGGGTGTCTGAAAAGAAACAACATAACAGGATTTCCAAACACAACTGAAACTAAATGCATCCTGTTCATTGAAAAATTGAAACAAGTGATCCAAAAAGTCCCTATAGAGAAAAACAACATAAAACACCCTGCTGAAAACACAAACAACGGATACACAGACGTTCTAATAACCCCATTACAAAGAACATTAAAAACATTACAAACCATTAAATTCTATCTATCAAAACCAGTACATTTCCCAAAATACGTTCTTCTGTGTTTGGGACTCATACCATTATGATTTGACTGATTTTAATATGCAACATTTTCCATTCAAGTAAGTTGAATTTTAATATATCCACTGAACATCTACTGTTACACTGTATGTGCTGGTTTATCTTATTATTTTAGCAGGGCGACTGACCTGAACAGGTTTTTCAAATTTAGTCAAGCTGTTTTAAAGGGATAGTTCACCCAAAAATGAAAAATTCTGTCGTCATTTGCTCACCCTTCACTTGTTCCAAACCGGTTTGAATTTCTTTCTTCTGTTTAACACGTAATAATATATCCTGACGAAAGCTAAAAAACCATTGACTTCCATTGTATTTCAAAGAAACTAAGGTTTGGAGCCACTTCTGTTTGTACATTTTCATTTAGGGGCTAACTAACTGAGGTTAAATCGGTTTTATATTTGCACAGACTTAAGTTCTCCTTAATAATATCGTTTCAGAAAAGTATTATTTGCATATAAGGATTAATAATTTGCATTTGCATATTATTTTCATATAAGGAGCCATTGACTATCAAAGTACAACATTGTTCAGTCAATTAAATAGTGATTATGTTGTTTTGAAGTCTTACTTATTATTTGCGAGTCCAGACTCGATATTCAAATTAGCTTTGACCGATAAATTGAGAAATGAGCTAATGTTTAACTATATAACCAACGTTATTTCAATGGTGAACTATCCCTTTAAGAAGAATTTGCATCGCTTGTGAGATGGTTAGTCACTTTGAAACCAGATAAGCCCAGTTATAGATGTTTACAGAAGGACTACTATACTGTGTTATTATTTTTTCTTTCTCTTTTTTGACAGACTCACCGGCCAACGATTTCGATGTAGACCACAGCAGGGGTGGACTTCTCCACCACATCCGCGATGAAATTATACTTGTACCGCGGGCTGTCAGGTTTAAATGGAGAAGCACACTGGACAGTAGGTAGTATGCTATCAATGAGCAGATTCCTCGCTGCTACTGTCCTATGTAAAGCATCTTTATTGTCTTCTCCTCTTAATGAAAATAAAGCCGCTGCTCCTCCGATTCCTAGTCCGAGCGCGACCGCCACCCGAGATGTGCCACTGCCGCCTCCTGAACTCCGCGGTGGAGCCACACTTTCAACATGTTCCTGATTACCTGAAGAAGAGTTAGAAAAGTGTCCTAAAGGCCGTACTGTCGTTAAGTTCGGCTGCCGACGGCTGTCCCGAAGACATCTCGTGATTGTCCTTAAGAGGCATCGGTTAACATGTGAGGTTGCCATGTTGCATCAGATGTTGAAAACACTCAATCCCGATGGAAACAGGGCTTCACATCACTGCGTCGAATACATTACCAAAAGTCTATGAGAAGATAATAATGTTAAACGTATTTAAATAGGAATAAATAGGTAAATGCTCTTGACATTTGCCCGACAAGGTGTTCCTGTCTAGTGTCTGCTCGGACTGGAAGGTTTGGTGTCACTACACCGGAAGAGGTAGTTGGCCAACGCATCTGCGCATGTTTGAACATATCTGATTGGAGACGACACTATTAATATTACGCACTGAATATTGCAAGCTGTTTAAACGTTTAATCCACGTGTTTATCATATGAGCGGATTTTGGGGTAACGCATTCCAGGTAGCGCAAGTTACGTAATATTATTATTACTTTTCCAAGTAAAGAGCAAAGTAATGCATTACTTTAAATCATAAGTAATGATAGTTACTTTTTAGTTGAATGAATTTTTCTGCAACCTTGCTGCGCGCACATCCTGAATGTTTACAAAATGGTAATTCGTCTATATACGCTACGTATAGCTCTGGGGTCAGGACGTTCTCAGAAGATAACATTATCCTATATTATTATTTTTTTGTTTTAACATAAATAAAGGTTATTCAGTTGGTTGTTAATTGCAGAGCACCTCTAGGTAAAAAAAGAAGAAGAAAAGATCCTGCAAATTCTGAAAGAGATCAGGCCTCAGACCGGTAAGAAAAAGTAATGCAAATGTAAGTCAAATTTAGCATAACACATTACATTTCTACATTACATTTTGCATAACACTTACTATAAAATGTAATTAATGCCACGAGTTATTTTTTGGGAGTAACTCAATATTGTAATGCATTACTTTCAAAAGTAACTTTCCCCAACACTAAGTATGAGTATGTAGTATAGTAAGGTTATAGTATCTCTAATAATGTCTAATACTTATTTAGCTAGAGGCAGGGGTGTAAATATAGCTTCTGAATATTATACTTAAAAGAATAAATATTAAAGTCTACATGAAATAAAAATGTGGTGTTATAGCACTGGTTGGGGGGGGGGGGGGGGGAAAGTCAGCTAATGGCTAATAACAACAGTAGTTACACAATGTAACTACTGTTGTATGTAAATGTAACATATGTAATAATATACCTGTACATACATTTGTCAATTTGTATATAAATATTTAAATTCCCTTATTATCTGTGTTTTTATCCTGTCACTGTCATTCTGTTGCACTGGAATGTTTTGTAACAAAAACAAATTCCTTGTATGAGTATTCTTTCTGAAATACTTGTATATAATGAATAATTAGTCCATTACCAGTGTTGGGGAAAGTTACTTTAAAGAGTAATGCATTACAGTATTGACTTACTCCCCCCAAAAGTAGTTGCATTATTTGTTGTTTACTTGCCCGTTATGCTACGTTACTTTTGAGTTACTTCTGCATTACTTTTTTAGACCTGGCTAAGGCTTGATATCTTTCAGAACTTGAAGGATTTTTTTTTTATTCAGACAGGAGCTCTGTAATTAACACACTGTAAACCTTCAATCACCTTAAAAAAACAAAACCTAAAATAAAACATACAAATAATAAATGTGGGATAGTTATCTTCGAAGAACTTCCTGACCCCAGAGTTATACATGTTGTATATACAAATTAATTCCAGTTTAAAGCAATGCGTATGCTACTTTAGAATCTTTTGTCTTATTACTAAAAAGTCACTGTCTGTTCGGATGATCCTCTTTTCCTTTTCTTCCATGTGTTTTACAATAAAGATAATACTTCTATTACAGAAATGTTAGGCTCTGCCATCTTTCTTTCTGCCTGTTTCTTATTGCGTGTGGGATTCAACACGACTACGATCATTTTAATTCAGCAATTATTTTTTTAAAAAGCGAATTAACTAAAAAGTAACTCGCATTACTTTAAAAAAAATTGTTACTCAAATATTATTTCTTTTTGAAAATTCGTTACTTTACTCTTTACTTAGAAAAGTAATATTACGTAACTGGCGTTACTTGTAATGCGTTACCCCCAGCACTGACTAGTTAGAAAATAAGTTCCAATTGTATCAGAGGAACTTTTATGTTTTAAAGGAATAGTACATCATAATTTATTATCTTTCATGTGGTTTTGAACATTTATTAGTCTATTTTTTTTAAACACAACAGAAGATATTATGAAAAATGCAGGTTGCTGGGACAATGAGACCCATCAAATTCCATAAGGAATTATGGAAAATTATGGAATTATGGCCAACCAGCATTTTTCAAAATATCTTTTTTTTTAGTTCAACAGAAGAATTCTTTATGGGGCGAGCTTTCCCTATAAGAATTAAACATAAAATCAGCTTGCCATACGCTAAAAAACAGAACATTTTGTCTATTTGGTACTAATTAGTTCATTTTATCACAAATTAAACCTAATCAGAATGTAGTTAACAAACCATTATATGTGATATATTAAAATAAAATATTAATTTTGTGATACAGCACTCTTGCTGAAATCAGAATCACACTAGAATGCTCTAATATTTTGTACCAACTGAATCAAAAGTAGCATGCTGGGGTAACGCTTTTCTTCAACACTTCCCAAGGAACTATTATTTAAGGTGATGAACTTAAAAAAAAATGTAGTATTATTTAGCATTCATATACTTTACAGGGTTCATACGGTCATGGAAAACCTGGAAAAGTCATGGTATTTTGACATGGCATTTTTCAGGCCTGGAAAAGTTTTGGAAAAACAGAAAAAAAACCCCACAACGTTTTGGAAAAGTCATGGAAACTTGAATATAGGTTAGTAGTCTTTACTTCTTTTTCGTTCTTGGCCAATCACATACTCTCACATTATTTGTGCGGTGTAAGTATTATCTAAATAAATTTTACGTAGATATAAATATAAATTTAGACTAAATAGATTGTTGCGTGTTACGAAATGCTGTAATACATCTGAACTTGCATTGTTTTTCTTTTACCATGTATATGTAGACATTGCATGAAACATTAGGTTATGAAATTTTACTTGAAATTCTTGGAAAAATCATGTAAAACTGTGTATGAACCCTGACTTTTGTATTCATATTAATAACCTATATCAATCACTTTTTATGTTCATAATTGAGTGTAATTATTCATTAAGAACTTATAATAATTGTAGCTATTGTGAACTGCCATTCATTTTTACAAATATTCATGTGAGGATACAAATATTTAAACTAAATGCAAAGCAAAACAATTAAGGTAGTTATAATTATTCTACATACCACATCCTTAGACATTGAAAATCATCTTAAACCAGTTTTTAAAAATGAAGTATCTTTGAAATACACTTTGAAAGGAAACTCTTGACACAGCACATATTCACACAAAGCATGTCTCTCGTAAAGTCAAAAACACTAATTTAAAGTGATTTTGAGAGAAAAAAAATCATTTAACAGCTTAAATCTTGACACTGACAGTATAAGTTTTATATACAGGTATTTGTTGTCTTCAAATCCTGTATTTATCTCTGAAAAGCAGTCCATTTGACAACCCGTCCTTCTTTATCAATGGCAAAATTGTAGTTTTTCGGATTATCAAGTGCCTCTTCAATCCGCTGATCTAGATTATCCAGTGTGATGAAGTTCTTTGCCTCTTCCTAAAACACAGACAGGTGCAAAGGTAAGAGAGGTTCAATCTAAATCTCATTTATGGAAATAGCATATTTAATTTACAACAGTAATTACAGTACTAGTAATAATAATAATAATAATAATAATAATAATACTTTTTTTAAAAAGTCTTCAGTTTTAGTCCTAGAAAAGATGCAAAAAGTTTAAATATGGACTAAACAAAAGTCTGGAACACACCAAGCTGACGTCAAACAACTGGCAGCAACAAAATTAAAAAACAAAAATCTGTTGCTTTGGATAAAGCAAAAGCTTTATTGTCTGATAAAAAAGGTTTTTTTTTTTTTAAATCAGGTAATTATAAAAAAATCTTGATAAAAATATCTGCGCATGAACGCGAAACTGCAGCTGGCTGAACTTAGAATGTGCATTCTGAGCCTGCATGAGAATCTTTCCATACCTGCAAGGGGCAGTAGTCTTGTTTTAACACTCCACAAAGGAAATTAGTGCTAGTGATGTGATAATTGAACCAAGACATCGAAGCTTGTATCGAGAATAACGAGTTTTCCAGATGAATCCTCGATATGAGGTCTGTGTCGTTGACGTAGAAGTCACATGGCAAATGACAAACAAGGCCTCGGGTTGTACAGAATACATCAGTCACTCTCGGTTCAAAACCTGCCCCACCTTATTGGTGTTGTGACGTTACAAACAGGTGTCAAGATATAGCGATATAACTAGTTTCAAGGAGTCTTGATGTAAGAATACATTTGACTATTACAAAGTTGCATTAGTTATGCAAGTATATTGTTATTATACATTTTATATTAAGTATTACTGTTGTTACAATTTTTAATATAATTATATTTTTGCTGTTCATATAGGTTGTTTTTACTGTTCATTTAGGATGTTTTCACATGACATCATTGATGACACGCGAGACTAAGATTAAGTGCAGGGAGTAATACTTCTACATATGAATCAGATCATCAAAATGTTTCTGTTTTATGTTGTTTGTGATTGCTTAAATCCGCCAATATAAGAAATGCTAAACATCTTTCATAGACTACCAAAAATATTTGCTCATAAGGGGGACGGGAGGGAGGGGGACGGTGCAGGGGGGAGTTCAAGAAACTGTCTAAAAAATGGGAGAAAAGGCGGCATAAACATTCATTCAATACATCCCTGTGTACAACCATTCTTTGAACGTGATAAGTTAATTCATTTATACAGGCCTAGCTATGTGTATAAATGTGTTATGTGTTATATAGAAATCAGATGCAAGCATTTACACAATATTCAGGAGAATATTAATAACAGACCCTGCCATGTAATTGCTGCAATTAAAGCTCTGTCTTTTTACAATAACCCATCTCTTTACTGATGTTTTGGTGGAATAAACAACCGTAACGTTAACATTGAGATGCGCAGCAGCTGTGAATGTTTGTTGATGGTAAGTTCATCGACCAAACAAAAAAGAAATGCAACTTGCGACAAAACTAGATGGTTATTATTGTGGAGCACTTTTCCCCCTTACAAAAATAAATTAATATAATGTAGACCAGGGGTGACCAACCTTGTTCCTGGAGATCGACCGTCCTGCAGAGTTCAGTTGCAACCTCTGTCAAACACACCTGCCTGTAATTATATAGTGCTGTTCAGGTCCAAATTAATTGGTTCAGGTGCGTTTGATCAGGGTAGGAGCCGAACTCAGCAGGAAGGTCAATCTCCAGGATCAGGGTTGAGCACCACTGATGTAGACTATAGGGGTGCCACGGTGGCGTAGTGAGTAACACGTTCGCCTCACAGCAAGAAGGTCGCTGGTTCAAGCCCCGGCTGGGTCAGTTGGCATTTCTGTGTGGAGTTTGCATGTTCTCCCCGTGTTTGCGTGGGTTTCCTCCGGCTGCTCGCATTTTCCCCCACAAGTCCAAAGACATGTGGTACAGGTGATTTGGGCAGGCTAAATTGTCCGGAGAGTGTGAATGAGTGTGTATGGATGTTTCCCAGAGATGGGTTGCAGCTGGAAGGGCATCCGCTGCGTAAAACATATGCTGGATAAGTTGGCGGTTCATTCCGCCGTGGCGACCCCAGATTAATAAAGGGACAAAGCCGACAAGAAAAATGAATGAATGTAGACTATGGGTCCACGCTTTTCTATGCTTTCACCTGTTATTTTGTGACGTCCGTAAGATATCCACATGGGGAAAAACTATAGTAAATTATAATAAACATGTTTTTGAACCACATGGTAGTGTGTAATGTGTACAAGAATACTGTAGCATAGTACACTAATAAACTGTAATAAATACCGTAACGTTAGTGTAAACTAGTGCATCATGATGGTGTATAATTATAGCGTACAGAACTGAAGTCTATTAAATAATTTGTTGATTATTACAGTTGTGTCGTACCACAGCAAAAATATAATTACTACGACAGTTGAATTCAAGTGATCATCCATAGTATGCTTCTAAACACTATAGTATTTATTTTTTCATGGAACATAAGAACTTATACATTATCTGCCGCCCCAATAACAGGCAAATATATTGTACTTCAGAAGAAAACTTGGCCCTCTCCATGATATAAGGATCATGCCCAACATGTGGTTATTTTCTACTTGAATTATAACGTTGAATTATGGCATAAATTGCAAAAATACAGACTTTCCCATATGTCTCCCATTCATTTTTTTTTACTTTCTGCCCTCCATCTGAATTTCATGCATCCCCAAAACCACGTGATTGAAAACAACCTATTGTCACAATCGCAATAATTAAAAAAAATAAAACTGAATAAAACTGTGTGACGAAGCTTCAATGGTTCAGGAAGCTTCATTTTGCAACCACTGCTGCACACATACGAACCTACATATCTAAACAATACATACATAGCGGGATTTACATACCGTTTTCACAGTACTTCTCGCTCACCACAAAGAGACTCACAGACGCTTTCTTTTGGCCCGTTTCCACTGAGTGGTACGGTACGGTACGGTACGGTTCGGTACGCTTTTAAGGCCGTTTCCACTGTCTAAAAGCGTACCGAACTGAACCGTACCGTACCCCTTTTTGGTCACCCTTTCGAAAGGGTACCAAACCCAGAAAGGGTCCCGTAAGGTGGAGCTACACGCGCAGCTGAACGCCATTGGCTTACAGAGATACGTCATTTGCTCATGCAACAAGCAGAATGTAAACAAAGGACCCGCCATGTTTAAAACACAGCCGAGAGGCAATGCTCCGAAATAATATCAGCATATAATAACGAGCCATGGTCGACCTGAGCTCAAACAAACCTTGTCGTCTTCTTGAACAGCCACAAAGCCGAGAGAAGAGCAGATTCTTATGGGTTACGAGCCCATAAGCGCGAGCGCGAGGTTTCGCTTCTCGCTTGTGCCCGCGTGCGCGTCAATGTTTGAAATAACAAAGATCTTAACCTGGACTATTATAAACTCGGAATGACGGAGTTACTCTTTAACGAGAGAATAATGACGGAGAGGCTGCATGTACTGGTGAAGATTACACACACAGATGAGAGGTTTGCACAGACGGGGCTCTATTTCGTATTGTTTTTGAACCTAAATAAGGCATACATGTCTGCTGTGTGTAGTTTTTCTGTAATTTGGTAACATCGGAGACTGTGTGGGGCTGTATGCTCATATATGCTGCATTTATTTATTTATTTGATATAATCGCGGACCGTAGGCTATTTTGCATCATTGATCTGCAGTTATAATCAGATCATGTTCAGTCAGTAATGACATTTTTACACCAATGTTTATGTGTATAATAAAAAAAATCTGTTTTGTGAGAAGTGTTTCCCGTATGATTTGTGAACGACCCATAAAGCATTACTGTAGACTTTTCCTCGAGCGAAAATGACGTCGACAAACTTTCTGTCGTACACCACGCCCACCAAAAGAGTACCCTTTTGCAGTGGAAACGCAAGCCTGATAAAGGTGACCCGTACCGACCCGTACCGTACCGTACTGTACCACTCAGTGGAAACGGGCCATTTGTGTTCCCTCTTGACTTGCACAATTTGTTTAGTTTTGTCAATTCAGTTTTTGTACTCACACTCCGGTTTACGGTCGAACAGCCATCAGAGCATTCACTGATGGCCAATGCTGATTCTACATGCTAAATCAGACAAATTCACTCCAGCACGGGGCCGACATGTAGAACAAGCCTAACTTGACAGACGCTCATCAACATTGCCTAACATCAGACTGTCAGCTTGGTATATCCCAGCCTTAACAGGTATTTATTTCAACGTATCAAAGTACAGAAAGACGCACCTGTAGTTGAAGAATTTGTCTTTCTTTCTCTTTAATGTAGTTCTCCAGCTCTTGTTTATGTAACATCGTTGCTTCTTTCCTCTTCTCCTCAGCAGCCTCAGCCTCCTTCTGAACACGCTGCTCCCTGGAAAAACAGATAATTTTCAAACTGCATGTCCCTTTTTAACTTAACATTCACTGTTTTCAGCCAATTAGCAGTCACCCACTGAAGCGGAATCGTCTTCTCTTCACAAATGTCCGCTTATACTGTCAGCCCATAATCTGGACTATTTAATCTGACATTTTCACCACAATTAAACCATTGTTTCGTTTTAAAAAATGGAAAATTCAAAATAGCGTTTTTAAAAGACTGTTTAAAGCTTTCCCTCACAGAAAACACACCAAAATGACTTACCGTATTACTTGTAATCTGTGGTTCTCAGCATCATTCCAGGCCATGAGGGATTTATGCTCTTCAGCATCTCTTTTTGCTCTCTCCTCTGCCACCGAGCCGACCTCCTCTTCATATCGCTTCCTCAACATATTTTCCCTGAACTCAAGTCTACCCACAACAAAAAAAGTACAGTTTTGGACCATACTATAGTCAGGTCTATTATACAGCATGTATGATAGTATTTACAACACCATGTTAATGGATACTACAGCATACTGTAACAGTACTATCGTGACCTAAGAAACTGCAATAGTAACGTTATAGTATACGTTAGTCTAAAAACTGTGGTGTACTGTGCACTATGGTTGTTGTGTTACCACAGCAACTAAAGTTACAGAATTGCCAAACCGTGGTAAAGTTAGTTTGACGTTTGACATTCATTAGACATTTGGTTGCAAACCAATTAAATTCTTTGCTACTGTTATAATTTGAGCCAAACATATGTCAGATGGACATAAATATGTGCCCTTTATGTTGCACAAGGCTTAATTTCTTGATTAAAAAAATAAAATTTAACCATAAGAATGAATTAAACAATTCAACCATATGAAATTATGCAATAAAACCAGGTCCAAAACGTTCAGAAAAACATCCTGGATATTGCACAAGACTCTGTTTTTGGAATTAGCCCTCTTTTTATTTCATAATAATTTTTAAATAACTTTTAATGTAAAAATAGTAAAAAAACAATTAAACTCTGACACCTGCGTTGTTTTTTACAGTTTTGATTTTGTTGATTTTATATACGTAATGAATCATACTTTCAGTATATCGGTAACACTGTAAACACTGAAATGAACTAAACTGACATTGTTTGATATAAAAGATACAAATCAACTCTAAAATTGTCTAAATAATATTCTCTATGATGCACAAGCTTTATTTTTTTACAGTTATGTCTTTGTTGATTTTATATACAGTAATGAATTCATATTTTCAGTATATCTGATACACTGTAAACACTGAAATGAATTAGACCAAGACCATTTGAGATAAAACACTCAAATCAACTCTAAAATTGTCTAAATATTATTCTTTATGATGCACAAGTTGTTTTTTTACAGCAAAGAATTTAATTGGTTTGAAACCGAATGTCTAATGAATGTCAGACTAACTTTACCACGGTAATTGCCAAAACAGATGAATGAACGTTACTTTAATGTACCTTGGTTCAAAAACACTACAACACAAATGACAAAAGGGTTACCATTTTTATTAATAAGGAGGTTATTTGAGAAACACTGTGACCTTGATAACTAATAATGAGTATGATGAGAATCAATCTCACCGCAGGGCTTTGAGGATCAGATTGTACTCCGTGTATCGCTCCTTCAAGGCGATCATTTCCACTGGATCCACGGGCGGAGGAGTCTTGATCCGTCCGATTTTTGACTTCGCTTTGGGGTCTGTGCGAGATTTTCTTCCCCTGACAGACTCGACTAAAACAGCAGAGCGAGGGGCGAGAATACGGGCTGCAGGAACAGGACATCGCGATAAAGCCCGCAACATGTTGACGAATGTATGATTGGTAAGCGTCTACATAAAACAGTTAGAAATCCTGGAAGAGCGACGCACAATTTACAGATTCCAGCATGGCTTTCTAACATTGAGCATCTACACTCAGGCTGCCATGTTCTTGAACTTTAACCACGGAAGATGTTTCTTTTGCTCGATCCACTGTATGCTTAAGCCGGAGCGCTCTTTACTGCCACGTGCTGTCAAGAAGCGGAACTGCAAACACACTCTCTGGGATGGGAAGTCATTCATTCATTTTCTTTTCGGCTTAGTCCCTTTATTAATCCGGGGTCGCCACAGCGGAATGAACCGCCAACTTATCCGGCATTTGTTTTACGCAGCGGATGCCCTTCCAGCCACAACCCATCTCTGGGAAATGGGATGGGAAGTGTTTGGGGAAATAACCATTCTGTTGCTTTGATTAAGTTTTATCCTGCGTCAGAGAAAAAAAAATATGGAGCTTTGAGACGTAAGTAAGGTAGGATAATCAGAACTTGTATTTGGTAAAGTAGATTTTAAAGATTTAAGCATGATTGTGATCAAAAAAGCACAATCTGCACAATGTAATAAATCCAGAGTCTTTGTAATTCTGTGAGAGTTAAGCTACTATCTTAATAATGATAAATAGTCAACATATAAAGTGGATCAAAACATTTCAAAGTTGTCGTAAAACTATTGAACAACACCCATTCTAGTCTTAAGAAAACTGGAAATAAACTATTTTTGACACACTTTAAATGTTGACCATGTATCATTATTCACAATTTGTATAAGAGGTGAATAATATTTATGACACAAAACATCTATGGTTTGCAACAGGATCTAATTAGAATTATAATGTTATAAAGGTGAAATAAAAAGAAAAATATTTAAGAAAATATTAGACAAAAGTCATTATCATAAAAATACATATGGCATAAAAATGTGAAACTGTCGCTATATACAAATATAGACATAACAAACTGCATCGCTCATATCATTCATTTATTTTCCTTTAGCTTAGTCGCTTTATTCATCAGGGGTCACCACAGCAGAATGAACGAGCAACTTATCCAGCATATGTTTTACACAGCGGATGCCCTTCCAGGTACAACCCTGTACTGGAAAACACCCATACACACTCATTCACACACATACACTACGGACAATTTAGTTTATTCAATTCACCTATAGTGCATGTCATTGGATTGTGGGGGAAACGGGAGCATTAGGAGGAAACCCATGCCAACACAGGGAGAACATGCAAACTCCACAGAGAAATACCAACTGACCCAGCCAGGGCCTGAACCAGCGACCTTCTTGATGTGAGGCGAACGTGCTTACCACTGAGCCACTGTGTCATCGTTCATATCATTCTAAATAATATCCTTATCGCATATAAAATCATTTTGATATACACCGTCTATGACATACTGCACTTCGGTGAGGCAACAGCAAAATAGTTAAAAATGTTCATCAGTTTTGGAATTTATAACAAAATTATTATGGTTTCAGTGTGTCATAATTTATCCCACAAGTTTGAATTATGTAATATAAAGATTATATTAATTATGACCTACCAAAAACTTTTTTTATGTGGAAGACATAGACTTAGATTTTAAAGGGGAAATGAAGCACTCAGTCAAGTTTATATTATTTTGTACA